>OU015747.1:42567872-42625210 GCA_907169655.1 Acomys percivali | reverse complement strand
CTCTCTCTCTTTCTGTCTCTGTCTCTCTCCCTCTCTCTCTCTTTCTCTCTCTCCTTCCCTCCCTCCCTCCCTTTCCTTCCTTCCTTCTTTTTCTCCAAAATAAGGAAAGATAATGTGAATGCACTATATCTTGAAATGGCCAGTCACACATAGCTATTGCTAAAATGATAGCACTGGGTATAGGAGCTGCACCTGAAGCTCAGAGGGGAGTGTGGAGTAACCTATGCTTGTTTGGGGGTTCAATTTTGAGCAAGTACAAAATAATAATAATTATATTACAATTACCACCAAATTTAGAAAAGTCACTTTAACAGTGGAGCTTGTCTGAACAAAGAAAGATCATGAATTAGGCAGCACCATGAGCCAGGTAAAGTTTAGAGTACTATTATGTGCCAGGCAGCATTTATTGACAGAATAAGACTATAAGACATTTAATTTCTGTGGATATTATTGCCTGAACTTTAGCTATTCATTGCAGTGATATAATCTCAAGTTAGACTGTAGATCATTACATAGTACCTTAGGTTAGTTGGCTAATTAGGAATACAAAGCACTGGGGCAACTTTAGATCAAATATAATTTAATAGCTGTTATCAGTAATGTGGGAGCCAGTGAGCAGGGAACAAAAAAGACTGTGTAGGTTTTTGTTCTATGGCCTTCATACGATGGCTAGCTACCTATTGATTTTTATTTATTGCATTCTGATCTTCTGTTTTATAAATGACTCGTATGAACATAAAATTATAATCCACATTGATTCTATTCAGAGTGATAACAATGAAATTCTATCTCCCTATAGTAATTAATCCTTCTATAATTTCATAAATAAACCAATAGATTCACAATATTTTAAATCTGACTATTCTATATGAAATACAATGACAAACATATAATATAGATATTATAATGTGCTGTTTCATTTTTCTCTGCATATAGTTAACACACATCAGGTTTATATTTAAGCACTCATTGACTAAAGATATGAAGAAACAATGACTACACAGTTAAGTCTGAAGAGTGTACCATCACCCATAAAATGCATTTAGACACTTCTTATTTTAAAAAACCCACAATGATTTTGGTGTTAAAAGTTTGCATATTGGGATTTTATTCACTTCCATGTTTGTGTACAAATTTGTCATCTCCCAATCCATTATCATTTGCCACCAAGGCTTCCACTCCAGTCTCTAAGTAGGTTGACTATTTCCCCAATGTTGACTCTTACCGGAAATAGTTCACATGGTAGAACTCTACCTGGATCTGTTTTATTGCAGGATAGGGAAACTTCTACCAAGAACTCCCCTGAATTGTCACAGATGCCAGCAGTGTCTCATTTGTGGTTACATTTCCAGTTTCTCAAGTGTGGCTCCATGGCTTCCAGTATCCTCTACAACATGGCAGATAGAGACAAGAGCACCAAGAAACACTGTGACCTGGACCTTGGCCATGCTTCTTAGTAAACAGAAAATCTAGCTGATCTCCAAAAAAAGGATATGTCATAAGCACACACTGTTCTGTCCTATGAAAATGTTCAATTTTCTATATAAAAAAGATAATATACATTTAAATTTTTTTTAACTTTTGAAATTTAATTACAACATTTCCTCCTCCCTTTCCTTTCTCCTAACTTGTCCATATTCCCTGTTACCCCTTTCAGATCATGTTTGGAAGTCATGCTGGTAAAACTTTATGGGTACATCCTTTACTAGAGAAAATTGCTGCTTATTTTATTCCTGTCATAAATGTTTACCAAATCAATATCATTTATTATTTGAGATCACAATAAAGCATTTTGTATACAATTAAAAAGTGGTCCTGAGTAACTACGTATTTAAGGACAATATTTGCATGTAACATTGTGATACTCGTTTTGTTTTAAATGTTGTAGAAATAATTGCAATCTAATAAAATTCTTTATGATTATACTTAACATTGCATCCTTAATTCACAAATTACATTTAATTTACAATCTCATGTGCCTTTGATAGCTAAAAAATGAAAAACAATAAGCCAACATGTTAAAGAAAAAGATGTTTCTTTATGTTTAGGCAGAATTTGGGTATTCCTATTTTCAGAGGAGCAAGACATTGTTCATAAAAATCAATGGAACTGTAGAAGTATCTAACCCCAGGAATAGCCAGGAAGAACCCTCCTGGGCCAGGAGGCAGGAAAGGAATTGGCTCCCAAATAGACAGCACAAATACTTTGAGAGGAAGAAAATAGCCCAACACATTTTACAGTGAAGAAATTGATTGAATTCTACCCCCAAAGCAGGTGAATTTTATGGCACATAATTAAATCTCAATAAAGCAGTTTAAATTCATAAGCTGTTTTATAAGGCTTTTCACATTTCAGCTCTGACAGATAAAGATCTTGAAGTCATTGTTCTCATCTCTACAAATAATAAATAGCTGAATCATTCCTTAGATTCATGAAAGAAATAAGTGTCATCCCCAAGGCGGGGCCTTCAAGAAAAATCAAACAATATTCTGTTTCCTGTGATGAGAAGACAACACCAATGAGCTAGTTGGCACAGTTGCTCATCTCTTTGTAAATGACATTAAAGTATAGGAATGGTAGGGATTAACACAATGAGGGAGAGACACTCTGAGGGCCCCAGCATTTGGACCATGTTCTCATAGTTTCTGAAAAGACTCCAAAGTGTGTCTACTTAGGTTTCTTAGGACAAAGAAAGGAAACTCTATTATAAAATGAACTCAGCAATTTCTTGATCACAAAGATTGAAGTACCAAAAAGAAAGGCTCTTTCAGAACTTTGTCTCAGGTAAGGAGGAAAGAAAAACAGCATCTAAAATGTAGTACATTTGTAGGAGGCATAGGCACTGAAAACTATGCAGGTACACACACACACACACACACACACACACACACACACACACACACACTTCATGGGGACTAGCTCTAACATTCAATGGAAGCCTAAGACCACAGATAATACAAGGCTCCACACAGGTTGCTTCTGTTATACATATGTACTATAATTTCCTTTATGAGTTAGATACAGTAAAAGGTAAGGGTACCTAATAAGAAAGAAGAACAATTAGTACAGCAGACTATAATAAAGTTGCTCCTTGACTCTCCTGTTTGGGGACCATTGTCAATTGAAATGAGAGTGACTTGAACATAAGCACTACAGTACTGGGATAGTGACTGGATAGCCTACAGAAGCTAAGAGACTAAGAGGAGGGACACATATATATGTAGACTATATTACATGGCTGAAACCGTGGAGCAGGCATTGTGGATGAGACAGTGTGAGGTTTCATCTGGCCTCTCACATACAGTACACAACACAAGGTGTGTGGGTTTTCTCCTTCTCATTTACTCTGTTTAGGTCTAGGTTTATCACCTGAATCCTTCTAACATCAGCCCTGATATAGAACATGTGATAGGCTGCACATTTCATGCATAAAAAAATCTATACCAGAACTTACTATGTACCGTAAAATGTTAAACTATCCAGTTTTCCATTTGGGCACAATTTCTTGTGTAAGTGTAAATTGTAAGCATGTTTTCCACTTGTATTTGCAAGGGGGAAAAAAAGTCAATTATATAACCATCATGCCAACTTCACGGTCTCTGCCTTCTTCTCAATGATTGATTTTTTTTCTAATTTTACTAATATATTAAATGTGTTAAAAATCATATTTTTGTTTCAAAATATTCTTTGAATTTTTTTTACTATACATGTCTCCATTATTTCTTTATTTTATAGTGTCACATGTCTCCATCACTACTCTGATTGACAGTGAGCTTATGCTTTTCACTGAAATTTACCAGAGTGGAATGTCACCTCTGTTGCTCTGTTCCTCCAACATCTGGTGCAGAGGAAGTATTCAATAAGTAAACTTCTATTTAATGAATTTTTTAAAAATCTGTCCAGGTGTGCTGTGAGATTTCAGCCCTTCCAGAAATACAGACAGTGTTCACAAAAATTCAAACAAGAAAACTAGTTGTACTTTTTGTTTGATTTTTTTTTTGTTTTTTCTTATTCTTCTTTGATATGTCCTGACTTATGGCAGATAGAGGAACTCTGCAGAAGTCAATCTGTCTGTTCTAAGAGATAAAAGAGCAATCTGAAGTCAGAAAGACTGTAGTTCTGAGTCGGCCTCTATGATTGGCCTTCTAACCTCCTGTAACCAAATTACTCAGCATGCCCATCATGATATTACATTTAGGATATGTCTTATTATCTTTCTGTCACAATTAAAAATTACAATGACCAAAGAAATGTATACAGAAAAACACGTAATTTGTGGGATCACAGTTTCAGAGTGTAGTAGAGTTCATGAACATCATTGTTAGAAGAATGGCAGCAGGCAGGCAGGCAGGTAGGTGTGACATTAGAGCAGTAGTTGAGAGTTTACATCTTGATACAACAACCAGAAAACAGAAATGGAAAGAGAGATAGAGAGTCCCAGTTGAAACAGTGTGGGCTCCTGAAACCACAAAGCCCTTCTCCAGTGGGTTTCACCTGCACCAACAAGGCCAAACCTTCTAATTCTTCCTAAACAGGACCACAAACTTGGTACCAAGTATTCAGACGCCTGAACCAATGGGCACATTCTCATTCAAAAAGCATTCCTGAATGTTAAAAAGAATAAAGAAAATACAAAATAAAGAGAGTATGTGAAGGAAGTCTGCCTTTGAAATTACCAAAATTAATAACAGATAAAAACACATGTTCACGTAAGTCTGAGATCATGAAGAAGTATAGATAATTAGTACAAAGTGGAAACCCAAGCAGACCATATTGAACTGTACAAAATCAAAGTCAAGATGAAGATGTCGGAAGCACCTAGAGTGAGGATGAAGAAAGCCTCGAAGAGAGACAGGGGTAAGGATGCTAGAGGGCTTCCTAGAATCCACTTATGGAAAGATGGTTATGGTTATCTTTTGTTTTTCAAACTGCTTTTAGTAGACAGTTGAAATATTAGTTATAAATATCTAGTCTATTTTCACATAAAGGAAGAAGAGGCACATTAATAAAAACATCCATTGTTGGTACATAAACATCCTGAGATTTGGAAATAAAACCATAGTACCAGTTCAGTTATATGGCGCTAGTTATCTCAAGTAGCCTTCAACTAATAGGCACACAGATTTCTCAATTTGAATTGTGTTGTAGCACCAAATCTATGTTAGGAATCAAATGCTATCATGGAAGAGGAAATAAATGTGGACAAAGAGACTGGGTTTTGGGTTTCCATGGTTTATTTTTAACACATTGTAACCCTATCATATTTCTACTCCCATGAATAAACATATCACACAGTATTCTTTATTGACAAATTCACTCGTGAAACATCAGTACTGTATTTAGTTGATATTTATTGGGAAAACATTTTAGTTTCAATTTGCACATTCATTAGTTTTGGAATTTTTCTATTATCATTAGTGAAGTGAAGTGAAAGATATGGAAAACTATCACACACAGTTTTCTACCACAGCAAATAAGTATTTTTATTTTTCCAAATAATATTGCAGATTTTGAGTTCCTTAAACATTTGTTTCTTAAATAAGATGACAGTGTTTTCAAATAGGATTGCCTCATACAATGCCATTGGGAGATATCTGAGGTTAATAATTTTTCAACAGATATTCTGTAACATAATATATATTCATATCACATCACATATATTAATATATGTACAAATATATATTCATTCTTGTAACAAAACTTAGATTATAGTTTACATAGCTGGGTGTGAAATCTTAAGACATCAAAGAGTAAAGACCATCTACAAAATATTCTGAATCCAAAATAACAATTCAAAATTAAAAAGTGAGAAGAAATATATGTTTCATTTGCTAAAATTATCTGTGAACAATTTTAAGGTGAGCAAATCACACCTAAACCAATCAAAGAAACGTTAAATAATAACAATTAAGGCACAGCTTAAAGGAAGTAATAAGAAAAGAGTGCAAAATGAAAGATAAGCATATAAGAACCAATTCTATTCCTATATAAGAAATGTGAAATTAAAATTTAAACTTAAAATACAATGTATATGAAAATGAAATAACTGTGTAAAAACTGAGCAACCTATATACAGGGTTTACATCAAATTAAAGAAAATGAACAATGGAAGAAGAAATGGATACTTTGTAGAATATCTAGATTGGCAGGACTCACACTTGTTAAGGTATCAATTCCTCTCATCCTGTTTACACTTTTAATATAACAACCAAAACTCCAAGCCAGGTATTTGGTAGATATCATCAGCTATTTTAAATTTATATGCTGAAGCTGAGAATTTGTAATAGCCAAACACAAAGCAGAAGCTGTAACGTATATAAAGACCCCATCCCACACCTGGTCCCCTGCTTATTAGAAAGCTTAGGTTCTCAGAAATAGGGTCAAATTATTTTTCCTGTGTGTGTGTGTGTGTGTGTGTGTGTGTGTGTGTGTGTGTGTCTGTGTGTGTCTGTGTGTGTGTCTGTGTGTGCCTGGCGAGGCATGCACATGAATATACAGGTGCATATGCACAGACCTGCATGGGGAAAAGCCATAGCAGGATCTGTTGTGTCATCTCCAGTCACACTCTGCCACATTAATTTCTAACAGGACCCTCTAGTAGGGAGCTCACTGTTTTTCTAGGCTACCTGGTTATCCATCTCTCAGGATTTTTGTATCTTCTCCCTACAAGCTGGGGTTACAGGTACATGCAGCCATCCTCATGCTAGGAATTTGAACTCAGCTCATTGGAGGTGCAGAAGCAAGTATTCATCCACACTTAGTGTATTCAGTCTCATCAGATCCTATACAAAACCACCATCCTTTCAACAATTGTTGTGAAGACCCAGCATTAACGTGCAAGAAAAATAAAAGGAACCCAGACACACGCTTTCTGGCTCACACAAACTGTAACCAACATACATCATCATCTTAAGCATAAATGCAAACATCCAACTCTTGTCATAGAAAGCAGAAGAGAAAGTTTATGTGAAATGTGATCATTGATTATTAAGAAAAAAAGTGATCTGAAGATGGCAAAATAGAAGCTATATCAAAAAAGAACACATAGAGTTTGACAATAGGCTTTTGTATAATTTCTCCAGCTTATTTACTACAAAAAGGTCAGAAATTAGAACAATTTGGTAGCAAATCTTCATTGTCACCCTAGAGAGATTTGGAAATACCCAGGACTCACACAAGCTGGATATATCTTTGTGGAAGTTTCTGGAGATTTAATTTAACTGAGGAGGAGAGATTACACTGGATATAGATGACACAATCCCCTCAGGCTGGGGACACAGAATAAATAAAAAGAGAAACAATAAGCAGCAGCAATATTTCTCTCCACCTTCTCTCTTTCTTTCTGTCCCCCATCCATGGACACAGTGAGACCAGTCGCCACATATACTTCCTGCCACATCTTACTCACTCAAACCATAAACAGAAATAACCCTTTCTTCCTTAAGCTGCTTCTGCCTGATGGTTTTTGCCCAGCACACAAGAGAAAGAAAGAAAAAACTACACACCTATTACAAAAGCTAAAACCTACAAAACTGATGATTCCAATTTCCATCCCATTGATTGTTATTGGAGATATAAATTTGCACATCCCATTATGCAAGCTGCCCTGATGTAAAACCTATACATTGTCTAACTATAAATGTAACAATCAAATGTAGTGAATAATCAAACATTTTAAAACATGTACAAAGTTTGGCACATAAATACTTATAGCAATAGTGTTAAAAAAAAAAAAGAAAAGAAAAATGGCTTTTAGTATACATGAAGATATCCAAACTAAAGTAATGGACAATCCTAAAACTATATACCATTCAGTCACACACAGAAATCAGCTCCCTTCCCACAGAGAGAAAAGGAGATTGCTTAAGAACACTTTGCTGAGTAAGGAAGGCAGTGTGTATGAGTCCATCCATGTGCATGCCATGTAGAATGCTCAAGCACAGCAACACTGGACCTGTCCGCAGCCACAGTAGGCTCTGGATAAAAACATGAGAATGTTCTGATGCAGGAAGTACCTTTGTACATATTACAGCCATGGCTCCAAAATATTATATAATTTTCAAAACGTTTAGAACGTTACCACATAAAGAGTGAAAGTTTATAGCATGAATAATATTTTAAAAGAGAATTTTGAAGCATTGTAGACTTTGATAAGAGTAACATCATTGTATAAATGATGCATGAAGTAACCCCATGGAAGGATGTGGGGAGAGGCATAGAACAAGGCCACTCTGGAAATGAGTGGGGTCTGAAAGACTGAGAACAAAAGAGAACTGGATATACCACTGCGTTATTTAGTTGATAGAATCAGTTCCCACAGAAGTACGTCAAACAATGCAGATATTGCCACTGATGTATAATAGTACTGAACAATTAACTAAAGGAAAGGCAGATGGCTGTGGCCAGGTTTGCTAGAGTTGGAATGAGAAACAGGTAAGGAGAGGGAAGGTTATAACCCAGAGCAGAGTTACATTTCAGGTATATGATACTCATAGGTTTATTTTATGAGTTGAAGACATAGAAGCTACTACCCTCTAAAATAGTTAGCACACAGAGAACTCGGGGTATAATGACTACGTTCCAGTTGAAGAAAGTGGGACTCTTTGAAAAGATAACAACACCAGCAGATTCAAGAGCTAAATACAGAACAATCCATGAAGCCACAGAGGGGAAAAATTCTTAAAAATTAGAAAAAGCGAAGCAAAAAATAAATAAATAAATCCAAAGTTACAGGAATATATTCACAGTTTAAGGAGGCAAATGTGGGGAAACCAGAAAGGCTCTTGGGGGCCCACACTGAGACAATTCCACTAAGAAGACAGTGAAGGCTGCATTGGGTGTTAAATTTCTATTTTATTCCTTTAAACTGCCACGTTCATGAAATACAGGAAAGAAAAGAGGAAGAGGAGTATGTCCACAGCCAAGAGGAGCCAAGGAAATACATGTAAAGGTTTTCTTCTTGAAAAATTGGGACACAAAGTGATAGTCAATAAAGATAAAGAAATACTGAATAAAGCATTGGCTTCAGCTAATAATCTGTGTCCATTACCATTAACAAACATGTCCAAACAACAGAAAACAGTAATGATGGGATATTCAGAGGTGTGGAACATGCTGCCGCCTCAATGGTATGCAAATATAAATTATTTTAAAAACATTTGAAGTCAATGAAAGTAGCAACAAAAACATGGATAAGTGAAATTAATAGTGAAATGTAGGTGCCAGTATCACGCAATAAACAGAGAAAAATATCACACCAAACTAGGAAAACACATTAATGAATATGCCTTTGTCTTAAAATTATCAAAACTATTAGATGATTAAGTACTATTACAAACACATGGATAAACAGCTACAGAGTATTTGACAATAAACATAAAATTTAACTTAAAATATTTACTATTATAAATAAGTAATTTATCTTTAAAATTATAGATTACAACTTTTATCATACTATCACAGTTCCATGTTGAAAGATGAAGTATTTTTTGAAAATTTTTTAATTAATTTATTCATATTACATCTCAATTGTTAGCCCATCCCTTGTATCCTCCCTTTCTTTCCTCCTTCCCGCTTCCCCCTCTACTCCCTTCCCCTATGTCTGTGACTGAGGGGGACCTCCTCCCCCTGTATATGCTCCTAGGGTATCGAGTCTCTTCTTGGTGACCTATTATCTTTCCTCTGCGTGCCATCAGGCCTCCCTATCCAAGGGACATGGTCCAATATGGGGCACCAGAGTTTGTGTGAAAGTCAGATCTCCTTCTCCACTTAATGGTGGAGAATGGCCTGTCTATCGGCTAGACTGGGTAGGGGTTCGAAGTTTACTGCCTATATTTTCCTTGGCTGGTGCCATAGTTTGAGGAGGACCCCAAGGCCCAGACCTGCCTGTAGTTTTCCAGGACCCTCTGGATCCTTCTATTTCCTCATTCTCCCAGGCTTCTCACCCCTAAAGTCTCAATAGGATGTCCTCCCCTCTGACCCACTTTCCTGGTAGGTAAAGTTTTTCATGGGGGCGTACCCCTTGGACTAGTGTCTTGATATAAGTGAGTATATACCATTTGACTGTTTTTGCTTCTGTGTGAACTCACTCATTATGATAATTTCTAGTTCAATCCATTTTTTCACAAATTTCAGAAATTCCTTGTTTTTAATAGCTGAGTAGTATTCCATAGTGTAAATATACCACAGTGGATTAAAGACCTCAACCTAAAACCAGAGACATTAACCCAATTAGAGGAAAAAGTGGGGAAGAGTCTGCAACACATAGGTACAGGAGACAACTTCCTGAACAGAACACCAACAGCCCAGGCCTTAATGTCAACAATTAATAAATGGGACCTCATGAGGCTGAGAAGCTTCTATAAGGCAGGTGACATTATCAAGAGAACAAAATGACAGCCTACAGACTGGGAAAAGATCTTCACCAACCCTTCATCTGACAAAGGTCTAATATCCAAAATATATAAAGAACTCAATAAATTAAACACTACCAAACCAAATAACCCAATAGAAAAATGGGGCTTGGAACTAAACAGAGAATTCTCGACAGAGGAATATCAAATGGCGGAGAAACACTTAAAGAAATGCTCGACCTCCTTAGTCATCAGAGAAATGCAAATCAAAACGACACTGAGATTCCATCTTACATCCATCAGAATGGCTAAGATCAATAACTCAACTGACACCACATGCTGGCGAGGATGTGGAGAGAGAGGAACACTCCTTCGTTGCTGGTGGGAATGCAAACTAGTACAACCACTTTGGAAATCTATCTGGCGCTTTCTCAGAAAACTGGGAATAGGGCTTCCTCAAGATCCAGCTATTCCACTCCTTGGAATATACCCAGAAGATACACTACCACACAACAGGGACATATGCTCAACCATGTTCATAGCTGCCTTATTCATAATAGCCAGAACATGGAAACAGCCTACATGTCCCTCAGTAGAAGAATGGATAAAGAAAGATGAAGTATTTTTACAGTGATAAAATATTGAGAGGCTATATAAAGATATTGGTAATTATTAGGAACTCCCACTAACTCTATATGGCTTGATTCTATATCCATCTATTGCATGCTTATAAGCATTTCAGTTTGAAAAATAAAGTTTTGTTTCAAAATGGTTAAGATCAAAGTTGAATATATAGAATATTACAGGTATGCAAAATGGCAGACATAATGAAAATTACTGTTCTATTCTTACTGAGCTGAAATACAGCCATCAATCATATTTTATTAATAATAGATTGCATCAATAAAATTTCCAGTAGAAATGTCATCCTAAGATAATGTATCATTCTCCTGAAAGATCTGATTCATCAGGATGTAGAATCCTTAAAGACAACCAGAACCAGAGCTCTAAAGGAATGATTTACCTTTGGCATTTCTTTCTCACCTTCCATGATCACCTGTCTAACTATAGCTTCCATCACAAACCTTCCAGACTACATCAGCAGTGCTCACATTTAGATAATAAATGGCATATATGTATATATATATATATGAGAGTCTGACCTCTCTGTAAGGGGAAAATTAAGTATAAAGGGTGTATTTGTTACATCTTTTTAGGTTATTCAAATCTTGTATATTCATTTTTATATTAAATTATGAAAATTATATTGCAGGCACTGGAAATTGTTATTTAAAAAAAACAAGTTAAATGTGTGGACTGATAAAGGTAGGGCTCAAACTCAAATGTCTAGGACTTGATAGTTGAAAGTAGAGCATAATGATAAATTAAATTTTAAAAACTCGTGAAATAAATTGAGAGTTTTTTTTTTGAAGAGTTTTTTTTTTAATTAATTTATTCTTGTTACATCTCTATGGTTATCCCATCCCTTGGATCCTCCCATTCTCCCCTCCCTCCCATTTTCCCCTTATTCCCCTCCCCTATGTCTGTTCCTCAGAGGGATTACCCCCCTCTGTATATGCTCATAGGGTATCAAGTCTCTTCTCAGTGACCTGCTGTCCTTCCTCTGAGTGCCACTAACAACAAAAGAAGTAAAAATGTAAGGATTTTGGCTCAATAATGGAAAGTAAGAATAATTGAGGGGCAATTTTCTAGAACAGTGGTTCTCAGCCTTCCTAAGGCTGTGACACTTTAATACAGTTCATCATGTTGAGGTGACCCCCCCAACCATAAACTATTTGCTACTGTTGTGAACTATAATATAAATGTCTGATATTCAGTACCTGTGTGGGTCTCGACCCACAGGTTGAGAACCACTGCCTTCTGGAATAACAGGAACAATAACAAGATTATATTGGGCAATTGTCTCGCTGACTGCAAGATCTGATTTGCATAATTTATTATTATCCTTACTCTGAGTATCCCATCATGGAAATCTTTGTTGTGATTTCACTACATATGGAGTCAATATTAAATGTCTGACAATATTCTGTCCTAGAGATACTTGAAGAGCAGAAATTAACAAGATGGCAAAATTAATCAGAAGTAACAAGTGGAGAGCAGTAATGACAGTTTCTTTCTTTTTAGGATTTTTTTCATCATATTTATTTATTTACTTACTTACTTATTTATTATAATTTATTCACATTACATCCCAATTGTTATCTCCTTGCTCTTATCTTCCCATTCTCACCCTCCCTCCCTCTTCCACCCTATTCCCCTCCCCTAGACTGCTGACAAGGGGGCCCTCCTCCCTGTCCTTCGGCCCTCAGCCTTAAACACCAGAGGCAGTCCCTGCTCTTCCCCGTCCCCTACATGGAGAATGATCTGTCCATCTGCTACATCTGAACCAGTGGTCTAGGTTGTCTACATGCATCAGTTTGTTCAGCCATGCCACCCCACCCGGGTCCAGATCTGCAGGGCTTGATGGTCTTCTTGTGTTGCTCCTGGCCCCTGTCCTTCCATCCCCCACTCTTCCATGAAGCTCTCATTGCTTCCCCAGAGTCCTGTTGGGAGTCCCAGTATCTGTCCCAATCCCTCACTGGGTAAAGTCTCTCAGGGAACATCTATATCGGGCTGGTAGTATCCACTTCTAAGTGAGTATATACTATGTGTGTCTTCCTGGGTCTGGGTTACCTCACTCGGGATGATCTTTTCTAGTTCCATCCATTTGACTGGAAATTTCAAGATTTCTTAGTTTTTGATAGCTGAATAATATTCCATTGTGTAAATGTACCACGGTTTCTTTATCCTTTCTTTGGTTGAGGGACATCTAGGTTGTTTCCAGCTTCTGAGTATTATGAATAAAGTTGCTATGAACATAGTTGAGCAAATGCCCTTGTATGGTGGAGCATCTTTCAGGTGTCTTACCATTTCTGTTGCTGTAAGTTTATTAGCTTAGATTCTAAAATTGATCATGCTTACAATTGCATTGTAACATTTTGAAAAATTCATCAATCATATCTCATGAGGTTACTCAAGCCAGCTCCAACAAAACATTGAAAATGCAATCTACATATTTTAATAATGTTCTGAGAACTAGAATTGAAATAAAAAAAAAAAGAGGGAAAGGGTTTGATAAAGAAACTGGAGATTTGGCTAAGGATAAACTAAAGCCTAATAGGCTAAAGGCTTCTGATAATGGAGCTATTTCTTTATTTTATGGGGACTATCAGGAAAGTGTTTCTTTCAGCCCCTCTCTCTCTTTTGTCTTTCCTGTCTCTCCTTTCTCTCTCTCTTTCTCTTTCTCTCTCTCTCTCTCTCTCTCTCTCTCTCTCTCTCTCTCTCTCTCTCTCTGGGTATATTTGTGCATGTGGGAGTTAACAATCTGATACAAATGCTTACTACTGGAAAGTTAAAGTAGACTCTAGTGAGGTGATGTGGAAGTTTTCTCTGTACTCAAAGAGGAGGGAGGTACAGAGTGGCAGAGTGAAAATAAGACAAAGAGTGTCTGAGCCCATGATACATTGTTGTTTGCTCTGTAAATCAGCTGTTGGTACTATGAACTGTACATAAAACATAATTTCTGTTTTCTTGATTGTAAAATCTAGCACTTATGAAGAGAAAACCCTAACGACTACAGGTACTCCTCATAGTAAAATAAAGCACTCTCTATCATGCTGTTACCTTGTTTATTTTCCTTTTGTGTAAATTTTATATATCTAATTCAGTTGTTCTCAACCTTCCGAATGCTGTAACCTTTTAATGCAGTTCTTCATATTGTGGTGACTCCTACCATAAATGTATTCTTGTTACTACTTCATAATTATAATTTTCTAGTTATGAAAAATAATGTAAAATTTCATGGAGATATGGTTTTGCCAAAGGGGTCACAACCCACAGGGTGAGAACAACTGGTAAGTAATCTGTTCATTTTAATCTGGTTAAATTTAAGCCTGTTTGTCAGCTCGCCTTAAAAGTGTGTCAGAGATGGCTGAGTGGGTGAAGGTACTTGTTGCTAAACCTACCTACCTGAGTTTGAATCCCCAGGACCTATGTTGGGGAAAAGACAAATTGACTACTGAGGGCTGTCATCTGATCTACACACACAAAGTTTAAATATTTAAAAATTAAAGAGAAGGAGTTAATTCAGCATATTTGTGTATAGTGTCTGGGTGTTAATTTTTAAGATGAAGCTAGGCAAAGTGGCACATAGCTGTAATCCCAGCACTCAGGAAGGTAGGGGCAGGCAGATCTCTGTGAGTTCAAGGACAGACTGGAATACCAAGTGAGTACAGGCCAGCCAAGGCTACACAGAGAAACCCTGTCTTGAAAGTAATAACAATAATAATGATGATGATGATGATGATGATGATGTACCTAACTTTAGAAAAATATATAAATGTGTAACTATTAAAAATTATTCTATATAATTATTAAAAATTTTATAAACATTATAAACAATTTTTCTATACTTTTGCAAATGAATGGGCATACTCTTCAAAATTCATGACAGACTTAAAAAATCTGTTGCCTTTGAGGGGGGTAATGGAACTATAATTAACATGCAAATATTTTAACCTAGCAGTTAGGCTAATCTTCAAGACAACTTTACTTTATTGAGCCACTTCAGTTCATAGATAAAGAATTTGGATAGTTTAAGTTAAGCTTTTCAATGGGTCATGGAGATACACATATCATACAGTGTTTTCTGCGAAAAACAATTGATGTATCCAATGAGTAGTATGAGACAGGCTCCTCCATCAGCACTCTCCTGCAATAGGAGATTAACACCATTTTTCCAAATTGTACCTGCTCAGGGATACAGATAATATGAAGTCATTCTTGTTAAAGTTATTAGTGTTTAGAAAATATGTAACTTAGAAAACATTACTTTGTTGTGTTTCAGAATGGAATATAAATTTTACTCAGAGATATCTTCAAATATTTTTAAGGGTGGAATAGCCAACATAAGCTTTGTAGCTCATTTTTACATTCTTGACTACTTGGGGGTTTTGGCAGTTATTTTTATTATTAATTTATTCAGATTACATCTCAGTTGTTATCCCAACACTTGTATCCTCCTGTTCCTCTCTCCCTCCCGCTTTCACCCTATTCCCCTCCCCTAGGTCTATGACAGAAGGGGACCTACTTCCCCACTATATGGTCATAGGCTATCAAGTGTCATCTTGGTAGCCTGCTTATTCTTTCTTTGAGTGCCATCAGGCCTCCCCACCAAGGGAAGGTGGTCAAATATGGGGCACCAGAGTTCATGTCAGAGTCAGTCTCAGCTCTCCACATAACTATGGAGAATGTCCTGTCCATCTTGACTACTTGTAAAGTGAAGACACATTAAACTTTTTAATGGTGTCTATCCGTGGATTATTCTGGCCAGATGGACACAGATAAACATGGAACAACTCTGTGATTATAATTGCAAAATTTATGAAGTGCAGAACTTAAGCAGTGGAAATCGTCAAATCCAAATTCCACAATTTTATGATTGAAAATTGTGTTTTCTCAAGATACCAACTGACTTGTGTAACATCATACAGTGAGGAAAAACTCCCCACAGCAAGTGAAACAATTATGGACCCAGCCCTGTGGGCAGATGTCTTGTTCCACAGACTCATCCCTTATATAACTTCATGCTCCCATCGTGTGTGTGTGTGTGTGTGTGTGTGTGTGTGTGTGTGTGTGTGTGATCTATGCTGTGTCTCACTTTTGTACTCTAAGTGTAATATCAGTCATACTGATTGGTGATGCCTACACTCAATGATAGAGACACTCACATTCCCTGTGTCAGGACGTACTGAAACAGAATAACTACTCCAGATTTCTGCTCCCACCTGAGCCATATCTGCACCTAAAACTTTGCAGTGCTGATAACTTACGCTTATTTTTTTTCTATGTGGAAATGGATTCAACTGTGTGTCTGGTGTTTAAAGTCATAAAGGATAGTTGTCCATTTAGGATTTAACTAAATTTCACAAGGGTTATTGCCTTTCAAAGCCATGGCCTCAGCCTGATACTAGTAAGAAGGGCTCTTTATCACAGATATTAAGCTCCACTCGGGGAAAACAAGCAAACCAGCTTGTCAGTTCAATTATTTCATGAATGTACACATAATACCTAAAACACAGAGCACTTGAAGCAGAGGGATAGCACAGCTCTTTGGAGTAGATGGGGCATAGACTAGATCTTGAGCACTGAACTAATTCAAGCAATAAAAGAAGAAAAGATTTGTAGAGAATGTTGCGAAATAAAGAGCATGAAAGCAGAAGACACCAGAGAGAACATATCAAAAATATGAGAAGGAGGGTATGTTTCAAGGGGTGAGAGTAAAGGGCATTACAAGAACACAAGGGGCATGAATGATGAAAAGCTTTCTCATTTGCATATTTTCTATTTGGATTATTATTATCAGGTAAATTTGGCTTAGTCCTAAAAACAGGAGAATCTATACCTCATTTTCCACACCTGTCAGAGGCTTCCAAAGAAGAAATTCCAACCCACCCTGAAGAGCACAGTGAGATCCTGGCTCAAGAGTAAGTAAATGAAGGTCTGTAGCTAACTGGGTATAATTCTTGACCAGTTAGACACAATGTCAGTTTCAGTTCTCACATGACATAAACCAGACATGGTGGTACATCTCTGTAGTCCCAGCACTTGCGTAATAAAGGCAAGAAGACCATCTCTAGTTACTTGGTAAATTTTAAAGCCTTGTGGTGTCTAACTGATTATTTTTGACAAGTTTTGGTCAGTCACATGTCGCCATAGAATTTCTCAAAGCTAGAATAGACTTGGGGTTTTCAACTAGTCTGAAAATCACTTAGAGCTTGGCCTGAAAGGAAGTCATTGGTTCTTGTTGGTAGTAGTGATTTCTGTTTTTCAAAGGTTGTATTTATGTGTGTGGATGTTTTGCCTGTATGTCTGGATGTGAACCATGAGTGGGCTTAGTGTCCTCAGGGCAAAGAAGAGTGTCAGCTACACTGTCTGGAGTTAAAGGCCGTGTGGATGCTGAGAACCAATGTACTTCTCTATAATTGCTGAACTATCTCTCAAGCCCCCTTTTGTGGTGTTCTTAGGGACTACCCCTGTTTGTTTTCTATCACTGTGATGTACACCATGAAGGAAAACAACTTGGGAAGGAGAGAATGAGTTAAATCATATACTTCCTTGTAACAGTCTCTCACTGAAGGAAGTCAGTGCAAAAGCTCAAGGCAGATATGGAAAAGAAAAAAAAAATGAAGGAAAGAAGGAATGGTTCTTCACTGGTTGAATAGGCTTATATCAATCGTCCTTACTTATATATATATCCAAGGCCTACTTGAAGATTAATGGAATTGTCCACAGTAGACTAGGATCTTCTCATCAATTAGCAATCAAGCAAATGCCCCCACAGACATGACCTCAGGCAATCTGACGGAGGCAATTCTTCAACTTAGGTTCCTTCTGCCCAAGTATGTCAAGTTGACAACTGAGTTTAGGCATCACAAGAACACGTCCTGATCCAGGTTTGCATGGGTATATGCTTCTGTTTTGGGTCTCTCAGTCATAACCTTTAATATATATATATATATATATATATATATATATATATATATAAAATAGGGAGACATAAAATCAGGTAAATATCTAATTCTTATCTAAAAGGTAACATTAATGCCTATGTATCATAAAATTATCACTTATCAGTGTATCAGAAATACCATCACTCTTACTTTTCATACTTCTTTTTACATTGTCAGGATCCCAAAAATATTCACTTTCTATAGATTAGAACAGTGTTTCTAAAACAGGTGTGTACTTTACGGCATGAGGCTAAGTTTTGCAGCTCAGTGAGGCTAATGGCAGACAAATGTGCCCAAAAAGCAACCTTTCCATTCAGAAGAGTGAGAATCTGCATTCAGCTGCAGAGAAGTCATGGCCACCAGGAACTCTTTCTTCCTTTTCAAATTTTGTTGAACAGCAAACACCTGGTTTTGAGATTTCTAATAAGAACTCAGACAGAATGTGTAATCAGCCTGCAAGCAGTAAATCCTATAAAAGCCAATGAATATGATACAAACATCTAAGAGTGGGCAGTATGCTGAAAAGGATCGCTGCCTTCCCAAGGAGAGACACTGGTTTGTTTCTTTGTTTTTTTTTTTTTTTTTCCCCTTGCATCATGTTTGCTGTGACCCATCCTCCACCTCTATATGCTTTCAAGTCTCATGCTGTTTTCCATGATTTCTTCTTTTCACCTGCTGATATTGCCTTCTGATACAATGCATGTGAAAAACAACCTGATAGAACTCCTCCCTGAGGAAAAGGAGCGCAGAAGGCAATATTTCTGTTTCTACTCTTGATGCTTACTTGAACTTTGATGCTTATTTGAATAAATTCCAGGGGAAGTTGTGGAAATGTAGATGATTATTAGAAAATAGATGAGTGGCATATACTACATGAACTGTATTGATGATGTGATATACATCTGGCAACATAGATTTCTAAGAGAAGACAGACCCCACTGTCTTCAAAATGATTGGCTTGGTTAGTTTCAGCTGTCAACCTGAGAAAACCTAGATCACCTAGGAAGAGGGAACCTCAGCTGAGGAGCTATTTAGATAAGATTGGCCTATGGGCATGACTTTGGGACTTTATCTTGATTGGTGATTAATGTAGGAAAACCCAGGCCACTGTGAGTGACACCATCCTTAGGCAGATGGGCCTAGACTGTCTAATGAAGTTAGCTGAAAATAAGCCAGGGAGTGAGACAGAGTTGTTCAGTGAGAAGCAGTAATCCATGGATGCTGCTTTGGCTCTTGTTTTACTTCCTGCCAGGGCTTCCCTCAGTGATGATTATAACCTGGAAGTGCAAGCTGAATTAACTCTTCCTAAGATCAGTTTATCACAGCAACGCAGCCAAACCAGGAGCTATAGCCAAGGCAGGACTCAAACCAGGACAATAATCAAACTGATGGTAATTCTATTTGTATTTGGCTTTTGGCCAAGGTCACAGAAAACCTTTGACACAAAGTCTGCAATGAGTTTTCCTTGTTCTTGAAGACAGGAAAAGTCAGAAGGAAATATGCATTGTCAGCTTATAAGGATACACAGGATCAAAGAAAATGATTTGGTTTTGGCAGGGGTATGTATGCTTCTGCATACTTAAAAGGGAGAGCTGACAGGGGAATGAATACAATAAGAGTAGTTACCTAAGGATTAACATTTCTATTACCTACACTGGCTTTAAAAATGGCTTGCTAATATAAAGAGAAATGGTTAAGCTCATACGCCACAGAATAAAAGCAATGAAGCTCTGTGGGGGCTTTTGAGTTACAGGTTGTTACAGAAGGTAACTGCAGAACCAGACAGATGCTAAAACAATCTCAGCCTCTACTGGGTATCCTTCCTGCCTCTGTCACCAAGTTGTTGAGACAAAAAGCATGATGTTAAGTTTTATAGATTTTAAACTAATTCTTCTTCTCCCAGCAGTCATCAGTTGCCTATAGTTCTTTGCCTAGGGTTAGGGCCCCCACAACACTTTTCTCCTTCCGAATCAATGTGTATTAATCTTGCCATTCTAGTTTTGTTTATACAACTGTTTCTAGGAGACAATGTTAAGGCAGACTCCCCGGTACTCTACCTCATTGAATCTTTCTCCTGGAGCCAAAGATGCAAGAGCTGTGATCTAGATACACGCACTGATGCTGGGCTCCCCCAATCTTTTGATCTCTCCATTGTATCCAGCTGAGTAAAGAGGGACATCTTTGATGAGCAGCACAAGCTGCACTTTCCTGTGGCATAAGGATTTAGAATGCAGTAAGGAAGTGACTACGATGGTCTAGGAAAGAGACACTAGTATATTGTTTTCTCAGGTCCATGACATCACTTGTTCCAGGAAGCTGGCTAGATTTTCAGTACCAGGTATGATTCTCCTCTGAGTAGGCCTTAAGTCCAACTGAATAGCTTTCGGTTGCCTCTGGAATATGAATGCCACTTATCAACCCTTTACACATACTGTGCCATGCTGAGGATTATTATGGTCTATAGGCAGGGCTGCTTGACTGCTTCCTTCCTTTTTCTTCTTTCCACATTAGCATTTACATTGATCCTACCTTGTTTAGGCCTCTTTAATGCAGCCATTTCTAGGAGAGACTATTACACAGCATACGTGTTGGTATTCTGGATCTTACAATCTTTCTGTGGTGTTTCTTGAGCCATGTATCTAGGAGAAGGATGTGGGCTTACCAAAGTTTGTTGATCTTTGCATTTGATTACATTGTGGTTTCCTGTGATGACGGCTTTGCTAAAAAGAGAGGTTTCTGTGATGAGGGGTGGTTTGCAGGTTATGGGGTGGCTCATGCTGGTTGGATATGCTGAAGAAGCAAAGGCAGGAGGACATTTATTTCTTAAAAGAAAAGAAAACCATGAGTGAGTTAACCCAGAAGCAGAAAGACTCAAATGGTATATACTCACTTATATCTGCATACTAGCCCAAGGGGCATGTCCCACGAAAGCCTTCCCTTACCAGGAAACTGGGACAGAGGGGAGGACACCCTATTGGGACTCTCGATGAGAGAATATTGTTAGAATAGAAATGTAGAAGGATCCAGTGGGTCCTAGAAACCTACAAGTAGAACATTATGATAGGCAGATTTTGGCCAAGGGGTCCCGCTCAAACTAAGGCACCAGCCAAGGACAAGACAGGCGGTAAACTTTAAACCCCTACCCAGATCTAGCCAATGGTCAGAACAGTCTCCACACTTGAGTGGAGAGTGGGATATGACTTTCTCACATACTCTGGTGCCTCACATTTGACCATGTCCCCTGGAGGGGGAGACCTGGTGGCACTTAGAGGAAAGACAGCAGGTCACCGAGAAGAGATTTGATACCCTATGAGCATATACAGGGGGAGGTAATCCCCCTCAGGAACAGTCATAGGGGAGGGGAATAAGGGGAAAATGGGAGGGAGGGAAGAATGGGAGGATCCAAGGGATGGGATAACCATAGAGATGTAACAAGAATAAATTAATAAAAGAAAGAAAGAAAGAAAGAAAGAAAGAAAGAAAGAAAGAAAGAAAAAGAAAAGAAAAGCTCCATGCCCTAAGAGACTCCATTTTACAAGCAGTTTTTAAGTCCATTTTGAGGAATAAGGATGATTGTATTTCCTGGGTGGATGCAGAGCTGCACCATCTGCCAAGGAGAGCTTATCTAGCATAGACTAAGAAATGACTTAGTCCTGGGAATAAGAAGAGGCACCCTATAAGTTTATTCAGAGTATGACATGGCCTGATCTTAACAACATACATCTCCAGCTTGGTCTCTTCCTCTGTAAGTTAGGCATCAATACAATGCTTAGAGATGTTATGAGGGTCAGCTTAGTTTAACACATGAAGCATTTAGAATATAAAAATGAGTCTTAAAATTTTCTTATTGGGCTAAGGAGGTACCTGAATGGGTAGCAGGCATGTTATGACTACCAGCGTGACACAAAGTAGGCATAATGGTACTCCTGCAGTCAATAAGGTAGGGAGGGGAGGATCAGAAGTTCAAGGTCATCATCAACTACAGAGAACTGGGGCTATATGAATCTTTGTCCCCCCTAAAAACAATCATCTTTGTTCTTAATTTTATGCAGTAGCTGTTGACTTCTCATATCTGTAAGGAAATCAATTGTGATAATCCCGTGTAGATGGCTGGGGATAGATGCTTTTCAGTTACACTCACCAAAGCCATCCGTACTATCCTTTCCTTTAGAATGTCCAGGCCAATCCCTGATTGCTCATGCAAGTACTATCTCATATGCTCCATTCCGAGTGCCTCATGCACTTATCAACACAGGAGTTTAGCCCTAGTATTTTTATATCTGTACTTGTATAAAACTAGTTTGACTAAATATTTTTCATTGAATAACTAGAGAAATTTTATACATATTTTTATTATAATTTATTTATATTACATCTCGATTATAATCCCCCCCTTGCTCTTATATATGACTAGAGAATGTAAAGCAATAACTCTGCTTAGTTCACTTTGAAAATTTCCATTTCTTCTTTCTATCATGGCTTTCCCTCATTCAACATAACTCAAACAGCCTCTACTGTGACTAAAATGTTTCAGTGGCTTTTTATTGGTCTTATCCACAGCAAACATTCTTCTTGTAACACTTAAAAATGATCTATGTCTAAACCAGATACAAAAATATAGAGACAAAATCCCGCATTTAATGAATGGTCAGTCATCCTGGTTAAACAATCATATATATGAACAAGAACCTACAATTGGTCTTGTTATTGAATTTTGAATATCAGAGGAAGGGGCAAACAACTATGACATCTCTAAAACCATGGAAGTCTTATCTGTCTTTTTAATTCCCAGAAGACCAGTCAGGCTGAAGAGGAGCTATCAGTCTACAGAAGTTAATTCCAGATTGTAATAGAAGATATATTTGGGGAGTTTGTCTTGCCTGCTGAGACAACTTTTCTTAACACATTATAAATATGTTTAAGCAAGAGAATGGGTGGCGTATTGATAGAGATTAATCTGGGAAGAGGAGAAGGTACAAAGGAGAAAGCTGGTACAAACAGGTCTTTTGGAAGTTTTTTGAAAATGTCTCAAGAGATACAGAACTGACAATAATTCACTTTCATCTGAAAGAACAACTTTGAAGTCCTGACCATGTTAAGTGGTAAATAACTTCAAAGTGGAAACAAGTCCTCTCTGGGCTCTGTGAGTATTTCAGGTACCACTTGATGTGCACGTGTTCTGTGAGCTGTCCAGAATTATCATTTAGAAGGCAGTGATTCTTATTTTATCCATTTAATACACTGGATTAGTAGGCACTTGGTGCTTTTTTACTGAGAGCTATTTTCAGTATTTTCATTAAGGTTTACACACCTGTCATCTACCTTCTGACATTTTCCATAAGCAAAGCCTGCCTCTGTGTGCCTTCATAATCTGCATTTATTAGCTGTCTCTGCTGATACTTGCAGTAAATAGCCATACTCCCTAGATGACAAACCTGCCTTTCACAGTATGGAACACACAATTATTAAGATGCTGAGTTAAGATGATTTCTGGTGCGTAGAATATTTATTAAGATATCCCAAGTCTCTGAAAATTTTCAGCATGAAACAAATAACCTCCATGTGGCTTAATAAAATTAATCCATCATGCCCTTCTGGCTGATTCCCTAGCATTATTGGGTTATCTGTAAAAGCATTTCCTTCACAGATATTACAGAGAGTTCTGACCTTGAATTCCCTCAGAGACAATTCAGCAGTGCTTCCATGTTATTGTCTGAAGCTAATTTATTCATTAAATGGAGGTAGAGCCATTTGGTCAGCCACCTACTCCCCTCAGATCTTCCCATATCTTCTTTTCCAAATAGATTTGGGGCACCATGCTGTCTAGTGTTCATTTATACCCTTGACTTTGGCAGAGAAAAGCCGTGAGTCTGTCTTCCATCTCTGCTAATAACTCTCTCATTCAGGCACTCACTACTTTTGTGTGGATTTGTTCTTCAAAATCGCTTCCAAATTTTCTATGTTCTTGTATGTCACCTAATACTTCTAGGGACATTTGTAATTTCTCAAACAGCATCATAGTGCCCTATTTTATACTAATGCTGCCACCACATTCTGGCAGATTTTGACATTTGATTGTCACAGCCTCTAAGAGAATGTTGTAATTGTTCCTGTTTCAACGGCGAGTGAAAATGAGAGACAGAAAGTTGGAAAAAACAAACAAACAAACCATGATGTTGGCTCACAAATTCTTGCTCCTTGGGTTGTGTATATTCCACAAATCGTTAGATAAAATAAACTGACATATTCTTCATTTTTTTCTCAGTTCTATTTGTGTGAAGGTGTGTGACAACATGCTTAACTGTGTGTTTTTTTTTAAAGTTTTTTATTCTGTATGTCGAAGTGTTGAAGTGTGTGCATGTGTGCATGTGTGAGTGTGTGCATGTGTGTGTGTGTGTGTGTGTGTGTGTGTACAACTTTTGGGAGTCTCTTCTCTCCTTCCATCGTGGGTTCTTGGAGTCAAACTCTCTCTGGCCCTTACCTTCATTTCTGACAGGAAAACACATTCATCAATCATATCAACATTATTTTGCATCCTGATAGAGCTCATGATTCAGATTCACTCAGATTTGCAAAATCCAGTCATCACTTAGCCCAGTCTTCTAACCGCTTGCTGTTACAAGGGAAGGGATAATTGTTCCTCCTTGCTCCTGCTTTTACAACACTTCCACTCTCCTGTTAATGTGATTCAGACAGTTTTAATAGCTCTGTTCTTTGTGTGTCTTCACTGTATACTGATATTACAGAGGCTCTTCACCATTTGGAGACATCAATACCACAAATGGAGAGGTGATGTTCTAGTAACTCCATGTATGCCAGATGAGGATCCCACCTACAAGCTCTGCATCCTGGTGGAATGGAGTGTGTGCATCCTCTAGATATGACTGCCAGGGACATCTTGCATTTCCTACAGGTCAGCTCTATTTTTAAAAAGCCTTTTCAAGGGGAATGTATTCTGAGACTGAAGTTCACTTATTGAAATCCAAAAAGTGCTGCAGTATTACATACTTCTTTGGTAAGTCATGGTTATAGAAGCTATGACCGAACGATGTGAAGGCATGTTAGAGACTGACAGTGGTTTTGCCAGTTACAGTTTTCATTTTGAAAATCACATAGAGCTACAAACTCTCATGGAGAAGACAGAGTCAGAACATTAGCCAGGGAGATGTTACACTGCTGAGAGGCAGAGACTTAAAGAACCAGGGTTCCTGGATGAAACTCAAGGCTATGCTATCAAAGTGTTACATGTGTCATCTTTCTCTTGTCTAAGAAAACAATCTCCACTTCTGTTACTACCTGTCATGCTACACCCACACTGTGTTACCATTTTCCATGATCTCTTCTAGTACACGTGAGTCAGGATATGCGGAACTTATTCTAGCTCTGCCAGACTATCTAACTTAATGCTGAAGATGTGTAGTGAATGCAGTAAAGCTGACCCCAGAATTATTTCACACAGAGAAGCACAGTTTAAGTCCACTGTAGTCTCGCCTGTATCCAGATTCAGGGACAGTGAAGGATATGGGTGCAACTCATATTATTTTTAAAAATTGTTTTACGATTTTACATATACAGGTATTTTACCTGCCTGTGTATCTGTGCAGTGTGTGTGTGTGCCTGGTGCTAAAGGAAGCCACAACAGAGTGTTGGATTCCACTGGGACTGGAGAGTTGTGAGCTGCCATGTTGGTGCAGGGAATCACATCCTGAACTCTGCAGGGGCAGCTGGTGCTCTTAGCTACTGAGACATCTTTCCAGCTCTCAAATCATTCTCTTACCAAGCACAGCACATTATGTGTATTCTTGCTCACCAAAATAGAAAAAAATAGCTTTCATTTTCTCTGTGCATAATATGTTACTGGATTATTATAGTAGGAAATATAAATGCTATTATTAGTGTTGCTTTTTTTAAAAAACAGTTTCAATGGTTTTATGTTTTATAGAGAAAGGGCATATAGATTTAAATCACTTATTTATAAAAGTGCAAATTGATTTACTTCAACAAAATTTGTAAATTTAACTATGAATTATCATCTTGTGAGTTTGGCGGTATACTCAATTTTAAATATTGTCAGTACCCTGCCCTATATATACAGCAGACAAATAATCCCTGAGGATTATTTGGTGTTCAAAGAATGAGTAAAGTCCACATAATTTTTACTGTTTCATGGTCATTGCTATTTTGTTCAAGATGATGGGAAGAGTCACTTCCAATATTATGAGCAAAGCTCAGAAGCAAGAGAGGGAAATAGATTGTCAGACATGACAAGAGCAAAAGCACATTGAACAGCTCTAGGGACTGCCTTCCTCAGTGAATGGAAGACACCCAGTCCTTCCTTATGTTTATCATGGCCAACACACACACACACACACACACACACACACACACACACACGGGATTCAATGTTGCTCTTTCATCCTCTTGATTCCACATACAATGGGACTTCACAGGAAATAATTTATTTGAACGTTTAGAATGATTTTCACATAAGAGTAAGGACAAAAACACTGAAGACATGAGAAAAGAAACAAACATGTTGTCATTAGCTGTCTGACATATTGGCCACAGGTGTCTACATGCATGGGCACGAGAAGTGCACCAGAATTGTGCACCCTTGATCACACCATATCTCCATAAAGATAAATGTAGTTCTAGAAAGAACCTTTAAAGCTCCCTTTATGCCCCCTGTTGCAGTTCTAAAAATAAAGGGAAGCAGAAGGTCTACCATCTAGTGCTCTCATGAATACCTATTCTGTGCTAGTATCACTTCAGGAAATCACAGTGTTAATCCACCTGTACAACATATATTGCATCAGGTACTAAAATTTAGTTTTACTTTCTTCTCAACACTTTATTAAGTATAATAAAATGCAATTTCTCAATATAAAGTCAAATTTAAATATAATTACTACGACCTAAATACATCAGAGTTAATTTTTAAACAAGCCATTCAATTTTTTGTTTTTTAGATTTTTTTTTAAAACTATGTGTATATGCCTATGTGTGGGCATGTGCACATAAACGTCAATTCATGAGGAGACTGGAGGCAAGTTAGAAGCCATTATGAGCAGCCTGATATGGGGGTTGGAAATTACACTTGCGTCCTTGTGAAACCAGTGCACTGGTTGGTTTCTGTCAGCTTGAAAGATGCCTAGACATGTCTGGGTAGAGGTGATCTTCTGTTGCTTGTAGTCAAGTATGTGGAGTATTGTCTTGATCAGTGAGTATGGTTGGAGATGCCAGCTCACTGTGGACAGTGTCGTCTCTGGGCAGATATCCCTGGGTCATGGAAGGAAGCGTGTTGGAAAAGCCAAGTGGAGCAAGGCAGTAAGGAGCATCCTTCTACGACGTCTGCTTCAGTTTCTGCCTCTAAGTCCTGGCTGAGTCCCTGACAAAACTTCCCTCCATGATGGATTGTAATATAAATATAAATACGCAAACTAAATATACATTTAATTTAAATATCTTAGATGTACTTTGAAAACATATCAAAACTTGAAGTCAGGAATGTATTTCAAAGGCGTAAATTAATGTTGCCGATTTTGCATATACATATGTGTGCTTAAGGCATCCCAGATTTTCACTCTACCCAGAAAATACACATATTTCAGTTTGTAATATATTCACACTATAGTTATGTTTACATTTTCATCAGGGGTACTTACATTCATATGCATATTCTTAAAGAAAACTGGGAGAAGAATTGCTAATGAAGAAAATAAGTTTATTTAAAATTTAATCAGAGCTGGTACAAAGAGACTCCTGATTCCCATCAGCCACTTCTGTAGAGGTGTTACAGCTCTGTAGACAGGAGTACTAATGGTGGCCAAACATTTAGAAATGAGAAACCTGGTGAGATTTAACCTCAATCTGAAACGCATTTTGGATGAGTTAAATATTTTGGTGTAAACATAAGTGATAAATGAATTATGTGGAAGATACATGTAAAAATACTTGTCTATATAATATCATTTGTATACTTTTAGTGTGAGATTTAACCTCAATCTGGAACGCATTTTGGATGAGTTAAATATTTTGGTGTAAACATAAGTGATAAATGAATTATGTGGAAGATACATGTAAAAATACTTGTCTGTATAATATCATTTGTATACTTTTAGTGTGAAATTCTCCTTAAACACAGTTCTGAGACTGATGAACTTCTTAGTCATACACTGCTTGTTTGGAAGGCTGTAACTGAACATAAACATACCATGCTTGTATTAAGTTTAAGCTGAACAATAAACTGCCGGGATATTCTTTTGGTTCTGGGGTTTTCTCATTTTATTTCTTTTTTAAAGGGAATTGCCTAAATTGCATACTGATGATGAAGTGTAAATTTACAAGGTAGTTAGTGAAAGTAAAAACACAGTGCGAAGGGAGACTACATGCTGTTAATAACCTTCCTTTTCTCAGATTGGTCTATACCTTCAAAGACTTTGCCGAGGACCTCTGGATTCCTGGGACAAACAAGCTGAATTTGAAATTCCCTGGGAAAGCAAAGGGCCTGGCAAAGGAAGAAACGTTTGCTCCCTGCTGAGTCATGTAAACCCCTAGGGAAATGGACATTTGTCTCTTGTTCCTTCTCACTAGCTGGGAGCCGGTGTCCCCAACCTCCCACAGCCTCAGTCTCCCATCTTCAGCTCGACACATACTTCAAGGTAGTAAAAGATAAAAGTATGCTACCTTACAAGATAGTGCATGTCTACTTTTTCAGAGGTGTAGAAACTCTCTACAGGTGCTGCCATTGCCCTCCGGTCTCCCCATCTACACTGTGTTGACCTGTGGCACTCTGTACTCTGTCGCAGTATTGGTGAGACCCAGGGCCTTATGCCTAACGACTATCAGGTACCTCCTGTGTTCTGTGCAATCTGCCTATTAAAAGGCCAGCACTAGCTGGAAGGACCCAGTTGCTTCCTTAACTAGAGGGTTAAATGTGTCTTTCAAGTGAAACCTTCCTACCTAAGCAATGGTTACAACACTCCACAAGTTCACCAGTCTGAAAACAAGCAAAGGACTGAGATCCTCCTGTTTCGCCAGATACATGTTTGGGTTTTAGTTTGTGCCTTCAGTAAATCTAGTTCTTTATAAGCTTCAACATGAAAATGCTTCCCTATTTTTCTGATTATTCAAACATCTGCCCGCAAAATACTTCTGTCCCCTTGGTGCATTCTAACTCTATCAAATCCAAAGTGGAAAAACAGACAAAACAACCGCCCACATTTTTCTTCACTTCAACTGCTTTTACTGAGCTATTACAGTGACACATAGCATTTCTTTATTAATAGTTTTACCATCTTGTTATGCTTTATATTGTTAATTTTGAATATATTGCTTCTATATGACATAAATTTTCTGTGCCTAATGTTGCCTAAATATAATTCAAGAAATCCACTTATGTGAATTATTGAGTTTTTATGATAATATTTAATGTATAGTTTAATAATAGAGGCATAAAAAATAAAGCAAAGTTTTTATAAATATGTAATAGGTCTGCATTTATTCAAACTCTTGTTGTGAAATTAGCCTATAAATTTTTATAGAATCTCATGTTTCTCCCATTAGTAAATTTACAAATATTATGAGTCCAGAAAAAAATAAGGCAAAAAAAAAGAAAAAGAAAAAGAAGAAGAAGAAGAAGCACCATAACTCCAAATCCCAAGAATCAGAAGATTTAATGAAGAAAGTTTCCATATTGAAATATTTTTTTTTACATAGGAAGTACCTTTTGACATATATATGCCATACAGCAGGTGGCCAGTCCATCTGCTATTCTGTAAGGTCTTTTTCACACTCTGTAGGGCATGTAGCAGGGAGGCGGCTTTAGGAGACAGCGCTCCAGCAGGCAGGTAGCCTTAGGCCGATGAATGTTTGCATTATGACAGCAGGTCGGTATATCCTCCTCCCTAAGAATAAAGAATTTTGCCCTAAGTGGGCTTCTCGTGCTGAAGGGGGTCGGTCCTTTTGGTGGAAAGTTTTTCTACCGTCAGAAGGCTTCTTTGGTGGGAACCAATTGGCCTTCCTGTCTTTGTCCAAATTATATAATATGGAGTAAGGAAGAGAATTCATCACAGGCCACAAACATAAAAACACGGACGCTTCAGAGTAGGAAGCACTCTCAGACTCTAGATTCTCTCTTCACGTTAAGAGTCTGTCTCTCTGCTGCCTGACCCTTACATGGTAACTGTCATATTGCTAGAATTATCAAGCACAAAGGTGAGGGAAGGAAAGGGAAGCCCAGTGAGTACATGCAACATGAACTTCTGATGGCTTTGCCACCTTCCCAGCATAAGATCCTGCTATTACAGGTGCTATTCCCTAATATATTTTGAACATCCCTGGGAGAAAATTTGAAATTAGTTAAGATAAATATGAGGTAATAGTATTGAGATTTCATGTGCGTGACCATATATCTAGATGTCTTTTAATCATTTTTAAATGTTTTTATAATGTTCTATATTTTAATATTCTAAATGGTTAGCAATAATATCGTCATCCCTGTGTATGAAGGAATAAACCCAAAGCTCAGAGGGTCTAATACATCCCCACAAGGTTTCTCACTTCACAGCAGAGGGACAGCCTTGAGTGCTGTGTCACCATCTGTAACAAGCACCACATTTAACAGAAATAGGGAAGCAATGCTGCTCAGAAACATACTGGCTTCATCTTTTCAGCCAGTGAGATTGATCTTCAGTCCCAGGACTGCTCCATTGAATAAGGGAAGAAGTTCACTGGATCACTAGCTTTCTCTAAATAAAATTCCATAACAAAGTCATAAGGATCATTTCTTATGAGAAGCAGAGAGCCTAGAAGAAAAAAATGTCCAAATTGTGTTGGTGATGCGGAGGAAGAAGGGAAAAGAGGAAAATGGATAGGATGCTGGAAATAGTTTGTCTTAGCACACATAGGAGGAAAGCGTAGCTTGCTTGATTTTGGGGAAAGGAGGTAGTGACACTGAAGGAGTTATAATTAGGTGTCAACAGACTGTCGACATGAGACTGCACTTACACAGAACTGCTGGAAAACATCTTTGAGGCTGTGCAACTCCTCAATCAGCACTTCTCATTTCACTGGTCAAGTAAGACAGGATGACCTGGAACCAGAACAGATCACCCAGGGCTTCTCACTGTGGCGCTACACTGGCAGGGCGCCACTGACAAATTTGGAGGTCTGTGTGTGTTCTTACCGTGGCCCATCACAGACTGTCTCCATCTGTGACCTGCAGCATTGTCCCTTTCATGGTCTCCAAGGCACTGATTCCACCACTTTGTGGATAAATGTCCTTCTACCATGGCAGGTATTTCTTCTACAGGCTTAGCTTGTTTGGCATTTCAAATATCTTCCGTTAATGCAGGTCAATACTGCTGATTAAAAACACAGTTTTCTCTGTGGCTGTGATCATCATGGCTGAGAAGGATTGGCTTCTGAGCCTGGTCATCACTCTCCATGTCTAGAATTCCTCCTTATCCAACACAGGTCCTCTTGACGACTGTTTAGTTCCATTGTCTTTAGCATAGAACAGCTCTCTTATTTGTTCTTGCTCTTTAGGTGAGGTGGAAAGGGACATGGTTGACAGCTGAGCTACTGCCAGTCATTCTGTAACTTCCTACGATTCACCCACTTCCAATCTTTCTTCCAGGCCAGCCATTGGGTGTCCTACTGGCAACATTGCTGTGGAGGAGTGTTTACCAAACTCAAATGAATCACAGCTAAATAGGTTAGTGAAAGCCACCTTTCCTGGACCTTAATCCTGGCATCCTATTCATAAAGTCTTACTGGATATAAAGTATACCTGTTCTTCATGTCCTAAGTGACACAGTAGGGCTGGTCCAGCTGCACTCTGAGTGGAACTGTTTCTCAGCCTAGACATACTATGTCTTCATCTAAGTATCTGATGAAGCGTGTGCAATCTTGAAAGTCTATCATGTCAATTGATGGATGATAAGAGCTTAACTTCTGAAAGTATATAGCTCATATTTTGCAATATAATTTGGATGCAGACATCTTTCCAAACATGGAAGATATAATCCAATTATAAACAATCTAATCAGAAAAAAAACCCATAAGGTCTGCCTTTATCTCCATTTTTCCTGGTACGTATTTTGCTTCTGTTCCTGTCATAACTATAGTGCAGTGTTTTGCTGCAAAGGCTCAGGCTCATAAAGCAGCAATTATTTTGTTAATGCTTTTATTTGTCTGCAGGAACAAGTACTACTATGTTGAGTATAATGTATGGAATCAAAAAGGGAATTTGAGAAGTTGAAGCCTGTTATTAGAATAAAGCATTACATCCCATCCCATCCCATCCCACCATGCAGCACAGTTTGCTATACATGCACCACCTCGAATTATGCAATAACCTCTGTGATGGTCATCTTGATTGGCAACTTGCAAGATTTAGAAGCACCAGGGGTCCCACTGTCTTACATATCTGTGAGAGAGTTTCTCCATTAGGTTAATTAAGATGAAAAGACCCACCCTATATGAAGACAGCACCACTCATTATGTAAAGAAAATGAATAGCTTCTAGATTACACCATACAGAAAAGTGAACTTCAGGTCCTTTGAAAAATCTACATCAAAGCAGTAATTCATAATTTATAGCAATTAATAATTTACATGACAGTGAATAGATTTTGTAAAAATAACAAATACAATAGAAAAATATAATTACATCTCATTAAATAGAAAGTTATTTGTTCAGAAATATCACTAAATAAGTAAAACAAATACAAGTCACTGAGAGAGAACATTAAGTTATTTCTTATAAAAATATCACCTACAAATTATTATGGCATTTATCTTACTTCAGAGTAAGCACCATTTCAGTAGCCATTACCATTTTAAAAACATATATGACCATGCAGTTAATTCTTACATAAAGCACACATAAGCGCACATGCGCACACGCGTGCACACACACACACACACACACACACACACACACACACACACCACAATATGACCATAATAGAAAAAAGAAAAATACGTTAATTTTAGCAAAGTTTGATAATTCCTTCAATGATTCTATTGGATAAAGTAAAGGTAAGCACAAAGGAGAAAGTTATTTGTAAAAGAATGTGATAATGAATTACTATTTTATAATTCCAGCTGAATATATGCCAAATCTGAGAAAACACTACACAACGAAATTCATCTGTGTCCCCATGGATGTGGAGTACTTTCACCCACTATCATCCTTCAAGTGCAGTAGTGTGCTCACTTAGAAACGCAGTGTGGAAACTCCTAAAACATTTAAACAAACACTCAAAATGTGTGCAAGCGAACCTGTCCTCAGCTATATACTCAAAGGCTATGACCAAATAGTATATACTTCTCACAATATCCCAGAACTGGAACAACCGATCTTGCCATTAATAAAAATTAGATATACTTATAAATACATATGTATTATATGTAAAATATATAAAGCTTATCTATAGAATTAATAAATGTTGTAACTGAGCACAGTCTACAAACTCCATTCCAATACAATATCATCACTATGTATTCGAATGCTTCTAAATTTAACACTGTTTCCCTGGGAAAATAAATGAGTTACTGGTGTGCATGGCATTCATAAATCTATAAATCATCATGGGGAAAGAAAATACAGAAAGGCATATTTTAAATTCTTCTTAGGAGAAATTTTAATAGGTTTTCTCTTCTTTCTTTTCTTTCATCTGGAGGTTGGTATCAGCCTGTGAGAACACTTTATGAGAGTTGGCTCACTCTTTATCTGGAAATCAAATTCAGGCCATCAGTCCTAGCAACAAAAAACTTTGCCTAAGACTCATCTTGCTAACTCATTTTAGGTAAAATGTTTGGCAAAGCAAACCAATTGCTTATTGCTATGAAGGAGAACAGTGATTAAATTGAAGCATGATATGCCACAAGACTGTGGAGGGAAATAAAAAAGATTTTCATGCTGATGAAAATATTCTGTGCCTTGATGGTTGTAGAGACTCATATATTTCATAAAACTCATTGAGCTGTAATCATGCTCACAGTAGGTTATTATATTGTATGTGTAAAGCACTATTCCATTTTGGCCTTACTATGTCATACCTAAGAAGACTAGAGGAAAAATAAATACCAAAGTAAATTTTAAAAGAAAGAACTTTTAGATATAAAAGCATAGGACTTGGAGCAATAGGTCACTGCCTGTTCAGTGATCTTCCAGAGGTCCTATGTTCAATTCCCAGAACTCACATGGCAGCTCACAACTGAAAACAACTCCAGTTCCATGAATCTGATGTTCTACCTCTGGACTCCATGGACACCATCACACATGTGATACGCAGATATATATGCCAATAGAACACACATACACATAAACAATAATTTTTAAAGTTTTAAGACTGTAAAAAGAGAGATCCTTGTATTTTTATTATCAGTTTATTTCCCTGAATGAAACTAGCTTTGAAGTTGGCTCTCTGGCCTCACAACTGTCTTGCTAGTGACCTGACAAGTTGAATAATACATCTTCAAGAGTGCTAGCGCTACAGTAGGCTCTTGGGAGAATATGGAGGTGAATCTAGCTAAGATTCCTAGCTGTGGAGGACATGGAGACTAAAGTGGCCACTTCCTAAATGGACAAGACTTCCAGTGGAGAGAAGCAGACAGCAACCCACTCGCAAAACCTTTGACCCAACATTTACCCTGCCTACAAGATGTGTAGGGATAAGCATGGGGCAGAGATTGAGGGACTGGCCAACCAATGACTGGCACAAACTGAGACCCACCCCATGGGAAAGAGCCAACACCTGACATTGTTAATGATGCTCTGCTATATTGGCAGACAGGAGCCTTGCATAACTGTCCTAAGAGGCTCCACCAAGTAGCAGATGGAAACAGATGCTGGGACCCAGAGCCAAACCTCAGGCAGAGGTTGAGGAGTATTGTGGAAGAGTGAGTGAAAGGATAGAAGGTCTGGGAAGGGACAAAACTCCTCAAGAAGATCAACAGTCAAGTAACATAAGCCCATAGGGGCTTACAGAGACTGAAGCACCAGCCAAAGAGCATTCATGGATTGGACTTCGGCCCCTAACATAGATGCAGCTGATAGTCAGCTTGTTCTACATGTAGGTTCCATAACATGGATGCTGTTGCATGCTTTTGTATCACTTTCCCTTAGCTGGAATGCCTTGTCTGGCATCAGTGGGAGATTATGTGCTTAGTCCTGATAGGACTTGATGTGTCAAAGTAGGTTGATACAAGGACAGGAGTGGGGAGCTCTCCTTTTCTGAGGAGATGGGGAGGAGGAAAGAGGGAAGGGAATGGGTGGGTGGGACCAGGACAAGAGGAAGGAGGAAGCTGCAATTGAGATGAAAAATGAATAAATAAATAATTTAATGAGTTTTTAAAAAGCACCCACACTCCAAAAGATGTGGACTTGCTGCTCACTCTCACTTTCATCTGAGATGATGCCACACCCATATGAAGTTATACATCTTGATAACTTAGGCATTTCTTTTGTATCTTCCCATATCATATCATATCATGTCATGTCCTATAACATTATTATCTTATTACTACTGAAAATGTGAATTTTCAGAGTGCACTTGGGATTTGATACAGATGTGAAGTGAATACTTCACTGAGAAGGATAGAGGCTACAATACCTACCATAACTCACAGAAGGCTTTTGCTGTTTTTTGTTTCCATAGAAACAGACAAAACTGTAGCAAACGTGATGTCAGGTCCTTTAATGCAATTTTCATTATGAACAGTTTTCAAGGATAAGATTTTACTTTCCCCTGATAAATCTATTTATTTGATGTTTGAAGTTAACCAGTGCCCTCAATTTCATGGACATCAAGGTATATAGCTCATGGAAATGCATGCCAACTGTGAAACTATCACTCTAGGACAATATGTTCTGATTCTCTGGACCCAATGATATCTGACTTTTAGTTCTAATGCAAGAGCACTTGGGCTCTGAATACCACATTTATACAGAAATGGAAAGAAATCATAGCAACACTGTACATTAAGAATTAACTTTGAACATCCCAGAAAGAAATTCTTACTAACAACAAGGCAGAGATTTGACTTGAAATAATAATCAGGAGTTTTCTCATGCTATCCTTGAATAAAGGCAGGCCAATACATCCTCACTTCTTTTTACACGGCCCTACTCTTATTCACAAATGTACTGTTCCCGTGCCTCTCTTTTTTTTATAAACATCTAGAGAAGCCTCTCTACCTTCCTTTATCCAACCAATGTGATATTCAGCCCTGGATGACAGGGATGTATTCTTGGCTTATGCTGACTTGTGTCTTGGTGTGTGGTTTATGCTTGAGGAACTTGAGTCTTGTCTGTGGGCAAGGCAACATGGCATGACACAGGTGGGTAAAAAGGAAAGGTAATTTTCTTGACTGAGTTTATGGCTTATCTCATTCTGAGCACCTGACAGGTGGACAGTTTTAGGTAATTAGCATGTGGGCAGGCTCCCAAGACCCTACTACTTCACGTTATTTTATAAAACTTCAGTCTCTTTTCTCAATTATTATGTGAGGGCTTTGAATTTGATGATTTTCATCTCCCCCATTCCTAGATTTTTTAACAACCCTTTCCTGCAGAGACAATTTGTCCAGAGACTTCACCTACATGCCATCCCTCCTTTTGCTCCTCTGTGGTTCACTGCTACAATGCTCTTGACCTTTCTGACTGGTCTCTGTCAGTCACTTTAAATTGACTAGAACTATTTGCTTTCACAGGAGCATTTACTAGAGAATATTTTTGCCTCCCTCCAAAGGAAATAGAGTGGTATGCTAAAATGAAAGTGATGTGTAATATAAAGCTGAAAGAATATATCTTAAGCATTTCTTCAGAAATTGAGAGTAGAATAGTGTTAACCAGTAGCTGAAAAAGACTCTGGGAAGGGAAAATGGGAAACAGATTGACTTTACAATAATATATATTAAATTATAGCTAAGTAGGGGTACATTTCTACTTTGCTCAGCAGCGTAGTTAGGACAATCATGAAGGGCAACGTGAAGAAGATGGAGTTTAGAAAGTTTGCACTGTGTAGAAATGTTGAAGGGATATGTATGCTTATCTTTGTTTGGGGACTCATGCAATATAAGTGTGATGAAACATGCACAGAATTGGCAAATACATACAATTTTATGTCCTTATATATCAAATAAATGCAAATTTTAGTTTAATAATAGAAATGCTCTTCTAGGATATAGTTCTAAGATAGCCTGGCAAGATATCTCTGTATGAGTCGAGCTACAATGTTTAGTCTATTTCAGATTTATTTCTAGGGTGAAATCTGAAACCAAGAAAAGACTTTCAATTTTTCCTACCTTGCCTTTCTGGATGTCATTTCAGTGTCCTGCTTCATATCAGAGACCAACAGAATAATCACCATCCATCAAACAACCATTTATGACAGGACCATTATCAATGCCATAGCTTCTAACAAAGAGTCGAGCACCTGTGTTTCAGAAAAATCCAAGCTTCTTGCACAGGGCTCTCACCATAACGACAGCCACTAAGTTTTGGCTTTGATGTCTGCTTTCCCAGCACATTTTAGATAAGTGTTTAAGAAGTTATGGGGTTTGTTGGGTATTTTTTCTTGGATTCTGGGGAAAAATCTTATTGTATTTCAGATTTAGCATTTAGTATCATTTGAATCACTGACACCAGAGCCCTTTCATAAGCTTGCCAATGCCTAAGAGACAATGACCCTATGATGAGATCCTGTCTAATGGTGGAACTCCAATACCTTGGAATATTGGTCACTTGAAAGGTAACCTCATAGCAATCACAGGAGTGTATATGAGAGTTGAGAGAAAGTCAGAATAGGCCTCATACCTAATATTGTTTGGTCCTTTCTACTATCCAATCTACCCTGTGCTACCCAAATCATGAACCTACAAGAAGTAAGATTTTTTAAAATGTCTGTTTAGTTACCAAGTGCTCCTTTTGGATAGGAGATGAAAGGAGAAGAAAGGAGACAGGAGGGAGGAAAGGGAGGACAAGAGAGAGAGAGAGAGAGAGAGAGAGAGAGAGAGAGACAGAGAGACAGAGAGACAGAGAGACAGAGAGAGAGAGAGAGATCAACTTTGATTCTCCAATGTTGAACTCAGAAAGGGAATGTGAACAAGTAAGGAGACTCTTACTTAACAAACTCATGCACACATGGCCCTGGGTTTGGGTTCATATCACTGAATGACTTGTATGACACAGAAGCCTCGGGGAAAGCCCCTAAGCTTGTACTTTTCATTACAGGCATTCACAAAAGCATTGCATCAGGGGCCAGCTTTCACAGACACACACACAGGTAACATAGAGATTGGGATCTGTGGTCAAGGAAATCTATCAGAGTGACAGAAAACCCTCAGTCCTCCTTCTCCTGTCCCCCTGGGACTTCTAACTCTTTCAACAACAGCAGTTATGAGAGTGCATTTGGGAAATGAAGTCCTATAACTCTGAAACGTGATGCAATTGGGAGCTGGCAATTTAATATCTCCTTTCCACACTTAATGAGTGGCCTCGAATGGTGGTATTCTGTGTGTATAGGTGTACTGAAGTTTACTTGGAAAGCCATAACAGTCCCTCACTGGAAATATATTTTGACTATATATGCACAATTATGTTTTATTTTAAATTCAGTTGTTAATGATGGAGAAAACTAAGAGATACTCATATACCAGTGTGAAATTTCAAATCTACAAGAAGAAAAAACTGCAAACACCTGCTGTATCTCCATATCCACACTTTAAAAAGTGGTATGCTATGCCACGGGGAAATAGTGCAAGAGTGCCACACCTCCTGTTAAGTGTTGAAAGATAAAACACACACTGTGTATGTTTCGATCCCTCTGTATCCTCGGCAGTTCCATTCAAGTTTTGCGTCATTTGTTTTCAAAATGCCACCTTGGACTTTGATATAAATTAGTTTGAATACATAGGCAAATATTGTCATTAAATAAGTCTCAGTCTCACAATGCATGAGCATGAGTCACTTCTCCACTTACTTTTTCTTTCAGCTCTTGAGTTATTTTTTTTTCTTTTAGAATGTTGTGAATGTCTACAATGTATTTTGATCATGTCCATCCCACAGTCTGTGGATTTGCAGTGTACAAGGTATACCCCTCTTTTATCTAATATATTTTCATTCTGGAGAAACATGGCAGCATAATGTGTAAATTCCTGCCTTGTTCTTCATCTTAGAAGAAACATTCATTCTTTCAGAATTATGGGAGTTGTAGGTGTTAATAAGAACTACTTGGTTTCTCCTTCCCTCATTCCCTCTTTCTGTACTTCCCTTCCTCTTCACCTCATTACCTTGCTCTTTCTCTCTCTGTTCCATTGAGTGGTGGGGGAACAAATCCAGAACAGTTGTCATGCTAGGGTAGTGCTCCAAAACAGGTTATGTCTCAGTAATAAACGACTATTACTGTTTTCAGCTTTGGTATCCATTTTTATCTTTATTTTGTTGAGTGCTTTTGATTTTGTAAAATGCATCTGCTTGATCTTTAGATGAAAATGATTTTGATTTTTTCTTTGACTATATTTTTTACTAATTAAATTTGTTCTTCGGCAATTTCACACTTGCACATAATTCATGCTAACTAGTTTCAACCTGACCCTCTCCCATCTATCTAGCATGCTCTTCATTCATAAACAAAGCATACAAAGATCAACAGCCTTTCTCTGTGTAGTTACAACTGTCTCTACACACATACTTGGAAACCCAAGCCATTGGTATATTATGTGTTATATACCATAACCATGGATATTTATTCCAGAAATGCCAGTAGTTTTGTTTAACATTTAAAACCATACAACGTGAAAGAGAAGACACAATTAGATACAAATAAAACCTCCAGTTCCAGGAATGCGTTACATTTTGTTGAGCCGTTGGCTAGTGTGGTACTATGGAATGCCACAAACATCACAGGCAATTTTAAAGGCTGTTGGTTGCTCATCACATGAGAGAAGTCAAGCCAGTACCTAACTAGAAGCTTCACCGCAACTGACATGCATTCATGGTGCTGGAAAACTCAATGCATGTTTATTGAAGGAGAAAAGTAATTGTCAATATCGCACAACTACAAACCCTATGACCTGAAACAGAGACCTGTCTTCAGATATAGTGGTATAATAGGAGCATACATGTTATGGGAGTATCCAACCACTTTTTAAAAACTGGATTTAGGATTCAAAACAGGAGACAGAACACATATTGGTAGATAGATCATGAGCCTAGTGAAAAACCTACTTCTATTATTTTGCTAAAGGAATATACCATTAAATGACTCCTGATGGCACATTCCTGTACAAAAACAACAACCAGAGCCTTTATCAACATTCATCTGAGAAACTTCCTCTATAATTAGATGGAAATTCACACAGAGACCCACAACTGGAATGTGTACTAATAGTGAGAAACTTTTTTTTTTATTAATTTATTCTTGTTACATCTCTATGGTTATCCCATCCCTTGTATCCTCCCATTCTCCCCTCCCTCCCATTTTCCCCTTATTCCCCTCCCCTATGACTGTTCCTGAGAGGGATTACCTCCCCCTGTAAATGCTCATAGGTTATCAAGTCTCTTCTCGGTGACCTGCTGTCCTTCCTCTGAGCGCCGCTAGGTCTCCCCCTCCAGGGGACATAGTCAAATGTGAGGCACCAGAGTACATGAGAAAGTCATATCCCACTCTCCACTCAAATGTGGATACTGGCCTGTCCATGGGCTAGATCAGGGTAGGGGGTTAAGTTTTACTGCCTGTATTGTCCTTGGCTAGTGCCTTAGTTTGAGCGGGACCCCTTGGCCAAAATCTGCCTATCATAATGTTCTACTTGTAGGTTTCTAGGACCCACTGGATCCTTCTACATTGCTATTCTCACATGGTTCTCTCATCTAGAGTCCCAATAGGATGTCCTCCCCTCTGTCCCAGTTTCCTGGTAAGGGAAGGCTTTCGTGGGGAATAGTGAGAAACTTTAGAGCTCTCATTCCTAGTCAGTTCTTCCATTCAACACCCAGAAATCTATGTAGAAAAGGGTAAAGAAAAATTGTAAGACAGAGAGGTGATTAATGACTTCAAAAATCAGTATCTTTAGATACAACATGACTTGTGCACATATGAACTCACAGAGACTATGGCAGCATGCACCATACTGTCACAGGTTCAACCCAAGACTCCCCATGACCCCATTCTTTAACTCAATCTGGACTGCACATTGAGGCTCATTTAAGAACCCCCCATCCTACCACGAGTCTGCCTGGTGTCTCTTCTGGGTAGTCTAATAATTTATATTATAAAAGACAACCAGCATCCTATGTTCAAGTGCCCAGACCCTATTACAAAAATCACAAACATTACAATAAACCAAGACAAAGTTCCCCTTCCAGAAATCAATCCCCTAGTAAATGTTCTCTAAGGAGAACAACAATTATGAAATTGAGGACCTGGAATTCAAAAGACAAATATAAATACATTCAGTGGTTCCAAAGAAGTTAAACAGAACGCAAATGATCACTGGATAAATTTAAGATGATAAGAATGACAGTACTGCATCTAAGAAAACACAAGCAATGTGGTAAGTGAAATAATGAGGACAATTCAGGACGTGAAACTCAAATTCAATAAAGAGATAAAAATGCTAAAGAAAACACAAACTGAAGCAGGATATGACAAACCTAGCTGACCTCACCTGGAGCTCAGAAGAAAGTTTCACAAGCATAATAGATAGGATGGAAGACAAAATATCTGGTCCAAACACAAGACAGAATAGCAGGATCACTCAAAGTAAACACTGAGTTCAATGCCTGTAGAAACTTTGAGACCCTATGAAAACACCAAACCTGTGAATTAGGGCAACTAAGAGGAATACCAGGCCAAAGACACAGTCGGTGTTTTATAAAACTATAGGATAAAAATTTATAAATCTAGAGTAAAAAAAAATTTACCACAACATGAAAGTTCCAAACAATGTCACATAAGTATGACCCGAAAAATAACTCCTCGTGACCTCCTAAATTAAAGTCCTGAATCCACATGCTAAAGAAAATGAGAGGGATGGAGGAATGTGAGGATACAAGGGATGGGATAACAATTGAGATTTAATGTGAATAAATTAATAAAAAAACAGAAATCCAAGAAAGAAAGGTGACTAAAAACTCTTAATAGTGAACCAAGTCAAATATAAAGCAGATGCCGAGAGGATCCAAAATGGCGCCGAGCAGTGTGGACCGTGTTTGGAGGCTCCAGTGAACAATTCGGGGAATTGCACAGATTTCTGAGCCAGGAACACCAGGGTCCCAACACCACGGCAGCGGGAGTGCTCCACGGTTCGGAGGGACCAGGGTGCGGAGGACCTGCGTGCCCCTACACACAGGAGGAGCATGGATTTTCTCGGATTGGAGCAGCAGTGGCAGAGGCAGCAGCACCAGTGGCAGCTCCAGCGACTGCAGCAGCAGCGGCTGAGGTTTGCAGCTCAGAGCCTTTCGGTGAAGGCGATTGGCATGGTGGCCGGTGGGAGTAGCTGAGGGAGAGGGGAATCTGGACAGGATTTGGGTCGTGGGGTGCCTTGTGACCCAAACTGGACTCGGCGGACAGTTCGGCCCCAGAGTCCCGGGCTCAGCTCAGTGCCGTGGAGACGCTGACTCACCACAATAAGCAATTCTGCCCGAGGCATCAGGTCAGTGCAGCAGCAGCTCCCCTGCTGTGATGCAGGCTGGGTGGAGCGCTCAGGTCCACCCTAGGACTCAGCTCAGCACAGCCGCAGTTCTCCTGCTGTGACGCAGGCTGGGTGGAGTGCTCAGGTCCACCCTAGGACCCAGCTCGGCGCAGCCGCAGTTCTCCTGCTGTGACGCAGGCTGGGCAGAGCGCTCAGGTCCACCCTAGGACCCAACTCGGTGCAGCCACAGTTCTCCTGCTGTCGCGCGGGCTGGGCGGAGTGCTCAGGTCCACCCTAGGAACCAGCGCGAAGGGGCCGCAGTTCTCCTGCTGTGACGCAGACTGGGCGGAGCGCTAAGGTCGACCCTAGGCACGAGCTCACCTCAACGAGCAGTTCTGCCCAAGACACTAACTCAGCTCAGCGGGCAGTTCTGGGGCATTGACACAGATTCAGCCCAGAGGCCCTAGCTAGAATTGCCGGGCAGATTAAGCCCAGAGTCTCTACCTGAGCTGTGCGCACAGGCTCGGCGGCCCCAAGGCTCAGACTGGACTATCCACACAGTATAGACCCGGAGTACCGGGCTGATTTCAGTGTGGGACCATAGTCCCTGGCTTAGATCAGTGCATAATTCCACCCCCGAGACTCGGGTGGAGCTCGGCGTGCAGTTTAGGGCCAGAGACCTTAACTGTGCTTGGCAGACAGATTGGACCCAGAGACTCTAATGGAGCTTTTAGCACAGTCCAGGCTCTAAGACTCTAGTTGGACACAGTGTGCAGTTTGAATCCAGAATTTCTGGCTGAGCTTGGCAGACGGTTCGGCCCTGAGTCAATAACTGACCACAGCACGCACTTTGGGCCAAAAACCCCTAGCTGAACTTGGTGCGCAGTCCCAGCCCAAAATTTCTGCCTGTACCCTATGTGCATTTTGGGCCCAGAATCCCGTGCTGAGCTCGGCAGACAGTTCAGGCCCTGAGAATCTAGATGAGCTCGGCGCATGGTTCGGGCCCAGTGTCCCTGGCTGGACTTGGCAGGGAACTCAGAAGGCTGTGAATACCTTGGCCTGACCCAACGCTCATTCAGAGACCCAGAACGATTGCAGGACCCACAGCACAGGGGAGCTGAGGATCACTGGCTGTGAGAGCCCAAAAAACAGGGCTAACCTCGTGCCGTCCACACTAGTGAAGCATCAGAGCTTTGAGCCTACAGAAATCCTGAGAAAACAAGTGAGTCTATCATCAGACTCCCTCCATCCAACGCTGGAAGCTACCCAACAAAAACAAAGCCAGCAAGATGTCTAAAGGACAGCGTAAAAGCATACGCAAAAAAACCCAAAACAACATGGCGTCTCCAGTTTCCAGCTATCCCAAAGAAAACAACCCAGAGAACTTAAATACAACAGAAATACAAGAAAATGACCTCAAATCCTTAATAAGGAGCATATTCATGGAGGAAACAAATAAAACTCGTAATCAAATATAGGAAGACGCAGCCAAACAGGTGAGAGACATAAAAGAAGCACATAGAGTGGCACTGGAATAACCAGATGAAAGAAATAAATAAAACGGTTCAAGCTCTGAAGACCTATAAGGATGCAATGGAAGAAACTCAGAAATATACAAACAATCAGATGAAAGAAATAAAAAAATCAGTTCAAGATCTGAAGACGATAAATGTATTCAATGATAAAAACACAGACAGAAGAAAAATGAGAACGTGAGACCTCAGAGAAGAAGGCGAGCAACACAGAGGTGAGCTTTTCTAACAGAATCCAAGAGACAGAAGAACGAATCTCAGGTCTAGAAGATACAATCACAGATCTTGAAGCAACCATTAAAGAAAATGCCAAATCTGCAAAACTCCTGACACAAAACATCCAAGAGATTAAGGACACCATGAAAAGAAGAAATCTGAGGATAATAGGCATTGAAAAAAGAGAAAATATCAGACTCCAAGGCCCAGAAACTATTCTCAACAAAATCATAGAAGAAAATTTCCCAAATCTAAAGAAAGAGATGCCTATAAATATACAAGAGGCAAACAGAACACCAAATAGAATTGACCAGAAAAGAAAAACTGCCCATCATATAATAGTCAAAACACAAAACATACAGAACAAAGAAAAAATATTAAAAGATGAAAGGGAAAAGGGCCAAATAACATTCAATGGCAAACCTATCAGAATTACACCAGACTTCTCAGCAGAGACCATAAAAGCCAGAAGAGCCTGGACAGAGATCCTGCAAACCCTAAGAGACCACAGATGCCAGGCCAGACTACTTTACCCAGCAAAACTATCAATAACCATTGATGGAGAAAACAAAATATTCCATGACAAAAACAAATTCAAACAGTACCTATCCACAAATCCAGCTTTACAGAAGGTACTAGAAGGAAAACTCCATCCCAAAGAGTCAAGCCACAACCAAAACTACTCAGGAAATAGGTAACTTTACCATGGCAAAAACACAGCTACACAAACGCTCGATTGGAAACAACATCAAAATTAAGACTCTTAACAGTCACTGGTCATTAATATCTCTCAACATCAATGGTCTCAATTATCCGATAAAAAGACACAGACTAACTGAATGGGTGCATAAACAAGATCCAACATTCTTCTGCATTCAAGAAACACATCTCACCTATAACGATAGGCACTATCTCAGGGTAAAAGGTTGAAAAAAAATATTCCACACAAATGGTCACAAGAAGCAAGCAGGCATAGCCATTTTAATATCAAACAAAATAGACTTTCAACCAAAATTAATCAAAAGGGATGCAGAAGGACACTTCATACTCATCAAAGGTAAAGTCAACCAAGATGACATCACAATTCTGAACATCTATGCTCCCAATACAAGGGCACCCACACTTGTAAAAGATCTTCTAAAAAAACTCAAACCACACATCGATCCACACACAATAATAGTGGGGGAATTCAACACCCCACTCTCACTGAAGGATAAGTCATTGAAACAGAAACTAAGCCTTGAAATAACATCATTAACCAATGCCATGGGTCAAATGGATCTAACAGATACCTATAGAACCTTTGACCCAAACAAGAAAGAATATACCTTCTTCTCTGCACACCATGGAACCTTCTCCAAAATTGATCACATCATAGGTCACAAAGCAGGCCTCAACAGATACAAGAGGATTGAAATAATATCTTGTATCCTATCAGATCATCATGCTCTTAGGCTGCAATTCAACAACAACAGAAATGAGAAAAAGCCTACACGTACGTGGAAACTAAACAACTCTCTGCTAAATGACACATGGGTCAGGGAAGAAATAAAGAAAGAAATCAAGGAGTTTCTGAAATTCAATGAAACTGAGGGAACAACATACCCAAATTTGTGGGATACATTGAAAGCAGTGTTAAGAGGAAAATTCATAGCACTAAGTACCTTTAAAAAGAAATTGGAAACATCGCACATAAGCAACTTAACAAAACAGCTGGAAGCCCTAGAATAAAAAAGCAGAAACACCTAAAAGGAGTAGACGTTTGGAAATAATCAAATTTAGGGCTGAAATTAACAAATTAGAGACTAAGAAAACAGTCCAAAGAATCAACAAAACCAAGAGCTGGTTCTTTGAGAAAATCAACAAGATAGACAGACCGTTAGCCAAACTAACTAAAAGGCAAAGAGACAGTATTTAAATCAACAAAATCAGAAATGAAAATGGAGACATAACAACAGACACTGAAGAAATACAAAGAATCATAAGATCCTACTTTGAAGGTATATATGCCACAACATTTGAAAATCTAAAGGAAATGGACGATTTTCTTGATCAATTTCACTTGCCAAAGTTGAGTGAAGAACAGATAAACAAGCTAAATAGTCTCATTTCCCCTACAGAAATAGAAGCAATCATTGATAGTCTCCCAACCAAAAAAAGCCCAGGGCCAGATGGTTTCACTGCAGAATTCTATTAGACCTTCAGAGGTGATCTAATACCGATACTCTTCAAGCTACACCAAAACATAAAATTGGATGGAACATTACCAAATTCATTCTATGAGGCCATAGTCACGTTGATACTTAAACCTCACAAAGACTCAACAAAGAAAGAGAATTTCAGACCAATTTCTCTTATGAACATCGATGCAAAAATACTAAATAAAATTCTTGCAAAACGAATACAAGAACACATAAAGGATATCATTCATCATGACCAAGTAGGCTTCATTCCAGGCATGCAGGAATGGTTTAATATATGGAAATCCATCAATGTAATCCACCATATAAACAAACTGAAAATACAAAACCACATGATCATCTCTTTAGATGCAGAGAAAGCATTTGATAAAATCCAACACCCATTCATGTTTAAAGTTTTAGAGAGATCGGGGATACAAGGCACTTTCCTCAACATAATAAAGGCTATATACAGAAAGCCAACAGCCAAAATCAAAGTAAATGGAGAAATACACAAAGAAATTCCTCTAAAATCGGGAACAAGGCAAGGCTGCCCACTCTCTCCATATCTCTTCAATATAGTACTCGAAGTTCTAGCCAGAGCAATAAGACAACAAAAGGAGATCAAGGGTATCCAAATGGGAAAGGAGGAAGTCAAACTATCCCTATTTGGAGATGATATGATAGTGTACATAAGTGACCCTCAAAATTCCACCAGAGAACTCCTACAGCTGATAAACACTTTCAGAAATTTGGCTGGATACAAAATTAACTCAAAAGAATCTGTAGCCTTCCTATAACAAATGACAAGCTTGCAGAGGAAGAAATTAGGAAAGCCATACCTTTCACATTAGCCACAAGCAATATAAAATATCTAGGAGTTACTCTAACTAAGCAAGTGAAGGACTTGTTTGAAAAAAAAATTCAAAACTCTGAATAAGGAGATTGAAGATGACATGAGAAAATAGAAGGATCTTCCTTGCTCATGGATAGGGAGAATTAACATAGTAAAAATGGCCATCCTACCAAAAGCAATCTACAGAATCAATGCAATCCCTATCAAAATACCTACACAATTTTTTAAAGACATTAAAAGTTCAATTCTGAACTTCATATGGAAAAACAAAAAACCCAGAATAGCAAAAACTATCTTATACAATAAAAGGTGCTGTGGAGGAATATCCATACCTGATCTCAAATTGTACTATAAAGCAATAGTAATTAAAACAGCATGGTACTGGCACAGCAACAGGCTAGTTGATCAGTGGAATCGAATTGAAGACCCAGATTGAATCCACACACATATGTTCACTTGATTTTTGACAAAGAAGCCAAATCCATTTAATGGAAAAAGGATAGCATCTTCAACAAATGGTGCTGGTCTAACTGGACGTCTATGTGTAAAATAATGCAACTGGACCCATATTTGTCACCTTGCACAAAATTCAAATCCAAGTGGATTAAAGACCTCAACATAAAACCAGAGACACTAAGTCACTTAGAAGAAAAAGTGGGGAAGAGCCTGGAACATATTGGCACAGGAGACAACTTCCTGAACAGAACACCAACAGCCCAGGCCTTAATGTCAACAATTAATAAATGGGACCTCATGAGGCTGAGAAGCTTCTGTAAGGCTGGAGACCCCACCCAGAGAACAAAGCGACAGCCTACAGACTGGGAAATATCTTCACCAACCCTACATCTGACAAACGTCTAATATCCAAAATATATAAAGAACTCAATAAATTAAACACCATCAAGCCAAATAACCCAATTGAGAATGGGGCTTGGAACTAAAGAGAGAATTCTCAGCAGAGGAATATCAAATGGCAGAGAAACACTTAAGGAAATGCTCAACCTCCTTAGTCATCAGGGAAATGCAAATCAAAACAACTCTGAGATTCCATCTTACACCCATCAGAATGGCTAAGATAAAAAATTCAAGCAACACCACATGCTGGAGAGGATGTGGGGAGAGAGGAACACTCCTTCATTGCTGGTGGGAATGCAAACTAGTACAGCCACTTTGGAAATCTATCTGGTGCTATCTCAGAAAACTGGGAATAGGGCTTCCTCAAGACCCAACTATTCCACTCCTTGGAATATACCCAGAAGATGCACCAGCACACAGCAAGAAAATTTGCTCAACCATGTTCATAGCAGCCTTATTCATAATAGCCAGATCATGGAAACAGCCTAAATGTTTTTCAGTAGAAGAATGGATAAAGAAACTGTGGTACATATACACTACTCAGCTATTAAAAACAAGGAATTCTCAAAATTTGTGGATAAATGGATTGAGCTAGAAATGATCATAATGAGTGAGTTAACCCAGAAGCAGAAAGACTCAAATGGTATATACTCACTTATATCTGCATACTTGCCCAAGGGGTATGTCCCACGAAAGCCTTCCCTTACCAGGAAACTGGGACCGAGGGGAGGACATCCTATTGGGACTCTAGATGAGAGAACCATGTGAGAATAGCAATGTAGAAGGATCCAGTGGGTCCTAGAAACCTACAAGTAGAACGTTATGATAGGCAGATTTTGGCCAAGGGGTCTCGGTCAAACTAAGGAACCAGCCAAGGACAAGACAGGCGGTAAACTTTAAACCCCTACCCAGATCTAGCCAATGGTCAGTACAGTCTCCACACTTGAGTGGAGAGTGGGATATGATTTTCTCATGTACTCTGGTGCCTCACATTTGACCATGTCCCCTTGAGGGGGAGACCTGGTGGCACTTAGAGGAAGGACAGCAGGTCACCGAGAAGAGACTTGATACCCTATGAGCATAAACAGGGGGAGGTAATCCCCCTCAGGAACAGTCATAAGGGAGGGTAATAAGGGGAAAATGGGAGGGAGGGGAGAATGGGAGGATACAAGAGATTGGATAACCATTGAGATGTAACAAGTATAAATTAATAAAAAAATAAACATAAAAAATAAAGCAGATGCCTCTGCCAACCGAGAGCATGGTACTTAGCAAAATTATGTACTAACATTAAAGGATATTTTTTTAATTCTATAATTAAAAAGAGATTAAACAAAGATATAAACACAAAGCCAGCTAGGTATACAAGGCCACTGAAGGACTTGTTAGGACTAAACAGAAAGAGAAACAAATCCAAGAGAAAAAATAAACAACAACAAGAGAATTAGTCAAAACAACTTTAAAAAGTCATCACAAAATCAACAGAAGCATAATGTTAATACACATCTTTCTATAATGGATGTGAGTATTAGTCGTCTCATTCACCAATATAAGAAGAGACAGAGAAAGACGATTGTGGGGTCCAAGATGGCGTCGACCAGTAGGCATGATATCTGATCTACTCCGAGGAGACCAGGGACATGAATGGAGCCACAGACTGCTGGATTTTGAGAACTGTAGGTGAGTGGGGCCCCAAACGCCACAGACCACCAGGGGGTCTAACCCTGGGACAAGCAACAGCCCGGAGGTGCTAAACGCACTCCCCAAACCCTGAAACGGAATCCACAACCAAGCTACAGCGGACCCATAATACCCAAACTCGCCATTTGGGGAGGGGCTTCTCCGGAGGCCCCAGCCTGAGGAGTCTCAGCAAATAGGGTGAAACCACCATTGAACCTCTCCATCCACACCACGCCAAACTGCAGAGGTCACCTGCCTAGCCCGGGAGCATTCGGGCTAGAAGATACAGGGGTCTCCCACCAGAGGCCTGAATCGCCATTGTCCCCAGCCGCCTGCCCGGGCTGCCGGCACTAACCCGGCACTCCCTAAACAACAGAACCTAGCTGGGTCCATTCTTGCGGACCCGCGACAGGACCTCCCACAATATAGGGAGCCGTGGGTAAACTTGCAGGGTCTATCTGCTGACCTAAAGCGACTTGGGAGCATTCAGGCTTTCACTGGCGAAAAGAGAAGATACAGAGGACTCCCGCCAGCGGCCTGAATCGCCATTGTCGCTAGCTGCCCACCCGGGCTGCCGGCACTGACCCAGCACTCCCTAAACAACAGAACCTAGCTGGGTCCATTCTTGCGGGCCCGCGACAGGACCTCCCATAATATAGTGAGCCAAGGGTCAACTTGCAGGGTCTATCTGCTGACCTAAAGCGACTTGGGTGCATTCAGGCTTTCACTGGCGGAAAGAGAAGATACAGGGGACTCCTACCCGCGGCCTGAAATGCCATTGTCGCCAGCTGCCCGCCTGGGCTGCCAGCACTGACCCGGCACTCCCTAAACAACAGAACCTAGCTGGGTCCATTCTTGTGGGCCCGCGACAGGACCTCCCATAATATAGGGAACCGGGGTCGACTTGCAGGGTCTATCTGCTGACCTAAAGTGACCTGGGAGTGTCCTGGCACATAGGGGCGTGGAAACTGCTGCCTCCTTGGGTATTGCCAGTGGCCTGAAAACATACTGTCTCAGGCCCACCAGGCACTGATCCTATAATCTCCAACAGGCAGATCCTAGCTGGGTCAGCTCCTGCAGACCCAGCAAGAACTCCCAAATTCATGGGAGAGGCTGGATGCTCCTAAAGAGTATAGAGGCAGAGTTAAAAGACAGCTACAACCCAGAAGATCTGATACACCTGGGGTCTTGGCTACAAAGCAGCAGGAAAGACAGGCAGCTGGGATCAACCTACATAACCAGAGAGCTTGTGTGCTGACATTACTCTAGATCCCAAAACTGATGATCTGAATTACAGCAACAAGGTGAAAAGGCCCAAGCAGAAACCTGCTTTGCATGACTCAGCCTGGTGCCTAAGGTGTTGAGAAAAATCTCCAGGAGTAGAACCTGAATCACCTGCCTGGTCCAGGGAAATATTCCCTGATCCCCACAGGTAAGGGCACCCTACCTATAATCAGACATCAACTATCCACTCCCAAACAGGGAAGGTCACTACAAACTACCTCCCAACATCAGAGTCACCAAAATGACAAGGGGACAATGAAAGAACGCTAACAAAAACCAAAACAGGATGGAATCACCAGATCCCAGCAATACCAATGAAAACAACATGGAGAACCCAATAACAATTGATATACAAGAAAACGACCTCAAGTCCTTAGTAAGTAAGATGATGATGGAAGAAACAAATAAAATCTGTAAACAAATGCAGGAGGAGGCAAACAAGAGGGCTGAAGACTTAAAAGAGTCATATAAAGAGGCATTTGAAGAATTTCAGAAAAATACAAATATCCAGATGAAGGAAATCGTTAAAACAGTTCAAGACCTGAAGATAAAAATGGAAGCTATCATGAAAGAACACACAGAAGAAAAACGTAATCGAGAAGCTTCAGAAAAGAAAGCAAGCATCTCAGAGGTGGCCTTATCTAACAGATTGCAAGAAATGGAAGAACGGATATCAGGACTTGAAGATACAATCGCAAAACTGGAAACATCCATCCAGGAAAATGCTAAATCTGAAAATTTCCTGACACAGAGCATCCGTGAAATAAAAGACAGCATGAAAAGACGAAACTTGAGAATAATAGGGATAGAGGAAAGAGAAGGCAACCGACTCCACACCCCAGAGAATATCTTTAATCGAATAATAGAAGAAAATTTCCCCAATTTGAAGAAGGAGATGCATACGAGCATACAAGAGGCCTACAGAACACCAAATAGAATAGACCTGAAAAGAAAATCTTCCCACCACATAATAATAACAACACAAAATATACAGAACAAAGAAAAAATATTAAAAGCGGCAAAAGAAAAAGGCCGAGTAACATATGAAGGCAAACCTATCAGAATTACTCCTGACTTCTCAGAAGAGACCATGAAAGCCAGAAGGGCCTGGACAGAGGTTCTGAAAACCCTAAGAGAACACAGATACCAGGCAAGAATACTTTACCCAGCGAAATTATCAATAACCATTGACGGAGAAAACAAGATATTCCATGACAAAAACAAAATCAAACAGTACCTGGCCACAAATCCAGCTTTACAGAAGTTACTACAAGAAAAACTCCACCCCAAAGGGTCAAACTACAACCAAAACTACATAGGAAATAGGTAATTATACCATCGCAAAATCACAACCTCACAAATATCGACTGTTACAAATACCAAAAATGAAGGGACTTAGCAATCACTGGACATTAATATCTCTCAACGTCAATGGTCTCAATTCTCCAATAAAAAGACACAGACTAACTGATTGGATGCATAAACATGACCCAACATTCTTCTGCATTCAAGAAACACATCTCAACCACAAGGACAGGCATTGTCTCAGAGTGAAAGGTTGGGAGAAAATATACCAAGCAAATGGTCACAAGAAACAAGCTGGGGTAGCCATTCTAATATCTAATAAAATAGACTTTCAACCAAAATTAATCAAAAGGGATGAGGACAGATACTTCGTACTCGTCAAAGGTAAAGTCAATCAAGAAAACATCACAATTTTGAACATCTATGCTCCTAATACAAGGGCTCCCACATTTGTAAAAGAGTTATTAACAAAGCTTGAACCACTCATCGATACCCACACATTAATGGTGGGAGACTTCAACACCCCACTTTCACTCAAGGATAGGTCCTTGAATCAAAAACTAAGCCAGGAAATAACTTCATTAACCAATGTCATAAATCATATGGATCTAACAGATATCTACAGAACTTTCCACCCAAATGCAAAGGATTATACCTTTTTCTCAGCACCCCATGGAACGTTCTCCAAAATTGTTCACATAGTGGGTCACGAAGCAAACCTCAACAGATACAAGAGGATTGAAATAATACCTTGTATCTTATCAGACCACCATGGTCTAAGGCTGGACTTCAACAACAACAGAAATAACAAAAAAACATACTAACACGTGGAAACTAAACAACTTTCTCCTTAATGACACATGGGTCATGGAAGAAATAAGGGGAGAAATAAAAGACTTCCTGAAATTCAATGAAAATGATGGAACAACATACCCAAATTTGTGGGACACATTGAAAGCAGTGCTAAGAGGAAAATTCATAGCACTAAGCGCCTTTAAAAAGAAAATGGAAACATCACACATAAACAACTTAACAACACATCTGGAAGCTTTAGAAAAAAAAAAAAAGAAGCAGAAACACCCAAGAGGAGTAGACGCCTAGAAATAATCAAACTCAGGGCTGAAATCAATAAATTAGAAACAAAGAGAACTATCCAAAGAATCAATAAAACCAAGAGCTGGTTCTTTGAGAAAATTAACAAGATAGACAAACCATTAGCCAATCTAACTAAAAGACAGAGAAACACTATCCAAATAAACAAAATCAGAAATGAAAAGGGAGACATAACAACAGACACCAAAGAAATACGAAGAATCATAAGAACCTACTTTAAAGGCATTTATGCCACAAAATTTGAAAATCTAAGGGAAATGGACAATTTTCTCGACCGATTCCATTTGCCAAAATTGAATCAAGACCAGATAAACAAATTAAATAGCCGTATTTCTCCTATAGAAATAGAAGCAACCATTGATAGTCTCCCAACCAAAAAAAGCCCAGGGCCAGATGGTTTCAGCGCAGAATTCTACCAGACCTTCAAAGAGGAGCTAATACCAATATTATTCAAGCTATTCCGAAAGATAGAAATGGATGGAATATTACCAAATTCATTCTATGAGGCCACAGTCACATTGATACCCAAACCCCACAAAGACGCAACAAAAAAAGAGAATTTCAGACAAATTTCTCTTATGAACATTGATGCAAAAATACTTAACAAAATACTCGCAAAGTGAATACAACAGCTTATCAAAGACATCATTCACCATGACCAGGTAGGCTTCATTCCAGGCATGCAGGGATGGTTTAACATATGGAAATCCATCAATGTAATCCACCATATAAACAAACTGAAAATACAAAACCACATGATCATCTCTTTAGATGCAGAAAAAGCATTTGACAAAATCCAACATCCATTTATGTTTAAAGTTCTGGAGAGATCTGGAATACAAGGCACTTTTCTAAACATCATAAAGGCTATATACAGCAAACCAATAGCCAACATCAAATTAAATGGAGAGATACTCAAGGAAATCTCTCTAAAATCGGGGACCAGACAAGGCTGCCCACTTTCCCCATACCTCTTCAATATAGTTCTTGAAGTTCTAGCCAGAGCAATAAGACATCAAAAGGAGATCAAGGGGATCCAAATGGGAAAGGAAGAAGTCAAATTATCCCTATTTGTAGATGATATGATAGTGTATATAAGTGACCCCCAAAATTCCACCAGAGAACTCCTACAGCTGATAAACACCTTCACCAAATTGCCAGGATACAAAATAAACTCAAAAAAGTCAGTAGCTTTCCTATATACAAATGATAAACAGGCAGAGGAAGAAATTAGGAAAATTACTTCCTTCACGATAGCCACAAGCAATATAAAATACCTAGGAATAACCCTAACCAAGCAAGTGAAGGACTTATTTGAAAAAAACTTTAAATCTCTGAAGAAAGAGATTGAAAATGAGATCAGAAGATGGTGGGATCTACCTTGTTCGTGGATCGGGAGAATTAACATAGTAAAAATGGCCATTATACCAAAAGCAATTTACAGATTCAATGCAATCCCTATCAGAATACCTACAAAATATTTTGAAGATATTGAAAGAACAATTCTCAACTTCATATGGAGAAACAAAAAGCCCAGAATAGCAAAAACAATCCTATACAATAAAAAATCCTTTGGAGGAATCTCCATACCTGATTTCAAGCTGTACTATAGAGCAACAGTAATTAACACAGCATGGTACTGGCACAGCAATAGGCTAGTGGATCAATGGAATCGAACTGAAGACCCAGAGATGAATCCGCACACATTTGGTCACTTGATTTTTGACAAAGAAGCCAAATCCATTCAATGGAAAAACGACAGCATCTTCAACAAATGGTGCTGGTCTAACTGGATGTCTACATGTAGAAAAATGCAATTAGACCCCTATTTGTCACCATGCACAAAAATCAAGTCCAAGTGGATTAAAAACCTCAACCTAAAACCAGATACATTAACCCAATTAGAGAAAAAAGTGGGGAAGAGTCTGGAACACATAGGTACAGGAGACAACTTCCTGAACAGAACACCAACAGCCCAGGCCTTAGCGTCAACAATTAATAAATGGGACCTCATGAGGCTGAGAAGCTTCTGTAAGGCAGGTGACACTGTCAAGAGAACAAAGTGACAGCCTACAGACTGGGAAAAGATCTTCACCAACCCTTCATCTGACAAAGGTTTAATATCCAAAATATATAAATAACTCAAGAAATTAAACACTACCAACCAAACCAAATAACCAAATAGAGAAATGGGCCTCAGAACTAAACAGAGAATTCTCAACAGAGGAATATCAAATGGCTGAGAAACACTAAGAAATGCTGGACCTCCTTAGTCATCAGGGAAATGCAAATCAAAACGACACTGAGATTCCATCTTACACCCATAAGAATGGTTAAGATCAATAACTTAACTGACATCACATGCTGGCGAGGATGTGGAGAGAGAGGAACACTCCTTTATTGCTGGTGGGAATGCAAACTAGTACAACCACTTTGGAAATCTATCTGGCATTTCTCAGAAAAATGGGAATAGGGCTTCCTCAAGATCCAGCTATTCCACTCCTTGGAATATACCCAGAAGATGCACTACCACACAACAGGGACATATGCTCAACCATGTTCATCGCTGCCTTATTCATAATAGCCAGAACATGGAAACAACCTACGTGTCCCTCAGTAGAAGAATGGATAAAGAAACTGTGGTATATTTACACTACGGAATACTACTCAGCTATTAAAAACAAGGAATTCCTGAAATTTGTGGACAAATGGATTGAACTAGAAATTATCATAATGAGTGAGTTCACCCAGAAGCAAAAAGAGTCAAATGGTATATACTCACTTATATCGAGACACTAGTCCAAGGGGTACGCCCCCATGAAAAACTTTACCTACCAGGAAAGTGGGTCAGAGGGGAGAAAATCCTATTGAGACTTTATATGTGAGAAGCCTGGGAGAATGAGGAAATAGAAGGATCCAGAGGGTCCTGGAAAACTACAGGCAGGTCTGTGCTCTGGGGTCCTCCTCAAACTATGGCAGCAGCCAAGGAAAATATAGGCAGTAAACTTTGAACCCCTACCCAGTCTAGCCGATGGACAGGACATTCTCCACCGTTAAGTGGAGAAGGGGATCTGACTTTCACACAAACTCTGGTGCCCCATATCGGACCATGTCCCTTGGATGGGGAGGCCTGGTGGCACTCAGAGGAAAGATAATAAGTCACCAAGCAGAGACTCGATACCCTAGGAGCATATACAGGGGGAAGAGGTCCCCCTCAGTCACAGACATAGGGGAAGGGAGTAGAGGGGGAAGCGGGAGGGAGGAAAGAAAGGGAGGATACAAGGGATGGGCTAACAATTGAGATGTAATATGAATAAATTAATTTTTAAAATGTCAAAAAAAAAAAAGAAGAAGAAGAGACAGACATCCATGTACCGTCAAACATAGAAAATGCTCCAGGATAAAAGGATGGAAAAAAGTATTCCACTCAAGAAAATAAGCAGGCTATTCTAATATCAGACAAACTAAACTTTAAATTAAATCTAGTCTGAATAAAACAGGCTCCTTCGTGCTAATGTAGCAATTAATCTAGTCTATTGCATATATATATATATATATATATATATATATCACAAGTGCACAGATTCTCAATTTCATAAAAATATATACCACGTGATATAAAACCACAGATTAACTTCAACACAATAATAGTAAAAGATTTCAAAATTCTGTTATAGCCCATAGGTAAGTCATAGACACACACACACACACACACACACACACACACACACACACACACACACACACACACA
>OU015747.1:42552566-42567862 GCA_907169655.1 Acomys percivali | reverse complement strand
ACACACACACACACACACACACACACACACACACACACACACACACAAACAGAGAAATATCAGAATGAAAGAATATTATCAATCAAGTGGAACTAACATATCTATAGAATAGGCCATTTAAATACTAAAGAAAACACATTCTTCTCAGAAGCACACAGAGCTTCATTTTCCAAATAGATCACATATTAGGATACAAAGCAAACCTCGGCAAGCATGGGAGAATTGAAATAGCATGTGTATTCTGAGTAAGATGGAATAAAGACAGATATCAATAAGAAGAGAAAGTGAAAAAAAGTAAGCTCCTGTAGATTAAACAATACATTTGAATAATGAATAGGCCACAGAAGAAATTCTGGAGATTTTTTAATGCCTATATTTGAATGAAATGAAAACAACATTTCAGAATCTGAGGGATACGATGAAGGAACTCTAAGAGGAAAATTTAAAGTCTTAAATGTCTTCATATCATTATATATGAATTTGACATATATGTGAACATAAAATCTGTGCATATATATCATATTGTATGTGTAACAGGAATTTAAAAATACCCTCCAATCATGTAATGGATGACTAAGTTTACTTAAATAATGATTGAAATATGAGGAATGTTACCTTAGTGTTTGAAATAGTTTGGTGATGATGAAGACTCACTCAGAAGATGTAGGGATGTAAACACCATTAAATTTTTCTCTACTTGAAAACAACCTTGAAGGCAGAAAAAAAAATAAATAAATAAATCAGGAAGCACACACAATTATCATTAGGATGAAGTTAGAAATTTGCAAATAAAATAATGGTGACATATCAGAACTGCTGTTTGTAAAGGATTACTATTTTAATGGGATTTGCTTGAAGAATATCTAGGCACAACAAGTGAATTTTGAAAATAAACTGAAAGTTGTAGATACTGCGAGTATTGTAAAAGTTTAAGGGACACAATAAGTTGATAGGTTAATAAAAGCAGGAAAAGCAGATGCTATTAAAGCAAAAAATTCAAAATGTACAAATGCATAAAATATTACTTTGACAGTGTAACCATTTTCTATAATACTGGCAACGGCAACCACACTGACAACAGTACGTGGAGAAATAGATGAATTTGTTAGTGAAGCACATCTAAGACCAGGCAGGGAGCTGCCTGGTTAGCATGTGTGATTGAGAAGAATTAGCAAAAAAAACCAGACTATTCCAAGGCAGAAATTGTAGGAGAACTTGTAGGTTCAGTTTTCTTAACCAATATATTTTATTACAAACTTGTTAACTGAGAGTACATCCCTTATAACCCAACTAACCAAAACAATAGGAAAAAAGGATCAAAAAATAACAAAACCATGAGGATATAAGTTCTGAGGAACCATTCTCCTGGCAGAATCAGCAGGATTTCTTCTGCTGGAACCTGGAGTAACCAGAGCCTAGAACCTCAGCAGGAGCCGGAGCCCCAAAGCCTTCCCTCGAGCGGTCTTCTTTAGGAGTGTCTTGAAGTGGCGATGAACAGCCAAAACTATCCCAAGTCTCCAAAGGCCTCACCTCCAGTTTTGGGCTCATTTATATATCTCTTCCCAGAGTCTGTTCATGGGATCTTTTCAGCTGGCAACCATCAAGGTCCTGCACAAGGTGATTTGTCTTCTAATGGATTAACATCACCTGTTCTCTCACAAGATCCCACTTGGGATCATAACAAAAACAGGTTTATTTCTCCAGAAATAACTTTGGAGATTCACAAAAGTAAGGCAGGGTACCCTTCAATGTTCAGAGGTAAAGACAAATGATGTACTGGAAAAGCAATAAGCCATGATGAACACAGTTTCTACCACATGGCTCCATAATGAAGGATGGGGAAACAGAAGACTCATTTGATAGATAATCTATCCACATATAGATGGCCCTAGTGATAAGAGCTGTACCTTAAGGACAAGCAGAGAATCTTTTATTTTATTATTTAAATTAAATTTATTTATATATTCATTTTACATCCTGATCGCAGCACTCTGTCTCCTCTCCTCCTGGTCCAAGCCTCCCACCCTCTTTCTCCTTGGACCCTCCCTTTCTCCTCAGAAAAAGAGAGGTCCCCTCAACCAACCCTAGCTCATCAAGTCATCTCAGGACTAAACACGCCCTCTTCCACTGAAGCCAGACAAGGCAGCCCAGCTAGGGGAAAGTGATCCAAGGCAGGCAACAGAGTCCATGTCAGAGAAAGCCTCTACTCCACTTGCTAGGGGACCCACTTGAAAACCAAGCTGCCCATCAGTTACCTGTGTGTTATGGGCCTGGGTTCAGTCTGTGCATGCTATTTGAATGGAGCTTCAGTCTCTCTAAGCCTCGTGGTCCTAGGTTAGTTGACTCTATTGATCTGTTTGTGGAGTTCTTGTTTCCTTGGGGCCCTTTTATTCCTCCTGACCCACCCCCGTACACACTCTTCTTCAAGGCTCCCCGAGCTCTTCCTAATGTTTACCTGTGGATCTCAGCATCTGTTTTGATCTGCTGCTGGACTGAGCATCTCAGAGGACAGTTATGTTAGGCTCCTCTCTGCAAGCATAGCAGAGTATCAGCTTCATATTCTGCTAGAGTTTTGGTGAGACAGTGTTTGCACTAATACATTAGTAGAGAATAATCTCTTTAAAAAAATTTTTATATGTATGGTGCTGCTCGCATCATGGTGAGTCTTTCTTCTTATGTTAAATCTCTGTAAAAAATACCCTCATAACCATCCTGAGATGTGTCCTATACGTGAGGCCAAATCCATTCAAGTTGACAATAAAAATTAACTATCACCGTGACCAAGCTGTTTGCACTCTCAGTGTGAAAGAGTGGTTATTCATAGTCAATGCATGTTATATAGTGCATGAGTAGGCTTAAAGGCAGAAATTACAAGACCATCACAATAGATACAGAATAGTTTAATGTGCTTTCACAATAAAAATCCTCAATAACTATGAATAGAAGGAACACAAGAACACAATATGTCTATATTCAACACACCTACAGTACATATTATACTGAGAAAAGGTGAAAAAAAATGTCCTCTGAAATCCAGAACAAGATATGAGTGTCTTAACACAGTACCCATAGTCAATATGGTATTTCAAGTCTTAGCTAAAACAATACAAGATGAAAAACAGGCCGGTATGACTAAAGAAGATAAGAAATAGGAAGGATAGCAGGCTACCAAGAAGAGACTTGATATCCTATGACTATATACAGGGGGAGGGGGTCCCCCTCAGTCACATTCATAGGGGAGGGGAGTAAGGGGAAAATGAGAGGGAGGGAGGAATGGGAGGATACAAGGGATGGGATAACCATTGAGATGTAATATGAATAAATTAAGAAAAAAGAAAAAAAGAAATAGCTCAACATCAAACAATGTGATTGTATATTTAAAAGAACTTAATGATTCACCTAGAAATCTCTTACACCTGACACACTCAACAGAGTAGGAAAATTCAAACCAACACACAAAAGGCAGGAACTTTCATATGTCAAAAAACTTGTGAAAAAATTATTTTCTCACTGTAAAAGAAACCTTTTCATACCCTCTGGGATAGGTGTACATCCAGTTTTTGCACTTTTTAAAAACTATTTTAATTTGCATGGCCAATAAATTATAAATGATGGTAACTGAATATACAGGTGTGTCTAAAACCCCTTTCTTTTTCTTGCATTTTAATATTCTTAAAGACTTGAACAACAGCTTTCAATCACTTTACGTCTCTGAACTTCAATCAGGTAATGTACTGTCTGGGGGATTCATATATATTTATTGACAGATTAAGTGATTGAACAAGCAAAGAGACGAAGCACCAGAGGACACTTGTACACTCAGTCTGCTGGCACTGTTTACTCTTGACCCATAACTCTTGGGAAATCCAAGGAAGGGTGCCTGTGTCAGGGGCAAAGAAACACATTGCTTCAGCCAGTCTGCTATCATCATCCCCTCCAAATAGCATTGCTCAGGTTGCTGATTTATTCCTCATTTTCCTCCCACCAGATGTCAAGCTCCTACTCTCATTGTCTTCCACTAGGCTCTTGGCCCTCACTTAAGCCTATTCCACCAGAGCGAAGTTTTCACTTTGTGAACCCTACTGAAAAAACTTACAGGTAGTTACTGTCTTTTCCCTTCTGCCCTTCCTTCTTTCTTTCCTCTCTCCCTTCCTTCCTCATTTCCTCCTTACCTCCATTTCTTCTTCCCTCCCTGTCGCCCTTTCTCTTTCATCCCACGCAGAAATACAAATGTGTATGTGTGCTAACAGAAAGATAAAAAATATGGATGATCCCTACTTTAGCTTAGCTTTTGTCATCTATGTTGAACTGACCCCTTTAACATAAACTGTAGGTTGTATCCTTGTCATCCTAGAAAATTTTCTAAAAATGTATTGAACACAATGCAAGTCCTTGCTTTGCTTTTTAAATTTTTTAAGGGGCATTTTATTAGGTGAAGCAGCAGTGAATGCAGTTGCTCTGTGCAGGATAACAACAGCAGAACCAGTCCATCACAGTGGCCTGATATATCAACCTGGACACAATAAAGATAATCCCCCACTGGCATGCACATAAGGCCTTCTCCTAGGAGATTCCAGGCTATCCCATGTTGACAATTAACAATAATTATCACAACTGGTTAAAAAAAAAAAGTACTGAATCATATGGAAAGGGGACAGAGAAACACTTCCCCTTTCCCTGTCAATCATTTTGAGTACCTGAAGGCTTTTCCTGCCAATTATTTGGATTCTTCTTGGAAATAGGCTGTTTAACTCTGCGGATGTGTTCTGCCTGGAAGATGAGCTGGTAGGAAGTACAAACTGTTTGTGTATCTTAAAAGTATTCTTTGTCCAAAGCTACCTTTTCGTAAGTCAGGCTGCTACAGTGAAAGGCCACACACCCAAGAGTATTTTGGGCAGAACAAATTAGTCTTGAAGCGTTCATAAAATAGAAGGATACAAAGTTGGAAAGGTAAGAGGTAAGGTGGGCCTGATAAAAGTGGGGGGAATAAATACATATAAGCAAAACCTGTAAGAAATGTGAATGTCTCAAAAGACTAATTTTAAAAATGTTTTTAAAAGAAAATGAAAAATGAACAAATTTTCTAAGTATATAGGTTTTCAAAAGAGAAAAATTGATGTTTTGAAGTACAAGATGAGATGTTCAACTTCTCCTAAAATTAGAAAAATGTGATTGGAAAAAATAAACATATACTATAGAACCTGAAGACCACAGTTCTGAAATATTGATGATACTCTCTTAAGGTATGAGGGAAACAGTACACATGTACACTATTGGTAAGATTCTGAATGGCAATGTTTTTTAAGAGAAATTTTTAATGCATTTAAAAATTTGAAATTTGCCATTCCATTAATACAACTTTTGCCATTCCATTAATACAACTTTATTTTATGGAGTACTTGTATGTCTGGGTAAAGTTGTGTAAAGATTTTCATTACATTATCATTGATGAGAACATAAAGCTACAACAACTTAAAAGCTCATCAGTAGCACATAGACAGAATATTATTTCTATATTCATACAATAGAATTCTATGCAATCTTTGAAAATAATTAGACATTGCTTCCTTCTGTGCTAGGGAGTAATTACAAAGACTTCTACATAGAAACAACAAGGCAAAGTACATATAAATTATTCCCCAGCTTTACAAAGAATAAATTCAGAATATTTCTGAAGTGGTAATTTGGAATGAGAAAATAATGGTTGCCTTTGTGAAGGACCCTTGGAAACTGAGGTTTGAGTTGGGGAAGATGGTCAGCATTCTATGTCCCTTTCTCTCCCTCTTAGTTGCTACCTGTTGCCAATAGCTCTTTAGCTAGTCATGACTTTGTGCCTGGCTCCCATCTCCAAGATGGGTTTTATCAGGTTGAATTTACCTAAGTCTTATTCAAGCTTTCCAAAGCGCTATGTACTCACATGTGTAGTTGTGTCTAGAAGACACAGGGGTTTTTTGTTATTATCTACCGCTCTTGTCCTGTCTCCCTCTCATGGTGATTCCTAGTCCTTGGGAGGAAAGGGTATAATATAGATGGCCCAGTTATGGCTGAGCATTCACCAGTCTGTTATTCTATTTAAGCACCTTTATATGTGTACACACACACACACACACACACACACACACACACACACACACATATATATATATATACATATATATATGTTTTAGGAAAGTCATATGGCTATAGGTTTTTAATATGATGTTTTTGAAAGGTCTTTAGTGTCAATTATTCCTCCTCATATTTCCTTCTTTGCCCTGTCCTCACATTCCTAACTACACAGTTTAACCCTTCTGTTCTTTTAGTCCCCCTTGTCTCTCCTCTCTCTTGAAAGCACCCCCCCCCATGGCCCCTTACTCGTTTCCTGGCTCAAAAGTAATATCCAAAAATTCGAGAAAACAAAATGGTTTTTCTTTCTGAATCTGGCCTATGTCATTCTAAATCATTGTTTCTTGGTCTGTCCTGGTTACTGATATATTTACGGGAAGAGATACCATGACCAAGGCAACTCTTATAAAAGAAAACGTGTTGTTGGCATTTGCTTATAGATTCAAAGGGTTAGTCATCAATAATCATGGTGGGAAGCAGGCAAGAGTGGAGCTGGAATTCTAGCTAAGAGCTTTCACCCTGTTACAAAAGCAGAAAGAACAATACTTGGCCCAGTGTGGGCTTTTGAACCCTCAAAGCCAACCCCCAGTGGCACACCTCCTCCAACAAGGCCACACCTCTTAATACGGCTCAAGCAGTTCCACTAACTAGGGACTAAGCATTCAAACATAAGAGCCTATCGGGTGGGGGAGCAGTGGAGGAAACACTTTTCATTCAGCCCACTGTATAACTACATCCAGTGACTTTCAATTTTCATAATTTCGTTTCTCAAGAGCTAAATAATATTACATTGTGTAAATGCACCACAGTTTCCTTATCAATTCTTTGGCTGATGGTAATTTATGCTATTTCCAGTTCCTGCCTATTGTGAATAGATCAACACTGACCATGCCTGAACAGGTGTCCCTGTAGTAGGATATGGATTCCTTTGGGTATATGCCTGGATGGTACAGAAGGGTCATATAACACAAATGTAGGAAAGTTCCAGGGTTTGAAAGGGTAATAACAGATGCCACAAACTCAGAACATGTCTTTCACCACATTTTAACTGCCCTGAACATGACCAGGTCACAGACAGCCAAGATCACTTTTGGATCCATGGGTATTTCAAGCTTTTTGAGAAAGGTCTATGATTTTCACAGTGGTTGCACTAGCCTGCTCTAACAACCACCATGATAAAGTGTTCCCCATATCTACAACAACATCTTCTGCCATTGGTATGTGTGTGCGTGTGTGTGTGCATGTGTGTATGTGAGTGTGTGTGTGTGTGTGTGTGTGACTGTGTGTGTGTGTGATTTACCCATTCTGCCTGAAGTAAGATGAAATATCAAAATAGTTTTAATTGGCATTTTCCTGGTGGCTAAGAATGTTAATTCTTCAAAATATTTCTCATCAATTTGTATTTTGTTTTTTATTAATTTTCTCTCTACTTACATGCCCCATTATTTATTCTTCTCTTTGTTTTCTTGACATTCAGTTTGAATTCTTTGTACATTCTCAATACTAAGCCTTTGCCAGATACATAGCTGGTAAAATTATTTTTCCCATTCTGAAAGATGTCTTGTAACTTGCATGATGCTATCCTTTTTCACACAGTTTCTTCTCAGTTTTGCATGGTCCTATTTATCAGTTGTTGGTCTTAAGATCTACACCACTGGGGTCTGTTCAGAGAGTTCTTTTCCATGTCTGTAAGCTCACCCATATTGCCCATTTTGTCTTTATCAGATATCAGGGAATCACATCTTACAGTGAGGTTCTTGTTCCATTTGGAGTTGAGAAAGGGTGGCTTCATGATGAGAGTGCAAGGCTGACTTTTTCATCCTTCAGTCTTAGAAAGAGGAAAGCAGTTATCCTACAAAAATCTGTAAGAGTACAAGCCCCTTCCCTGTGTTAACTCTAACCTCAATGGAAAATGCTTTGCCTATAAAACTTGAAGGCAAATGTAAGTAAAATTTTTCCCAAATTGTCACTAATCAAAGATATTAGGCAGACAGAAAAGTATGCCTTGCAAAAAGAAAATTGAATACCAAATGATCTCTCGGATAAAATACAAGAAATATGAAAAAATGTGACGCAGTGTCTTTAGAACAGGCCAGAGTCCTCCACTGAGAGATGTCAGGAGGGACAAATAAACTGCTTAGAATCATCAGGCAAACTGAAAAACAATTTAGTAGATATTTACTAATAAATAGGTACATATAAAAATAACCAGGAACTCACTTCAGATTAGAAATAAATGAACAAAGAATTACTAGAGAAATTGGTATGAAATAAATGAAAAAAGTATGAAAATATGGCTGGTTGGAAACATGAAATATGAAACACAGAATAAAAAATTAAAACAAGGTGCAGTCACTAATATCTGTAATCACAGCACTGCAGAGGCTAAGGCATGCAGACCACTTTGAGTTTCAGCCTAGCCTGAGCTACATAATGAATTACAGGCCAACCTGTGCTATTAGTGAAAATCTAAGAAACATAACTAAATCATAAGAAGTCTAATTTTATACTTGAGCAATCTTCCATCAAGTAAGTAATTACCCTCATTTCTGGGTATTTTTTGGGGGGTTGGTTTTAGTTTTCATATTGTGGGGTTTTTTTTGTAAAAACAAAAAATGAAATTAATTTTGAAATTGAAGAAGCCCAATAAGCCTCCCAAAATATAAGCAAGAATAACTCGAGCACTATGCATTTAGTATTTAAGGTATAGGGCATATACAATGAGATTGTATTATATATGAGAAACACCATAGGACCCAGAGGTGATGTGCTGGAAATGGGGATGGGTGTGGAGAGAGGGTAAGCAAAAAGAAAAATATATTCTGACCTTTTTTGTGCTACGTTTAAAGAGTGGAGAAAAATAAACAAGAAAATGTTAAAAACTTTGTGGGTCGTACCCTACCAGTCAAATGTCATGGGGAGGGGAATAGATTGGAAAAGTGAGGGAGGGTGGAAACAGGAAGATAAGAGCAAGGGAATTACAATTGGGGTGTAATGTGAAGAAATTATAATAATAAATTTTTTAAAGTTTGTGGGGAAACCTTAAAGGAAGATATTTCTAAAACTGACAGTTGAAAACATTAACACACACACACACACACACACACACACACACACACACACACACATTCTTTCAATTATGTATTGTACTAGCATGTGAGAGCAAAATGTTGCAATTATTTAAAAACTGGACTAAATAAGAGTAAAACATCCACAGCATGAGTTATGAGTTATGAGATATCCCCAAACCATAAGACAAGCCATTTCACAGAATAAGCAGGAATCCCATGAGACGTGTGAATAGCTGCTTGATGTTATTTTTAAAAAAAACTGAGGAAGAGGAAGTTAACACCAAAACAAGGCTTCCTTCCTCCTGTCACACTGGCAAAAGTGCAAATCACCTGCCAGAGCCATGTTCCTGAGAGGGTGCACAAGGAACTCTCACATATCATCCTGAGAATTTCTTGAGATTACACTTTGAATAACAATTTAGCATTAAATTCTGACACACAGGTCCGAGAAACCAGCGGTTCGGCTTTTATAGAAATCTTTAAAGTTCTCCTCCATTCTCAACATGTTTCCAGCTGTACTCACTTCAGAATGGTTTCTGATGTTACGAAACAAAGCCCCAAGACCCACCTGTAGCTGAATGCTAAATAGTCACATCATAATAAGGACTACAGAAATCTAGAGTTAATTTCATTCCCAGCGCATATCTGACCTTGGGTGAACTGCATAACCTCTAGCATTTTAGTATCTGTGATGAACTAGGAAATCATTAATAACCTGCCTTTGTTTCTATGAACTTTTAAATTAAGCTATGTTTTAGAAGGAAACAACATATGGCCAAATATTTTAAAATTTAAAGAATGTTAAGGCAGCCAGAAAGTTGGTAAATTTGAATGCCTAGGAATAGCAGTTTTAACAGTTGTTCCAGACTTTTTTCATGAGTCAACAGTCCTTGATAAATACCATCTATATCTTCTTTCAGATACATTTGTTTTGGAATGTGAAAGAAAAAGGCTATCATATAGCTCCACTAACAAATGAGAGGATAAACAAGTCATTTCAATAAACCCATAAGCATTTCATAAAATTCCACCCATATGGTTTTTTAAAAGATCAGGGAGTAGTACTAGATGTAAACACACTGAATCTGAGAAAGTGAGCACCAGTCCAACTGTGCCAGGCAAAAACCTGTCCTTGTTGAATTGTATTGATGGTCTTAAAGGTACAGAGTTAGAAATCATATTGGCATCATTGTTCTAAGCAAAAAACAAAAAAAACAAAAAACAAAAAACAAAAAACAAAACACCTAATGTATATTTATACATTTCAAACAGAGATTATGATTAGGAAATTTGGCTTCCAATGTGAAGGACTGTGTTAAATCATCATCTTACAGTAGAGGGCAGAAGTCACATTCAGGGTAATTGCTCTTACCTTTATTGGAGGTAATTGTGAAGCTCCTCCTTCTGCCAGGTGTAATCAGGCACACAAGTGCCTTGTTGATTCTTGGTGGGCATGCTACATTTACACAGATTTCTCCATGAAAAGGTGAAGTCGTAAGAAAGTGAACTGTTTTTATTCATCTCCTTCAGCCTTGTCATATTGTTAGTATATTTAGACAGAGTTTCATTTAATTGTTATTTTTGTTTAGAAGATCAAACACCTGAGGTTTTTCAGGGAAAAGGAATATTGAAATTAATGATTTTTAATTCTTCATATTTTTGTATTAATTAAAACACTACTAAATTTAAATATTATCCTCACTGTGGGATATAAGTGAAACTTGATTTGAAAATCATATTACATCTTATATGTATTTCACAAACTTCTGTGGCTTTCTTATAGATACAAGTCCAGTAGTGCAGAGGGACAATTTAAGAGAAACAAGAATATTTACCCAGTGAACTGGGTGATTATATAAGGACCTATCCAGGAAAAATAATCTTAGCTCCTCAAACAGCCTATAAAAATTTAGAAACCAAGATAGGCCAAGGGAAAAACTGCTAAATTCTAAGTGATGTAATTTCCTAGAATTTTTTCAGATCTGTGGGACAATAACTTAAAATTCTTCTAATAATTTCCAGGAAAGAAAATGCCACAACTTAGTTTATAATATGCACAGCTGAAGGGCCAGGTAAGGCTGTTTCTGCTCTGTGTCTCTTTCTCTATCCCACTATGTCCATCTTTTTTATTGTTTCTTTTCTTTTTCGGGTATGTTTTGATCTACATAGTTGGGGAGAATATCTGAAAAATAGATCTGAACCTAGTTAGTACAATGACAACAGTACAGGTGGATAGTGCAGAGATACAGGCGCTGGGAAGTGGGAGGGAGGGAGGCAGGCAGTAAGGTCCAGGAGAGCATTAGATACTGTGGAGCAGAGAACCAAAAAGGACTCTGTTGCCATTTTCTGCTTTTGCTTCCTGGCTTCCCGGCTTGTTGGCACTAAGGTAATCTCAGAGCAAACAGGATTTCCTTTCATGTCCAGGACCGCTCTGCTCCACAGACATGTTCCTGACGATGGCCCACACACTACCAGTTACCTCAAATACCTATCCCTAAGTCAGCAGTGACCTTTCTGGTCACTGTTCTCTTGTACTTGGCTTAATTTACTTATTTTCATTTTCTAAGCTGTGAGAGTCACGGAAAGCCAATTTCCTTGCTCCAAGTTAACCCCGTCCCCGACCCTACCGGAATTTGTCTTCCTTGTCTCTCATTCCTTTAAGAAATTTACCAATAGCGTGTGATGGGTAATGCAGGATTTAGGTGTCGGGACCACCAGAGACAAGGGAAGGTCAAAGAAGCAAGTTAAATCACTAGCAAAAACTTTCGCATGTGGTTCATTGCTCAATGGATGTGCTGTGTTCTCACACCCGTGACGCGTTCCGGCTGCGCTCAGCCAGTTGAGCATCTCCGGGGCTCAAATGGTATTTCCACGGCAGTAGTTTCCACAGAGCACAGGATCAGAGAGTACTGCCAGACTGCCTATTCTGCTCGGCAATATAAAAACCTCCTCTAAGACTTTGAAGCAAACGGCAAAGATAAAAGGGATTTCTGAATCATTAGGCAGGTCATCTTTCATTTCTTTGACAGTTTAGAAAGCCACACTTATCGTTTTCCCGGGGATATAGAAGCTTCCCCGAAAGCAAAAGAGAACAGTTTTAAGTGATTTCTGAGGACAAAAAGTATATTATCATTTCTCCCGTGCCTCCTCTTGGTAAGTGATCATGCACGTGCGTGGCGGTGCTCTGTGCCTCTGTGGCGTTTTCTACAATATCCCAAATGAATATGCATGGGGGTATACAGTGAGTGAAAAAGAAAAAGCCCATGCAAGGAGACTGGCTGCCAGAACTCCACAAGTTTCTGGACATTGTCCCTCCAGTGCGGCTTCCCGTTTCCCTCAATTATCAACACCTATTTGAGGTAAACTGGCTTGGCAATTGCTATGTTGAAGTGGTTTCCTTTAGTGATGTGTTGTGAAGCCTAAAGTCATTTTGGTTTTTGATTGTCGGTTCACATTTTTCTGTGTAGACTCTCCTCTGCCCATATATGATGTGTCCCAGCATTTCAAGAATTTGCTATGAATGTTGGTAACAAGGTCATGATTATGAAAGAGAGTGAGCAACCACATATTTCCGAGGTAGGTAAATGAAATGATTTCTTCCACTTAAAATTAGTCCTGCGCAGTTCGTTTCAGAAGAGACCCTTTGCTGGAGGTAGAAATTCTGAATAGGATCTTGAGGATGCCATCTTCTGCGGGGAGTGTAGACGTCCCATAGAGGTGACACCACCACCAAACACGCTGTTCTGAATCCTTTGTTTCGTGTTACCAGATTTAACAAGAAACGGGCTTATTATCTTCTTGTGGTGATAGTGAAGACACACTGTGAATTAAAACTGACCCTTGTGCCCTCCTACAAGCATGCTGAAGGTGTGCCCGCTGTAGCATCAGCGTATAAACTTCATCACCTTCTGTCTGCAGAACTTTTCAGTTTTTCAAACTGAAACTCTTTCGCTGTGTAAGCACCAACTCCATGTGTGTGTGTGTGTGTGTGTGTGTGTGTGTGTGTGTGTGTGTGTATGTCCCACCTCTTCCCTTCCTGCTGCTTTTCTGTTTCTGTCAGGTAATGTCCTGGTTAGGGTTACAATACTGTGATGAAGCATCATGACAAAAAGCAAGATGGGGAAGAAAAGGTTTATTTGACCTGCACTCCTGTACCATAGCCCATCATTGAGGGAAATGAGGACAGAAACTCAAACAGCTCAGGGACTTGGAAGCAGGAGCTGATGCAGAGGTCTTGGAGGGACGCTGCTTACTGGCTTGCTCCCCATGGTCTGCTCAGTCTGTTTTCTTATAAAACCCTGGACCACCTGGCACACCAACCATGTGCTGGGCCCTCCCCCATCAATCATTAAATCAGAAAATATTTTTACAGGCTTACTGACTGCCCAGTCTTTAGGAGGCATTTTTTTTTTCCATTTGGGGTTCTGTCATTTCAGAAGACTCTAGCCTGTGTCCAGTTGACAGATAATTAGCCAGCACACTAAGTGTAATGTCTTACAGGTTGATCAAGGACATAACTTCCAACAACTAAGATTTTATAACTATAGTACCCAACGAACCTTGCCTTCACACCAGGAACATACCATCCATGCATAAAATATGTTTTGTCCACATCCACCCAGGGTTTGCTCCTTTACAATTCCTACCCTGTCCCTACCACCACTGCTCCCTCCCAATTTCGTATGTTGCCTGTTCTTTTAAGGCTCTAGAATCTCCTCAAAGTACAAAATCATTTCTACCCATGTCTTTAACATTTCCAGTCTCCTTTTTCTCTCCCCCAGCTCTCAAATTCATGACATATTTTAAATACATATAGTATTTTATATTATAATATATTATATATGTGTGTGTGTGTATCATACACACTCTTATTCAACCTACTGAGTATATTACTGTTGTTTGTATGTACATGTGTTTAGACCTGACTGCTATTGAATAACCTCTGAGGGAATGTTTTAACCTTCTCTTTCTAATCTTCAAACATTTTCATTTTCATGGAATGTGAAAATGTTACCATTGTTGTAACTTCAGTAAAACATCTCATAAGCACTCACTGCTAACATAGGATTGATTTATACTAGATTTGCATGCTGCTTTTTGTTGCAAGGTGCTTTTATGTCCTTTGTTTATTAATGTTTATGCTTCCATAATATGTTATGGATTAACTGTTCTGTGTGTATTGATCTTTCATTTCAATGAGTCACACAATAAATTTATCCAAATGAGATGTCTCCTCTTTAAGTGATGGGCGGACTGATCCAGTTGTTAGTTTTCAATACTGAAACATTAGCGATATTCATCAGGAAGCTGACAAATGTTGAAACAATTTCCAAATATGGAATGAAAGCCCGCTGAGGATTTTTGATAACGTTTTCTATTTTTTTGAAATATGAATATTAAACTGTGTATATTGCTTGTATTATCTGCATAATAAATTGCATTTGACATTTTAAAGTAGCCAGTGTCAATTAATTTTGGCAAGGTAAATAGCCTGAAATCTAGAGAAAATAGTCAAATCCTTGTTGCACATGTTAATATTCAATTTACAGTCTCAGTGTTACTGCCTGATAATATCATAACAGTGACAGTATCACAAGGAGATCATCAGACAATTATATCAACTACGACTCATTCTGATGGGGAGATGAAAACAATGTGAAATTACATTGAATTTGTACACAATATTGTTTTCCTTTTAAGAATATTTTGGCTAACATGGAACTTTGTGGTAACATTTTCGTGTATCTGGTATATTTTATTATACTTTCTTCTTATTTGAGCTCCATCAACTTCCCTCACCATCCTTCTCTCCCTATCTCAATAGTCTGCTTCCTCCCCCAAGTATTTTCATCTTCTGCTTTTCTGATGAGTATTCTTCTATTATCCTCTTTTTGTTACACACACATAAAGAGAAGATGGAGAGGGAGGAGAAAGACAGAGGAGGAGAGAGGGAGAGAGAGAAATGGGAGGAGAAAGAGGGGGAGAGAGGGAGAGAGAGAAATGGGAGGAGAAAGAGAGAGAGAGGGAGGGAGGAATAAAGAGAGAGAAATTGGAGAAGAAAGAGAGAGAAATTGGAGGAAAAAAGAGAGAAGGAGGGAGAGAGGGGAAGGGAGGGAGGGA
>OU015747.1:42539162-42550451 GCA_907169655.1 Acomys percivali | reverse complement strand
TGCTGCTGCTGCTGCTGCTGCTGCTGCTGCTGCTGCTGCTGCTGCTGCTGCTGGTGGTGGTGGTGGTGGTGGTGGTTGAAACAGGGTGTTTCTGTGTATCCCAGGCTGCCTTGAAAATCATTCTGTAGACCAGGCTGGCCTCAAACTCAGAGTGTTGAAATTAATGGTGTGTACCACCATGCCCAGATCTGTATTGTTCTTTATTCAATACTTTTGCTTGTTCCGAACTCTTCTGCTTCCATATCAAGTTTAGAAAATTTCTTTTTGAAAATTGTTCTTATTTGAGAATATTATTTGGATTTTCCTTAGGAGTACATTGGAGTTGCATGTCTCTAGGTATATATATTCATTATCACTATGTTAATCCTGACTCATGCATAAAATTTCTTTCAATCCTTTAGCTACAACTGATAGGTGGATTGGAAGGGAGGTAGAAGCATTAAAGAAGGCAGATTTGGGCCAAGGGGTCCCGCTCAAACTAAGGCACCAGCCAAGGACAATACAGGCTGTAAACTTTAAACCCCTACCCAGATCTAGCCCATGGACAGGACAGTCTCCACACTTGAGTGGAGAGAGGGATATGACTTTCTCATGTACTCTGGTGCCTCATATTTGACTATGTCCCCTGGAGGGGGAGACCTAGTGGCACTCAGAGGAAGGACAGCAGGTCACAGAGAAGAGACTTGATACCCTATGAGCATATACATGGGGAGGTAATCCCTCTCAGGAACAGTCATAGGGGAGGGGAATAAGGGGAAAATGGGAGGGAGGGGAGAATGGGAGGATACAAGGGATGGGATAACCATAGAGATGTAACAAGAATAAATTAATAAAAAAAAAGAGGAAAAAAAAAGAAAAAAAAGCCCCTCCCCCAAAAAATTCAAGTTACACCAAAGCAGTGCAGATCTCGCATTTATTTGGCAACTTTGGTACTACTTCCGTCTTTGATGATTTGGATCTGCTTGAGTTATTTTTATCTATTTGACTTAATATTGGAAAAGCACATATATTTAGGCATTTAAAGATGTCTTTCAGATTTTCCAGTTTTGTAAAATGTACATTTTAAAAGTGTTCCCTCCTGTTCCTCTAAATTTCTTTGGTCTCTGTTGCAACATCCTCCCTTACTTCCTGTTTTCTCTCTTGGTTAGACTGCCTGGAGCTATGCCCACCACTTACGTTTTACTCTAACTGCTGTTGTTTAGTGTGTGTTTCATTAATTTCTGCTACAATATTTATCATTTATTTCCATTTATTTTTTTAGGGTTTGGCTTAATCTTATTTTTAAGACTTTCAAGAATGTCATCAGGTTGCTTTTTTGATATCTCTGATAATTTTATATAAGAGTTTTATATAAGGATAATTATATATATACATATATATATATATACACAATTATATATAAGGATCTATCTCTAAGGTCATAGAAGACAATGCTTTTATATTAGCCTGATACTAGAAATTTTAAATTTAACTTTTGATCTATAATAGCATACTTTTTACTCAAGGATATTATATTCAATATTCAAGTATTTTGTGCTTCTACTTCTCTTCATACTGATTTCTTGCTTTATTACTGATGGAACCTTGGAGCCTACACATAACACACCTAGACAAATTCTCAGCACAAAGACTTGATTACCCAAGAGGGACAGGGTGGGAGCTGCCTCTGAATCAGGCGCCGATGGCATCAGGTGGCTCTGCATGAGTGGTATTTAAGGAGAAAAAGGAGACATTTGTGTTAGAATGAATTGTTAAGTCCTGACTGGACATTTTAGTCAGTGCAGCCAAATAATGAAGTTTGATTACTGGACCTTGGCATTTTGATAGCCTGTACCTTGGTGATCAACCTAAGGGATGAGTTAGACATAAGGAAATGACCAAATAAAAGAATGGACCTTGGTGGCTAGATTTAAAAATGAGGAAGTGCCTAATGAATAAATCTAATGGTTTATGGAGTGAGAGCGAAGAAGGGATGGTAAGAGTTACTAGTGCCATGTTTACAATGCCTGTTACAGAGCCCTTCAATTCCACCATATACGCATAATAGGAATAGTTAATGAATTTGTTAAGATTTGTTGCATGGCCGAGAATATGTCCTGTTTTAGAGAAGGTAATTTGTATTCTAGGTCTTTTGGATAAGGCAGGGTATCTGTTAAGTCCACTTGACTTATGATATAGTTTTACTTTCGAACTTCTTCATAATATTTAGCTTAAATAAACTGTGTAAAGACAAGAGTCTGGTGTTGAAGCTATTTACTGTTATTTTATCAGGACATATCTGAGCTTTTATATCATTAGGGTTTACTTTATAAAATTGATATCCCTGACTTTGGTTATATATATGAATAATTGTTATATTTTCTTGAGTAGTTCTTTCTTTACTAATATTGTAAGCTTCTTTATGTCTTTTGACTAATTTTGGTTTGAAGTTATTACTATGATGGTTAGTCTTGGTTGTTAACTTGACTCCATCTGGAATCAACTAAACTCCAACCAACTCCACTCACCTATGATTTTCCTGATGGATTAGTTGAGATAGAAAGACCCACAATAAGTGTGGGCCACATTTTCTAGTAGCAGCCTACTCAAAAAGAAAGGGAAGAGGAAGTGTCTACCTTTTTCCTGCTTTCACTCTCTGACAAGTTCATCTATCGTGAGGCTGAGTCATTCAACCTTATTAAAACTCACTTCTTTGGGATTCCAACATGCACTGAAGACCAGCAGCTCTCCAAGAATCCTTGCTGACTCTAGCATCAGAAATATCCAGCCTGTGGCATGAAAGACAGCTATATTCTTCATGCTTCTGTTGTGAGTCATTGTTGGACTACATGAATCACAGGACATATGCCTGTCTAATAAATTCCCTTTCGGATCATTTATTCTGTCACTTCTATTATTTTAGAGAACTCTGATTAATACAATAACTTTATCAGAATATCTATGACAGTGTATTTTCAGCTTAAAATTGGTTGATATATTGACATATAATTCTGACTCTTATTCTGTGGATATCTTCATGAGAGGGGTATTTATTGGAAACATAAGATGGCTTGATCTTGCTTTTTTAATCTACTTAGGTAGTCCCTGTCTATTTATTGATGTACTAAAGCTGTTTACATTTAAGTTATGATTTAGAGATATTGGTTAATTCCTATAATGTAATTTTGTGGGTTTTGTTTGATTGGTTTTTATGCAGGATTTATCTATGTAGCCTTGATGTAGTAGGATTGTCATTATGTTTTTGTTCTTTATTTCTCCTCTGTAAAGATGATCTTTTCTAGTTCCATCCATCTGCCTGCAAATTTCAAGATTTCTTTGGTTGTTGTTTTTTTCTTTTTCTTTCTTTTTTTTTTTTTTTTTTTTTTTTGAGACAGAGTTTCTCTGTGTAGCCTTGGATGTCCTGGACTCACATTGTAGACCAGGCTGGCCTCGAACTCACAGGGATCCACCTGCTTCTGCCTCTCAAATGATGAGATTAAAGGTGTGCACCACCACCTGGCAGATTTCTTTGTTTCTAATAGCCGAGTAATATTCCATCGTGTAAATGTCTTTCTTTATCCATTCTTCAGTTGAGGAACATCTAGGTTGTTTCCAGACTCATTCTATTACAAACATAGTTAAGCAAATGTCCTTGCTGTATGGTGAGGCATCATTCAGGTATATGCCCAGGAATGGTGTAGTTGGGTCTTGAGGTATCAATATTCCTAATTTTCTGAGAAAACACAAGATTGGTTTCCAAAGTGATTGTAAAAGTTTGCACTACCGTCAGCAATGGAAGGGTGTTTCCCTTTCTCAATATCCTTGCTAGCATGTGCTGTCAATTCAGTTTTCAGTCTTAGCCATTCTGATTGGTGTAAGATGAAACCTCAGAGTAGTTTTGATTTCTTTGGGTGTTTCTTTGCCATTAAATATTCCTCTTTTGGCAATTCTCTGTTTAGCTCTGTACCCCAATTTTAATTGGATTATTTGGTTGGTTGGTGTTTAATTTCTTGAGCTATTTTTCTTTGCATGTGTCATTATTTTTATTGCTTAAAATATTTTATAAAAATGAGCAGTAACAATGAGAGAAGCTCTGTAAAAGAAAATGTGTCCATTTCCCAAAGGTCTGCCAACCTGCTAATTGTCTTTAGTCAAGGCAAGAACATGAACATTTAGAACTCACAGAAGGAGGAGCTGGAAGCCAGCGATGTTTGTCCAACTTAATTAACCTAATCATTAAGAATAATTTAACTACAGAGAAAGAGGTTACAGCACCAAGTGCTTCAATTGCTGTTCTTCATCAGAACAAGATAGCTTCCAGGACACTTTCAAAGAAAGCTTCTAATACTAATTGGTCAAGAATTTCAGACTGTCCCACACAGGACCACCTCCCCTGGGTGGGGAGACCTGGTGACACTCAGAGAAAGAGTAAAAGGCTACCACCAGGAAGAGACCGAGTAGGCTGTGATCTTGTAGTGGAGGACAAGGTCTCCTTCTGTCACAGACATAGGGGAGGGGAATAAATGAAAGAGGGAGGGAGGGGGAATGGGAAGATACAAGTGGGAGGATAACAACTGAGATGTAATCTGAATGAATTACTTAAAATAAAAAAAAAAAACTTAAAAAAAAAAAAAAGGAATTTCTCAACATTTAGAAACTGGACCACAAATACTGGACCACCATTTCCCCAATTTTATCATGGCCCCTACAAAGGTACTATTCATCGCAAATCAGCCTGAAGAATCCTTAAGAGAATGATGCCCCATTTTCTTTAAGGTTGGTTTCTTGGGCTAGAGAGGGTTATTATCAATGGGAGTTGGTTACAAGTTATTATTGGTCTTATTTAGAGAGAAAATAAGATTAGATTCAGTGATGACTCTCTTTTCTTTTATCTTATATTCTTAGGTTTGGAGATAGGAGTTAAAAAGACAGAATGGTAACATAGAAATATATAGGGAAGACAGAACAAAAAGTAGATTAGTGAATCTAATCCTCAACTTAAAGCCTCAATTGTCACTCACAAGGTTGTTTTTAATTCAGTGGTACAGAATTGTGTATATAGATGCAAAATAAGTTTAATTCTAGATACAGTGGTATAGAATTCAAATGTAAGATCATTCTTCACTATATATATATATATATATATATACATATATATGTATATATATTCTAATCAGAGATATTTTACCCTTATAATTCAATTATAATATAAGGATTACTTCCAATACTTTGGAAGTGCTATTGCAGGCTGTTTAGGATAAATAAGTTATACAAGTTAATTTTTAGTTGATCAAATCATGATCATGTCAATTTCAAGTCTACTTTTATCACAAGAATATACACCTTAGGTGTAGCATAAAGATATGATTCTATAGAAATAGATGGTAGGATAGTTAGATAATGTCTTTAAAAACGTCAGAGACATGCAGAATATGGCATTCAAAATGTTTTTATTACTTTAAAGATTCACTGACAATGAGACAGGTTAACTCCTGGCAACACCCAGCCCAACTCAAAGAAGATGATGAGCATCAAAAGACCTCCTTATGGAGATGGCTTCAAATGTAGCAAACAAACTATTGAACAAAATGTCCTAATTTCTACCACAGACAGAATTCTGCCTAAAAATGAGCAAGCTTGGATGCAGGCAGAGTCGATGGCCAAACTCTGCCTAGACAGGGTAAGCAAGTCCTCAATAGTTCCTGCCTCACAAATATATCTGTCAGATATATTGGGCCAGATGGCTGAAGAAGATGCTCCAATGTTATAGTTTTGGGTGACTATTCAGGTAGCAAACTGACTCTGTCATCTTCTCATTTGGAAGTCTGTTCACCTGCACTACTGCGTACTCAAGTAATCAAGTTTATTCCTTCTCAAGTCTCTGATTGAGTTGAAGACCAGGTAGCTTAGTTTTACAATGAAGCTTAGTTGTCTAGGGGTTAAGATGTTTTTAGGTCTAGATAGATGTTTTAAGTTGATAATGACAAGATGTAATGGAGATTAATTTACATTCATAATTTTAGACACACCAAGATATGAAAGATGTTTTCTTCAAGGCTGTCAAATACAAATAGCCAAAACACTAAGAATGTAATATTCATATAATTCCAGATTGTGTCATGGTTCTTCTTGCTATAAGTAGACTATTGTATGTATTTGTAATAATATAAATGTATATATAAAATGAAATGTTTAATTAATAAAAAGGAATATTTTAAATGATAATTAATCTATGATAAGCCCAATTCCACACTTCCACCATTATTATGACCTTTCAGGTAGGGGTACAGTATATACATGGTTGCATTAACTTCTGAAAAGTCTCTGAAATCTAAGAACTGCACAGATGCAGAGGGCCCTAGGGTCTCTCTTTACCCTGGGAGTTCACCCTCTTTTAAAAAGTTACTTTATTTATAATAATTTATTCACGTTGTATCCAGATGGCTATCCTCTCATTCTTACCTGCCCATTCCTACTCTCCCTCCCTCTTCCTCCCTATTCACCTTGCCTCGACCTCTGAAAGGGGAGAGAGCTCCTTCCCTACTTTCTTAATACAGCTATCAGGTCTAATCAGGATAGCCGTCATCCTTTTCTTCTGTGTGTGCACAAGGCTGCCCCACATCAGAGTTCATATCATAGGAAATCCCCAGTCACTCCTCCTCTGAAAATGGAGAATGAGCTGTCCATTGGCTACATCTGAACATGGGGTATAGGTTCTCTGCATGCATTGTCCTTGGTTGGTGCAACAGTTTATGCAGCCGCTGCTTGCATCCACCAGTCTTGATGGTCAGCCTGTGGAGCTCCTGAACCTTCTGGGTACTTCCATCCACTCTCTCTTCCATACAACTCTCAGCACGTTCCCCGAGTCCAGCTGTGAGTACCAGCGACTGTTCTGATTGCTCACTGGGTGGAGTCTCTCATAGGACATATATGTTGGGCTAATAGCCACTTATAAATGAGTATATACCATGGATATCTTTCTGGGTCTGCATTCCCTCATTCAGAATGTTTTTTTTTCTAATTCCACTTATTTGCCTACATATTTCAAGTGTTCCTTGTTTTTAATATCTAATTAGTATTCTATTGTGTAAATGTACTAAGGTTTCTTTATCCATTCATTAGTTGAGGGGCATCTGGCTATTACGAGGAAAGCTGTTATGAAGATAGTTGAGCAAGAGTCTCTGTAGCATTGAAGAGCATCTTTTCTTTGCATATTTTGGATATTAGGCCTCTGTCAGGTATAGAGTTAGTAAAGATCTTTTCCTGGTCACTTTGTTCAGTTGACAATGTTCTTTACTTTACAGAAGATCTTCAGGGAACCCGGGCTATTGGTGTTTTGTTGTGTAAATTATCTCCTGTGACAGTGAGGTAAGGTTCTTCCCCACTTTTTCTTCTCAGAGATTTGGTGTATCTGACTTTATGTTGAGATCATTAATCCACTTGGACCTGCATTTTGTATGGGGTGATAGATATGCATCTACTTGCATTTTTCTTCATATAGACATCCAGTTAGACCAGCATCATTTGTTGAAGATGCTGTCTTTTTCCATTGTATGGTTTTTGCTTCTTTGTAGAAGATCAAGTATCCTTAGGTGGGTGTATTTATTTCTGCATCTTCAGTTTGAGCCCTTTGATCCTAAAGTCTATTTCTGTTCCAAGACCAAACAGTTTTTATTACTGTTACTCTATAGTACTGTTTGAGGTCTGGGATGGAGATACCTCTGGAAGATCTTTTATTGTACAGGATTATCTTAGTTAGCTATTCCAGTATTCATGTTTTTCCATATAACGTTGAGAATTGAACTTTCAACATCTGAAGAATTGTGTTCACATTTCGATAGGAATTGCATTGGATCTATAGACTGCTTTTGATAAGATGGCCGTTTTCACTATGGTAATCCTACCAATTCATGAGCATGGGAGATCACTCTATCTTCTGTTATCTTATTCAGTTTCTTTCTTCAGAGACTTAACACTTTTTCATACATGTTTTTCACTTGTATGGTTAGAGTTACACCAAGATATTTTTATGGGTTTGTGTGTGTGTGTGTGTGTGTGTGTGTGTGTGTGTGTGTGTGTGTATTGTTAAAAGTGTTGCTTCCCTAATTTGTTTTCAGCCCATTTGTCTTTGGTATACAGGAGGGCTACTGATATTTTTGAGCTGATTTTGTACCCAGCCATTTTGCTGAACATTTTTCTTGGGTGTAGGAGTTCCTTAATGGACTGTTTGTGGTCACTTATGTATACTATTCTATCATCCATGAATAGTGTTACTTTGACTTCTTCCTTGATCTCCTTTAGTTGTCTTATTGCTCTATCTAAGACTTCAAGTACAATGCTGAAAAGATGCAGAGAGAGTGGACATCATTGTCTTGTCCTTGATTTCAGTGGAATTGATTTGAGTTTCTTTCCATTTAGTTTGATATTGGCTATAGGTTTGTTGTACATTGTCTTTACTATGTTTAGGTGTGTGCCTTGTATCCCTGATCTTTCCAAGACTTTTAACATGAATGGATGTTGGATTTGGTCAAATGTTTTTCAGCATATAAGGAGATTATCATGTCTGTTTTTTTCTTTCAGTCTGTTTATATGGTGGATTACATTGATGGATTTTGGTATATTGGACCACCCCTGCATGATGGGAATGAGGCCTACTTGTTCATGGTGGATGATATTTTTTATGTGTTCTTAGATCCGGTTTGCAAGTATTTTATTAAGTATTTTTGCATCAATGTTCATGAGGCAAATTGGTTTGAAATCCTCGTTCTTTGTTGAGTCTTTCTGTGGTTTAGGCATCAAGGTCACTGTGGCCTCATAGAATGAGTTTGGTAGTATTTCTTCTGTTTCTGTTTTGTGGAATAGTTTAATGAGAATTGGTATTAGCTCTTCCTTGAAGGTCTGGTAGAATTCTGCACTGAATCAATCCAGCCCTGGGATTTTTAATTTTTGGTTGGGAGACTTTTGATAACTGCTTCTATTTCCTTAGGAGATATTGGAGGATTTAATTTGTTTACCTGATCTTCATTCAATTTTGGTAATTGGTAGCTATTAAGAAAACTATCCATTTTATTTAGATATTAAATGTTGTGGCATATAGCTGTTTGAAGCTAGACCTAATGATTCTTTGGATTTCCTCAGTGTCTGTCATTGTAATGTCTGCCTTTTCATTTCTGATATTGTTGAATTGAGTACTCTCCCTCTGCCTTTTAGTTGGTTCGACTAATGGTTTTTTTCTATCTTGTTGATTTTCTCAAAGAACCAGATCTTGCTTTTGTTGATTCTTTGCATTGTTCTCTTTGTTTCTAAATTATTGATTTCAGCCCTGAGTTTGATGATTTCCAGCCATCTACTCCTCTTGGATGTGTCTGGTTCTTTTTGTTCTAGATCTTTCAAGTGTGCTGTTAAGTTACTAGTATGAGATCTCTCCAATGTCATTATGAAGGCACTTAGTACTATGAACTTTCCTCTTATTACTGTTTTCATTGTGTCCCATAAGCTTTTGTAAGTTGTGCCTTATTTTCAATAAATTCTAGGAAGTCTTTAATATCTTTATTATATCCCTGACTCAGTTGTTCTTGAGGATATAATTATTCAGTTTCAATGTGTATATAAGCTTTTGTTATTTCTATTGTTGTTAAAGGTCAGCTTTAGTCTATGATGGTCTGATAAAATACAAGGGATTATTTCAACTTTCTTGAATTTGTTGAGGTTTGCTTTGTGACTGACTATATGGTTAATTTTGGAGAAGGTTCAATGAAATGCTGAGAAGAAGGCATATTCTTTTGTATTTTGGTGAAAAGTTCTGAAGATATCTGTTAGGTCCATTTGTTTCATGACATCTATTAGGTTCATTATTTCTCTGTTCAGTTTCTGCCTTGATGATGTGTCCACTGGTGAGAGTAGGGTGTTGAAGTCTCCCACCATTAGTGTGTTCTGTTCAATGTATGATTTAAGTTTTAATAAGTTAGTTCCTGTTTTGTTTCCTAAGTTCTCCCTCTCCAGGATTTCTTCAGTTTGTACTTTTATTATTATTTCCATTTCCATCCTCAGATCTTGAACCAATTTATTGATTTCCTTCATATGTTTATTTGTATTTTCATCTATTTCTTTATAAGATTTGTTCAATTCTTTCACCCATTTGTTTGTATTTTCCTGTAATTCTATCACTAATTTATTCATTTCCTCTCTAAAGGCCTCAAACTGTTTGCTTGTACCTTCTTGTATTTATTTAAGGATTTTCTTTGTTTCCTCCATTATCATTTTCATAAGTATAAGTTTTATGTCATTTTCTTGAGTTTCAGGTATGTTAGGGGATCCAGGGTTGCTTGCCATAGGACAGCTCGGTTCTAAAGATGCCATATTCCTCTGGATTTTGTTCATAGTGTTTTAATGTTGGCCTTTAGCCATCTGATTGTCTGTGGTATTGGCCTGTAGATCATGTTACACAAAGGAGTTCTCTGGGATGTGGTAAGATCCTTGGGCTGGAATCTGGATGTTTTTCTAGGTGACTTCCTCAGATTGTTGGGAATAGTCTCAGACTGACAGGTGGTTGTCAGGGATTTGCTGGAAGTTTACCTCAGCTGTTTGATCCTGGGTACCAAGTGGGCTCTTCATGAGTCTGGGAACCCTCCTTTTACTAAGTGAATTCCCAGAGTTGGCTGCCCTGCTACTGCCTTTCTTGCTCCAAGGTTAATATGGTCCTACTGCCCAGACACTGTATTCAGTCACTGCTAAGACACTGTTTTTACTGAGTCAGGAGCCCATGATTAGAGCAGCCTGCCCAGGTATCAGAAGGTATCCACTCTGCAGGAAGGGCGGAAATTGGGGCTGCAAGTTCCAGTACCCTAAAAGTCTCCTCTGGAGAGGACAGTGAGGATTGGCACTTGAGATTGGAGCTGTGTACCTTCCTCTTATAATGTAACCACTTCACTGGGGGGTCTGAGGTTGTAGCTGTCAGCCTTGGTACCCGGAAAGTTCCTTCTCAGTGAGAATGAACACCTGTGGTTGGGGCTATGCTACCCCAGTACTGAAAGGACTGAAGCTGAGGCTGTAGTGGAGGGAGCTCAGGAGCTTTTCAGCAGTGGCTCTACTCTCATTGCTCTCCTGCTGTTCAGATACTGTATGTACTCAGTGCCTCCATCTTGGATCCCCCTGGAAATGTGTTTACTTCACCTTTTCATTTTAATATTCATGATATATTTTTACTGAAAATGAAGTTTTTTATGTAGAATCTATCTGATGCTCACTCTCCCTCCATCATTTCTTCTCAATATTCTCCACCTTGACACCCTTCCAATTCCATATTTTTTT
>OU015747.1:42515556-42530284 GCA_907169655.1 Acomys percivali | reverse complement strand
TTTCTTTCTTTCTTTCTTTCTTTCTTTCTTTCTTTCTTTCTTTCTTTCTTTTTTCTAGACAGAGTTTTTCTGTGTTAGCCTTGACTAACCTGGAATCACTTTGGAGACATGGATGGCATCAAACTCACATCAATCCGTCTGCCTCTGCCTCTGCCTCCCAAGTGCTGGGATTAGAGGAGTGCGCCACCACGCCTGGCTCATTTCTCATTTCTAATGAGTCTCTAAAATTTTATATGATAAATTTTGGCATGTACTTGAGAATATGTCTGTTTTCAAGAAATTTCCAGAAAGTTGTGGTGCAATGATCTCTTAGAAACAGTTGATAGAGATAACAAAATGACAACAATAGAGGTCTAAAATAAAAAATAAAAAAAATTAAATGAAAGTGATGTGGCCTAGAATGTGACACACAGGTGTGAGGATGATTTTGAGCTAAAGATACTTGCACCTCAACAGCTGAATGAAGAATCTTTCTTTTTATTATTTTATCTTGAAAACAAACAAACAAACAAACAAAAACCTGCCTAAAGAGTGAAGAGTTCAGTTGTTAAAAATGCCTTCTCTGGGTGTTTCACAACTTGTGAAGGCTGACTCATTGCCAAAGACAAGAAAGGATAAGAAATCTCATGAATGTTCAGAGATACTTTTTAAAAATGGAACAAAGATTGGGAGAAGGGCCAACCAATGACTGGGCCAATATAAGACTCATCCCATGGGAGAGACCCAATGTCTGACACTATTAATGATACTATGCTATCCTTTCAGACAAAAAGCTAGAATAACTGTCATCTGAGAAGCTTCATCCAGCAAATAACGGAAACAGATGCAGAGACTCACAAACAAACCTTAGGAGGAACTCTAGGAGTCCTGTGGAAGAGTTAGGGGAAGGATTGAGAGATCTGGAGGGGTCAAGGAAACCACAAGAAGACCTATATAGCCAACTAATGTAGGCAAATGTGATCTAATAGAGATTGACCCACCAACTAAAGATCATGCATAGACTGGTCCTAGGCTCCTGACACATATGAAGCTGATGGACTGCTTAAATGGGTCCCCTAACAATTGGAGCAGGGGCTGTCTATGATTTTGACTCTACTTCCTTCCTCTGGGTCCAATTTTCCTAGCAGTGATGCCTTATCTTGCTTCAGCAAAAAAGGAGACACTTAGTCCTACTGAGATTTGATGTGCCAGGTTGGGTTACTACCTGGATGGGTGGTAAGTGGAGGGGGTATGGAGGAAAATAGTGGGGTGGTACTGGGAGGAGAGGAGGGAGTGGGGTTTTGGTTAGGACAAATAAATTAATTAATGAAGAAAAAACAATGAAATTGCATGAACACACATTGTCATAATACTTTCACATCTCCCATACCTTTGCCTAAGAACTCACTTGCTTTTCCTTTCTCAGCCCTTTTCTAAGGTATTATGTGACTAGAATTTTAAGAAGCTGCTTGAGTCTTGCTTCCCTTTAAATTGTTGTGTATGTATACAATTAATTTTAGTTACTCCATTTTGCTAGGTGGTACAGCTTATAAATGCACTTCTGTATAAGATAGAATAATATTGTCCCAAGTATAATTTGCTGTAGAAGAAGTACAGATGGTAAGAGAACCGGTTGAATTTGCATTATGCCATTGTGAGAGATATTCCTGGTAGGCAACTTGACTATGTCTGGAATTACTAAAAGCCTAAGTGACTGGGTATGCATGGGAGGAATTTTTCTTTGTTATTAAACATTTTTTATTTTTTACATATACATTTACATTATTATACATATATACAATAAACCACCTATAGCAAGAAGAATTATGACACAATTAGGAATTATAAAAATGTTACATTCTTAGTGTTTTGGCTATTTGTATTTGACAGCTTTGAAGAAAATTTCTTTCCTATCTATCCTATCCTATCTATCCTATCCATCTGAAATTTTGAATGTGGATTATTGCCTATCATATTTCATCATTATCAACTTAAAATATTTATCTAGTTCAATGCATTTGTCCACAAATTTCTGGAATTCCTTGTTTTTAATAGCTGAATAGTATTCTATAGTGTAAACGTACCACAGTTTGTTTATCCATTCTTCTATTGAGGGACACTTAGGCTGTTTCCATGTTCTGGCTATTATGAGTAAGGCGGCTATGAACATGGTTGAGCATATGTCCCTGTTGTGTGGTAGAGCATTTTCTGGGTATATTCAAAGGAAGGATAACAGGTCATCAAGAAGAGGCTTGATACCCTATGAGCATATACAGGGGGAGGAGGTCCCCCTAAGTCACAGACATAGGGGAGGGGAGTAGGGGGAAAGAGGAATGGGAGGATACAAGGGATGGGCTAACAATTGAGATGTAATATGAATAAATAAAAAATATTTATCTAGACCTAAAAATACCTTAACCCCTAAACAACTAAGTCTAATTGTAAAACTAAACCATCTTGTCTTCAACACCATCAGAGACTTAAAAAGGAATAAAATTGATTACCTGAGTATTCCAGGAGTGTAGGTTATTAGCTTTCCAAATGAGAAGATGACAGAGACAGTTTGCTACCTGAATAGTCACCCAAAACTCTCTATAACCTTGCAGAATCATCTTTAGTCTTCTGGCCCAATATATCAGAGAGACATATTTGTGAGGCAGGAACTATTGAGGACTTGCTTACCCTGTCTTGGCAGAGTTTGGCCATCAACTCTGCCTGCATCCAAGCTTGCCCTTTTTAGGCAGAATTCTGTCTGTGGTGGAAATGAGGCCATTTTGCCCAATGGCTTGTTTGCCACATTTGAACCCATCGCCATAAAGAGGTTCTTTGATGTTCATTATCTTCTTTGAGGTGGGCTGGGTGTTGCCAGGAGTTAACCTGTCTCATTGTCAGTGAGTCTTTAAAATACTGAAAACATTTTAAAGCCATATTCTGTATGTCTCTGTGGTTTTTGAAGACTTTGTCCAAGTATTTTACCTTATCTTTCTATAGAGTCATATCTATCTGTTACATTTAAAAATGTATATTCTTCTCATAAAAATTGACTAGTAATTTATATGATCATGATTTGATCAACTTAAAATTAACTTGTATAACTTATTTATCCTAAATAGCCTACAATAGCACTTTCAAAATATCAGAAGTAAGCCTTGTATTATAATTGAGTTATATAGGTGCAATATCTCATAGTAGAGTAGAAATCTATCTAATGTGTGAAGAATAACCTTACATTTGAATTCTATACCACTGTACCTAAAAATAAACTGATTTTGCATCTATATACAAAATTCTATAACATTGAATTCAAAATAACCTTGTGAGTGACAATTGAGGCATTAAGTTGAGGAGCAGATTTACTAATCTACTTTTTGTTCTATCTTCCCTATATATTTCTGTATTCCCCCTTCTTTCTTTTCAACCCCAATCTCCAAACCTAAGAACATAAGAAAAAAGAAAAGAGAGACATCGCTGAATCTTACCTTGTTTTCTCTCTAAATAAGACCAATAATAACTTATAACCAATTCCCATTGAAAATAACCCTCTATAGCCCAAGAAAGCAACTAAAGACCTACCCAACCTCTCTTAAAGAAAACCCCCCTTAAGGTTTCTTCTAGCTGATTTGGGACAAATAATACCTTTGTAGGGACCCAAATAAAATTGGGTAAATAGTTAAACAAGCTGGGAATAGCATTTGTGATCTTATGTTCAGAAATTCCAGGCTGAATTAGAGTCCTGTGTGGGATAGTCTGAAATTCTGGACCAATTGAAATTGGAAGCTTTCTTCAAAGGTGTCCTGGGGGCTGTCATGTTCTTGTGAGCAACATAAACTGAAGCACTTGGTGCTGGAACATGAAGGATGTAGGATGTCAGTGTCCAGTATGCTGAGAGGAATGAATCCTGTCAGATCTGATCCAGTGTCAGTATCTGGTTCTTTTTTTTTTTCCTGAAAGTATATACTTTCTCAGAAGCATTATAGAGTCCTCAAATTATAAATGTGTAAAGTGTGCATGATGCACAGAACAATTAGGCTATTTTTTTCTACTTCATAAATATGTAAGTCCTCATTCTTGCCATACAAAGAATGGCATCTAATAATAATTCATAGGGTTCTGTAGCTAACAGGAAGCATTTTCCCAAATATAAAAAAGTGAAAGCAGGAGAAAATTTTACATCATATTTTGCAGTTATGTGAACTCTATGTTACAATGTCTTATTCTCAAGTATTATCTAGCAATTTCTATCTGGTGTCATGAAATGAGTCTTCATCTGACTTTTGTTGAAAGTAGATAAATAGAAGCTCAAGAAGGTTTGGAGTCTCACACTGGGTGTCTTTCATTTCTTTGTCCTCTGGGTAGTACCACTAACATTTCACTGTGAAAAAGCAGCTGAGTTATCCCTGCAAAGCTACCAGAGGCCAGTTCCTTCTGAGTCCTTTGTCTTGAAAATTCAGAGAACAAAATTCATGGACAAGAGGATGGTAAGATTAGAAAGGAGTTTTCTTATAGCTTTATAGATGGTTCAGTCAGAGAAAGGAAAAAGGCAGAGACCCAGTATAGAAGCAATAGATCCCTGAAATAAAGGACCACCAACATATATATTTAAGGGATTTTATTGGAAGAAATTTGATAATACATGGAGAACATGTATGGTCACCCCATTTTGGCCCATCTACAAGATGTGCAGATGCCTCTCAGCTTCAGTCATGTCCTAATGTGTATTTTCCAGACAGTGGTGCTCAGCCAGGTGATGGGAAGGGGATAACAAGGAATCAGAGACCCTTTCTGGCCTGTAGCATAAACAGGACAATGGCCAGAAATATGAACTGAAGTACTTATCCCAGCACAACTACCTGACTGATGTCCAACTGGTGTTCCCATCACTAATAGCAATAGAAATAGAAATTTTGAATAGAATTGCAAAGCTAATTACCTGTGATTTGCCCATAGCCACTGTTCCTCAGTGTCCTTTGTGAAAGATCTCAGCAAGGGGACCTAGGACAGTAGAGTTTCTCTGAAGGTTCTATCTTCAGATAGGGACTGACTTTATAAACAAGAACTCCCACATTGAAAAAATTATGCCTCCATGTATTTATTATTCTGGATTCTGAAATCTGGGGGTAGGGGTTCTTTTAGGAGATAGTGTTTGGTTTTGAAATTCCTTATCTCTGAACTTTTTTGGTATTTTATTTTATTTATCTCATGAAGTTTCTAGATAATAAATAGAATACAAAACTTTACATGAAAATGTAAATCTTCAGGATGCCTTATATAGTACTACTAACACATCTTCCTCCCCTACTAGTGATTAATTTTAAGATGCATCAAGAATAAATAAACATTTGCTATTTTTTCATGTTCAAAAGTATAATTAGCATGGATTCTTCTGAATAAAAATTCCGTTCTACTGAAAAAATAGTAACAATAACCAGAAAATCCACAAAATCCCTATAGGCTGATTGTCATGCTTTATAGTTTTCATATCCCAAATCTACACTCAATCAAACATGGTCCTTGTCAAATGGGCATAATAGGAATTGCTTCACCCATGCTTCTTAAAGTTACACTATCAATCTTGGATCCATGTCATTCTCCAATTTTTTTCTATTGGGTCAATAAAGTTTAGCATCTCTGTTGAATTTTATCATAGTTGTGTTATGTTCTAAACATATGTAGAATACAGTGAAAGATATTTCCTAAATATATATTATATTATATATAATTATATATGTGTAAATATGTATCTATATATGTATAAAATATATATAATATAGTGAAGCATCTCAAATTTGGAGTAATTAATTAGTCACTTTACATTAATTCACTAAAACTTCTTAGAACTTTACAGATAAATGGCTAGAACTAGAAAAGCATACATACACATATTTATGCATGCATGTATATATATTGTTTATACATATACATGTATATATAATATATTAATATGTAGGTATACTTTATATATATATGCGAGAGAGAGAGAGAGAGAGAGAGAGAGAGAGAGAAAGATAGATAAATGTTTCCTATCTGGGCTTACAATCCACCCTCCAAAATCCAAAAGCTATCTAACAAAATTCCCAATTCCAGGTATGAGAAGCTCCTTTGAGCTGTTAGTCAGTGTCTTCCAAGAGACCCCTGAAGTTTGAGAGACCATTACTATTATACTCAGTTGTCCTCAAGACCACTTAAACATGAGCTAAACAACAACAACAACAGAACTAGACATGTCAATGTAGGCAGGGGAAAGCTACAGGGCTTCAACCCTACAAAAAGAACTGCCCTCAGTGAAGGAATGCTAAGAATGAGAAAAATAGTATTTTGGGAGGAAAAGCACACCAAATGGCTGTACAATACCAAATGAACTACCCTGAAAACATATGTTAAAGTGACACTATACTGGCTGAGCAGTTTATATTTTTGAATATATGTATACATATATACATATACACACATGCCTATAACAATTAATGGAAAAGAAAGAGGCTGTGAATTTGAAAATGAGCAATAAGAGGTGTGTTAGAGGGTTTAGAAGGAAGAAAGTGAAGTAATTATATTATAATCTCAAAATAAAATAAATAAAACAAAGCATCTTAGATCATACTGAAATCTGCTGAGTTAGTATATTTAAGAATCTACCACAATTCCCTTTACATGCTGATCAGAACTCCCTCTCCCTCCTCTCCTCCTAGTCCATTTCTCTCACCTCAGCTCCTATCCAATATGCCCCCTTCCTTTATTCTCAGAGAAATGGAGATCTCCTGTGGGTATCAAGCAGACTAGGCCCATCCTCTTCTATTAATGCTAGATAAGGTAATCCAGTTAGGAGACAGGGGTCCGAGTCAGAGACAGCCCCAGCTCCTGCTGTTAGGGATCCCATATGAGGACCAAGCTGTATATCTGATACATACATGTAGGATGTCTAGTTCCATCCCACAGATACTCTCTGGTTGGTGGCTCAGTGCCCATGAGCCTCTATGGGCCAAAGTTAGTTGATTTTGTAGGTTTTCTTGTGGTGTCCTTGCCATCTTTTGCTTCTTAAATCCTTTCTCAATCCTAATGTTTGGCTGTGGGTCTCTGCTTCTGTTTTCTTCAGGTGCTAAGTAAAAACTCTCATGTGACTGTTATTCTAGCCTCATGTCTGTAAGTATAGAAGAATATTATTAAGAGTGTCAGAGGTAGGATCTCTTTCATGGCATAGGACTCAAACTGGGCCAGTCATCACACAGGTTATTTTTATTCAGAATATGAAATCATCATCTCTGAGGCCTCATAAATTCTTGAATCATCCTAACTCCAAGGTAAGATGCATTAATATAAAGATACTGGGGTTTTGGTTAACATTACAGTACATGATGTTCTCAGACAATCATGAAATTTGTTGTGGACATTTCTTTCATATTACATGCAGTTGTAATGAAAACTGTGAAGGCTTACACTGATATAAAGTCTTCATAATGACCCATGAAAACAAAACCCACCATGTCCCTTCACCACTGATGGCTGGAGCTCTACGAGGTTATCACATACTGTCTCATGACCATGCACCCTCATAGGAACTGTTGGATTAGTGGATGGAAAACCTCAGGAGTCTCTTGGAAAACATTGACTAACACATCAAAAAAAGTTGAAATTAAATAGTTTATCATGTAGGAAAATGTAACTCAGGTCCACTTCTCATCACTCAGAGTCATGTTGCTCTACCTTCTCCTTACACTACCATTTATAATAGTGCCTATGAATCATGGCTTTGGATCGGAGTGTATGCTCCTTAAATTGTGAAGTTGAATTCCACCTATCCAATTGGAAACAACATCAACAAATGTGCAAAAATGGAGGTGAGAGAGGACAGAAGGCTGATGCCACGAAGATATCCTGGAGATGTGAGGCCCACAGCTGGCATCTGCTGCCTCAGCCTCAAGTGAAAGCAATGATTATTTGCAAAGATTATCCAAACATATATTGATTCAAAAACCTGTCTTCTGGAATTATGTGTAATTTTGTGCTTTTACCTACATGTAAAGACTACCTAACTGTGGCACATCACAGCTTCCTCTCAAAGTGGCCCCTGTGATTGCTTTTTTATGCCTTTGACCATCCATTGAACTATGTGATTAGCCATTCATTACTGTTTCTTGCTGAATCACACGCATTTGAAATGAGAAACATATCTCTTAGTGTACTTATGATTCATCTGGCACATTTCACTTACAATAAATGAAAATGGTAAAACAGTCTCATAGAGAAAATCTACTTTCTACTACTACTATTGAGTCACAGTGAATATCAGTTCAGTAAAATGTGATCAGTATTTGATGTTAAGTTACCAACTAGCTAGAGCAGTAAGATAAGTTCTTACATACGTGTTTTATAATGAGCATGGACAAATCTGAAAAGCACACAAATGACACCAAAGCTAGCCTTTACCATGATATAACCATGCTAAAAATATCTGATTTTTCTCCCACATATCATTGAAGTATGGTGCACAAGAAATTAACAGAGCATCTTACTGATTACATATCAAAAGTATATTTAGTGTACATGTTCTATATCAATTGCTGGACAGCATGCCTATTCTTCTATCTTCTTATGCAAGAAACAACAGCATGTTAGTGTCGAGTTTTGTATTTGTTTCACCAAATGAAATGGCAGGAGGCTCACTTTTGCTTTTTGTTGCCCCACAGTATAAGTGACACAAATTCCCTAACTCACCACCATTCAATAGAACTTAAAAAAAAGGCTTTCTCTAGATATCAAAAGATGTAATTTTGCTCCAGAAGTTAAGCAACACCAACAAAGAATAACAAGTACATACCTGCCACTCTAGCACAAAACAAAGATCCACTAGGACCACAGATGGAGTTCAGCAGATAGAGGTACTTGCTGTGACCTGAGTTGGATAATTGCAACAAATATGGTAGAGAGAATTTACAACTGTGGGTTTACCTCTGACCTCCACATGTACATCATGGCATAAGCATATGCACACATACATATACACTCAAAATAAATAAAATCTATTTTTATTTAAAACCTCAAAACTTAGGTTGTGTATGGTAGAGATGTATATTGATTACCATAAAATCCAAATTATATCAACTCTAATTTTGAAACAAAAGTATTATATATATATATATATATATACACTCAACATCTAGAGGATCAATGTTTTTCTTTCCCACTCCCACTGAAAGTCTCAGAATTCCCCTGTACAGGAAGGCATAATTTAAGCATGTCATTTTAATTCTGCTCCCAACACTATGACATGCTTTAGTTATGCCTTCCTGCACAGGGGAATTCCAAGACTTTCAACCTGTGACACTTTTCAGGTACATTTCTCTGGACCTTGGATATCTTAGAATACTCTCATGTATTTTATCTTGTTCCCATCTTGTTATTTCAGTATTTCAAAACACTCTTTAAATGGTGATTCGTAAGTCAGAAGTGCTGGTGTGTGCTGTTAATACCAGTATTCAGGACACGGAGGCTGGTGAATCTAAGAGTTTAAGGCTATCTATGCTAACATAATACATTCACTTCTGTGATTAGTGGCCATCTAGTCTGATAATCCCAAAAGACAATTATAGGTTAGAATCACAGGAAAGAAGAAAAAAATCACTTTTCCCAAACTTGTCACCAGCTTGAAGAACTCGTTCTGGCTTTCTGAGCCAAACTCGTCATTTCAACACTGAACACATCCAGTTGGATGAGGTAGACCTGGATTGTCCCAAAGTGGGTGCCATGTGGTACTCTGTCTCTGTGAGTGCCTGCTACTGGCTGCCATCAAAATGTACGTGCAGCGATTTTACAAAGCTGCTTGCAGATTTTCTCATTTTTATTCTACTGATCAAATAATGCATGCTATTTTACCTGCTGAACCTGGGAATTGGAAGTCTGACTCCTTAAAATTCTGAGATAACGAAATTTTTTATGCTGCCTGAGGATATTTACAAAAGGTAACACGTTGCCAAATTATAAGCTGGAGGGAATATTACCTAATGGAACAGCACGGGCCCGTCCCCTTCATCCTAAACCTTCCTCCACTATTTCCCTCAATGGAGAAATAGAATTCGTGGGATGAAAAGGCAAATTGCACCTCTTTTTCCAGCAATTTTTCTACTGCAAAATTCTATGCCATCATTCCTTCCTTTGATTATTGTCATTTACTTTTGCTAGGATGGGTCTCGGTGATCTTCAACTATAATCAGTATTCATAATTTCCCATCGAGGAAAGATCCCCTTCTGGAAACTAACTGTGATTTTGCTCCATACAAATCAAATCACACTCTGCGCAAAAATGCCCATGAGTGGCTTTACCCATTCTGTGTCCCACCCTGGTTTCATTCTCGCACTACCATTACTAGACGAAAGTGACAGTGGATCCACAGGACAGCTCCATATTCATTGTCAGGAGACTAAAGCTACACCCGAAACCAAATTCCTTTATGTTTACATTCAAGTGTGCATGTGTCTGTGCATGGTTATGTCCATACTTGGGTCTGATTCAGACTCATATCTGAGGGCTGGATATGCCGTCTCTCTGGAATTTGATATCAGCTCTGGAAAACGGATCACTGAACATGGCTGGGTTAGTAACAGGTGCCCAAGGGTGAGGGTTGGAAATTTGTTAATAGCTCATTTGTGATGGAATGTCACAGACTGTGTTTGAGATTTAGCAGAGGATAGAAAAGTAGATATTATCTTGATCCTGTCTTTGAAAAAGTACTATAGAATTTTAGTATTGTATTGATGCATTGATGTAAGTTTGGGCCTGGACTTTTGAATGAAGTTTGTCTATCTGAAAGAAAAAAAGGCACAAGCCCAGGCTTTGCCATTTTCCTTAATTAACTAGGCCATGTATATTATCTCTATAAGCCCTACTTATAGCAACTACAAATTTTTTTTAAAAAAGGAAAATTAAGACACTCAAATAACATGTCAATAAACTCCATGACAGAAACCTTTGATGGGTAGGATATAATTCACTGGAATATGCACAAATGTATATAACAAAGATTGAGCCAATCAATCTTACTGAACCACTAAAGTTAGTGCTGGGGAGGTGTTTCTCTGGAACCTCTAAGTCCATGCCTTGCCATTTTATGGTCTCAGCACCCAAATACACAAAAAATCAGACAAATCTAATGCTAATGCACAAAAATGAAGTTACTTTAACCAGTTAACATATTGGGGTTCCTCTATGATAACTGTCAAGAATCTATAAATATGAATACTAGGATTTTTCACTCAGTCTGGTATTTTGGCACTTGATTTAATAAGTTAAACATTGTAATAATGCTCATATTGATTTATATGGATAAGGACAGAAATTTTGTACTATTTTGATGTCACAGTCATACACACAAACTTCACGTGTATCATAACTCTCTTGATTGTACTATTCTGTTAGAAAAACAAAAATGCAAAAGATTTATCAGAATGAAATGCATCACAGATCTTTTATAATACATATGAAATAGAACTTCATAGTGCATGAAAAATTAAGTTAAAATTATTAACCATCAATTGAATGTTGTAAATCAAATGAAAGTAACATGTAAAAGAGGGATAAATGATATGAAAACTTCACGGTTTATAGTATCAGTGGGAAATACCCAAATCAGAAGTTTTTAATTTTCAGGAAACTATTAACATGTCATAAAAATAATGCCAGAGGGAAACAGCAAGATCTTCCTATGTTTCATCTTTGGGAGGTTGTGAATTTCTTTTGCTCTTTCCTATGTCAAACTTGTGTTTTTTTTTAACTTGTTGTGTAATAGCCTCAGTGTTTATGTTCCTTACCAGTCTAGTAGAGAAGACTGTGTTAAAACTATGTACACATAGTTAAGCATGTGAGGAGTCAAGCAGTCCTTGCTTCATGCATCAGTCTTGGCCACTGACTCCAATTCATAACATCATAGGCTTTGGGATGGTTCTCTACAGGTAGAATAAAGACTTACTGAGGGTACTGTCTTCATTCTTGTGGCCAGGAAGATGAGCAGGAAATGATTGTTTGTGTGTGTGATTGCTTGTTGTTTTATTTACATTTATTTACTTTGTTCTTTTTCTTTTTGGATCATACCATGTAGCCAAGGCTGTCTTGGAACTCCTTCTCTACACCAGACTGGCCTGGCATGTGTAGAAAGGCAATTGGCCAACAGAGCCTGAGAAGCCTGGCATGAAGATGGAAAACACCAAGTTAGACAGGTGGCTCTCACTTCTCCCATATCAGTGGCTCAAGGTTAGGTCTCATTGAAATTATTAGCGTTAAACACATTGTAGCTATGAGGCATATACCTCCCTCTCATCATACAACCAGGCAGAAAGAAAGAACTAGAGTAAACACTGAGATAGTAAATTCTTTTCTCTTCTACATTCTCCAAGAGTGGAATTCTAAAAAGATTAAAATTTTGGAAGATTTTTCCTACTATTTCTCTGCTTTATATTTTATGTGGTCACAGGAAGCTAGAAAAACTAGACAATATCATTTCATTATTCTCTGGTACTGTAACCTCTGGGAAGAATATAACCCTCTTTAGCTTTTGTTGTCAATTTTCTAGAGTATTCTGTGTTATTTTAAAATTTTACTGCCAATCTTACCCTTTTTTTCTGTGATATTTTAGGAGTACATTTTTTTTTAACCAATCTCATTCTACATTTACCATGGTTATCTTTTTCATATCTGAGTCACACTTTCCACTTTTATAGAGCCAACCACTTTCTCTCGAACACAATCCTTCCTGCTGTCTTTTCTTCTAGTCCTTATGCCTATGTGGCCATCTTCATGCAAGCAAGCTGCAGATCTTAGAACTTGTCACTGACTCACCATGGTGTTCTAAGCCGTGTGAGGACATCAAAACTGTTCACCTTCTGAGTGGTATGGTTTCTATTCCTACACTTTGGTTACTAGAATTTGTCTCCTTAATAATGCTGATAACATTGAATATCTGGAATTATTTGTTAGATGCGAAATGTTGAGTTATGGGTTATATAGTCTTATAAAAAGAACCAGCAATGTTTGGCATATTTGTTCTAGGACATGTCTCCTGTGATATCTCCATATTGGACCCTATGATGACCCCTCAGGATTAAATGTTTGTTGCTGTTATTGGAAGATTTTGTATATGCATACAATCTATGACAGATACCTAAGAGTGAACTTTTATAGGCAACTTATGTGTCTATATAAAGTCTCTCAAGGGAACCATTATATCTGTTCCAAGTGCATCACCAGCAGCAAGGCCCATGGTATTTTGTCCACCATATGGTGAGTTAACATGTCTCTCTCTGAGTAAAGATCCAGTTACTTACTTCCTTCTCCTGTGTCTTTATTTCATGATGGCAGCCCAACATCTTGCCTTCCCAGTGTCTCCTACCACAAACTTCCCTTTGCAACTCTTCCTTTCTCATCACTGCTACTGAGAAGGGTACAAACCATCCAGCCATACTCAATACATTGTTATCTGGTTTTCAAATAAGACAATGCTTATTGGATCAGGAAGCTTTTGAAATTCACCTTTTAGTTGATGTGGTTTGCTTGGATCTAATTAGATAGATAGATAGATAGATATAGATATATACATTGTGTGTGTGTGTGTGCATACACATGCCATAGCACCCTGCTTCATGTTCCCGAATTCTACAATTACTAGTGTGGGTACTTTAAAGGATTCATATTCATCCTTAACTTCGTCACCACCCAAACACACCTCTAAAGTCTATAGCCATACACAACTCCATTTAAGCTAAGCCATTGGCTCAAAAATATGACCTTCCCTTCCTTTATATATTTATATATATTACTGAAATGTATTTTTCACTGCTTTTATGTTTTCTTTATCATAGTCAATTTAGAAAGTAAAGAAAATAAGTAACTGCTTTCTTAAATGTTAGCAGAAAAAATTCTCTTTTATTGGCTTGGGAATTTTTCCTGGTGCTCAGGTATTTGAATAATGTTGCAGTGATGTTAGATGAGAGACAATCCACAAGGAACAACCTCAGTAGCTGAGCTGGGTCTTGCTGAATCAAAGGATGTCCTGAGTGGACAGTACTAGAATTGTTGTGGAAATGGAGTGATTTCGCCTGGTGGATCTTTCTATCCTTTTCCGAGATCACGACTCTGGAAGAACTAAGCATCCCTCTGGGAACATGTGGCATCACAGGGTTTGTTGGTGTCACTGCTTCCATCAGAGACACATCCAGCTGACACATGTCTCAGCAGATATAGGATGGCATGCATCAAATCTACTTCAGAGAGCTACTTGCTAGTCTGTGAGCAGATCCATAGAGATGAACAATGCCCATAGAGACGAACAATGCTGCCCACTGAGTCAAGCCAAGGGGTTTGTGCTGTGGTTGTGATTGGCTGATGTGGTATTTCTGGTCCTCAGCAAGCAGTACAGTATGCCAGAGCATAGGCAGAGTTCAACTTCTTGTTATAAATGTCTGTTATGGTGGATGACAGGACCACAGGTTAGTTGCCAGTGTTTCCTCCAAGTGTCCTCGTGGTCTGTCTTTCAAATGATGTCTCCAGAATGCCATGCAACATGATCTCACTAAGAGACAGACCAAGCCCAGTAGTGGGAAACTGTTCCAATGCTAGTCTATGAGGCCTGGGCAATGTGTCCTTCCTCTCCATCTGGAGCTTAGCCTTCGGCCCTAACATTAGTAATCTAATAATTACCATTAACCCTTATTAGTCACACACACACACACACACACACACACACACACACACACACACACACACACA
>OU015747.1:42446386-42515546 GCA_907169655.1 Acomys percivali | reverse complement strand
ACACACACACACACACACACACACACACACACACACACACACACACAGCCTGGGGAAAGGCAGCAATAAATAACTTTCGTTTACAATGGATTCAAAACTGTTTGTGTTTGGGTCTGTAGCTCCATTTCCCATTATCTTCAAATTAGCATGCACTTAGTAGAAAAGAGTCAAAGGACAGCCTGACAAGTTCTGATTATAAACCTGAAAAATTGTGACTGCTTCCCAACATATGAAACCATATCCAGGGAGTCCATCCAGTTATCTCTTGATTAGTTCTTCAAGCAGAGCTTAGAAGCAACAACACAGTTGAGAAGTGCTCACACAATGGAAGAAGGAGAAATGACCAGCGAGATAAAAGCATAACAGTTCTCTGAAGAAAACCTCTTTCACACACAAACACACACACTGAGGAAGTTTTACTTACAGAATACTGGAACTTTGTGGATAATTCAACTTCAATTTGACTTCTGCAATAAGCTTATCAGGGAGCAAAGCAATGACTAAGACTCAAGAGAGAGTTGAGTTCACAGGTAACTTAGACTGGACTGAATAATAAACTGAGTTACAGTATATTCATGTACAATTGACAACTGTGCTTTCTTTTGTCAGTCTCACACAACAATTTGTTTTCAAAAACATTTCATTTGGTAACAAATGTTATCTGCATAGGAAGCCCTTAGTATACATGTTACCATGTTGCTCTGGAGGAATCAGTTTCAGAATTTTGTCATGAGTCTTTCTTCTTTTTAGTTTTTTATGATTTATAAAATGACAAACTTAAAAGAAACTCAAAGTCTCCAGGTGTCCTATTAGACTCTCTACAATGGGAATACTTTACAATAGAGTGCAAAGCATTGTGGTGCCTTCATCCACCTAGGCACTGACATCCATGTGATGTAATCTACATACACAGATGTTACTGGGGTTTTGTGCCCTTCCTTTTTCTTCTCTTAGTGTATGCACTAAGCACATCATGACATTCTGCCATGTATATGGGTTCAAGTGAACATGATCACAGATAGGACACAGAGTTGTTCAATCCACACACAGGAAACGGTGCTGCTGCCCCTGTGGACATACACATCCTTGGGTTCCCATTCTCATTCTAGAACACAATCCATCATCACTTCTCTGTCTCTCCTGTCATTTCAGGATTGTTGTATAACTGGAATCAGATGGTATGTAAGCTTTCTGTACTGGTTTTCTTGCTCAGAACAATCCCCTGGAGAGCCATAAAAGTTGCCAAGTGTGTAATAGTTTGTTTTCTTTTTATTGCTGAGTGGTATTCTGTTGCATGAAGGACTCACAATTTGTCTATCCATTCAGCCATTGAATGGCATTTGGGTTCTTTCCAGGTTTTGACTATTACAAACATCTTCTATAAACATTTGTGTTTAAGTTTATGAGTGAGCATACATTTTCATTTCTTTATGATAAGTGCCCAGGAGTGTGACTGTTGTGTCATATGGGAAACTTACCTTAGTTTTCTGGTATACAAAGCAGAAAAATATTTTCCACAGTTTCAGTTATTTTCTCTCCCATCAGCAATATATAGGAAGGTCAACATCCCCACAGCCATGAGCAATGAACGAGAGGAGCAGCTTCTCTAGGGCCATCAGCTGTCTTTTGAGACCTTGTCTTTTGTTTCTCCATTCTAATAATTGTGCCTAGCTCTCTGATCATGACTTGAAGCTGCACTCACTTCCATGATATTCATCATGTTGAACATCTTTGGACAAACTCATTTTCTCTGTTCTGTGTTTAAGTGTCACTTCGAGTTTTAGGCAATTTTCTAATTTCATTTATTCATTATTTGCTTTTAAGTTTGGTGTGTTTACATATTCCGCATAATTCCTTTGTCTGATTTGTTATTTCCAACTACTTTCTCAAGTCTATGAACAGCCATTTCTTTTTCTTTTTTTGTTTTTCCTTGAGACAGGATTTCACTAAGTTACACACACTGGCTGCCCTTGAATTTACCCTAGAGCTCATGCAGGCCTTGAATCTTAAATTCTGTCTACCTCCATCTTCTGAGAAGTTAGAATGATTGGTCTGAAGCCCAACTCCAGCTTACTATTTATTTCCTTAACTGGATGCCTCACAGAATAAAATTTTGTTACGATGGAAATAAATCAATCTTTTGAAAGATACACACACACACACACACACACAAACACACACACACATACACACTTGTATTGTGGTGCCAATGGCCTTGAGCATTTTAGGCATACAACTCTATCAATGAGCTGATCCCTAGCCTCAAAGGTAAAATATTATTAAGAACTAGATTTAAGTAACAAATACCCGTGTTTTATTATAAGCATGTTACTGCTTTTCAATTTCCCATCACTTATTATCTGTCAAATTCTAATTTGTATTAAATTTATATCAAGTCTGTTTATTATATCATTCATTTATTTTGTCACCTGCAATCCATATAATAAATGGAATGGAAGCAGTGGAAGGAGAAATGTTGTAATTCAATTCAAATTTAATCTCTCAAATCTTTTTTACAAAGAAAGGAAAATCCCTTAATGTCTCCTGGCAATGCTCATTGACTGTCTTGTAGACATGCCACTCTTCCATTGGGGCTTGTGTCTGACCTCTATTGATATCACTTTTACTAAATTGCTGTAGTTATACAGTAAGTTTTGAGATGATGTGAGTTTATCCTTCCTTTTTGAAGAACGATTTTCTTAGTTTACTTACTGTGCTTTTCCATCAATGTCATTAGTCATTAAAAAGATGAACAACAAAGCTAGGTGAGACACTGTTACACAGAGAGTAGAATGGCTTTCTTCAATATGATAGACCTTAATAAGTGTTGGTAATCATGTAAAGAAACTTCTACCCCAGTTACAAGCCTGGTAGGATTATAAAATGTTATTTCTACTTTTCCAAATTGTTTGTCAGTTTCTTAAAAAGTTTAATATATAACATGATCCAGTAATTTCATTGTATAGCAAAAGAAAATTTGAACATGTGCTGATACAAAACTCTTTGACTGAATATTGATGACAGCCAAAGCATTCCAAACTCATGTCACCAGGTGAACCAATAAAGAAACATCCCATATCCACAGAATTGATGCCAACTCAACAATAGAAAGCCTGTGTGACTGACATGTAACAAAGCTTGGGTGGTCATTACAAACATTAAACTGAGCAAAAGAAACCATATGAAAAAGGGCCGCAAAAGAAATGTTCAGAAAAAGATAAGTCTAGAGACATAAAAAGTATGCTAGTGATTGTCTGAGTTCAAGTACACATGTGACAATAAGCTAAAAAGAATTGAAAAATGGACGCTATGGATCTTTGACAAACTGGGCTACGTATCTAAAAGGGGAAGAGCTATACAATTGCTGTCTACACATGACAAGATACCAACCTTCTTCTTACAAAAGGTAAACATTAAAATTTGTAAGTCATACTGCAACAAACTTACTAAAATATATCCCTAAGCCTCTGTACAATTAATAACTGTTTCCTTTCATGTTTCTTTCTATTTTTACGTTAAAATTTTTTTTTAATTTGTTCATTTTACATCCCACTTGTAGCCCCCTCCCTCCTTGCCTCCTGATCCTACCCTCCCTCATTATACCCTCTCATTCTCACCCCTAGTCCTTAGAAAGGGGAGCCCTCCTCCCTTAATGTCTGATCTCAGACTACCAAATCTCATCTGGACTCCCTATATCCTCTTCCTCTGTGGTCTGCCAAGGTCCCTCACCAGAGGGAAGTGATCAACTTGTGGGGGCCAGAATCTATGTCAGAAGTAGTACCTACCCCCATATTAAGGGGCCCAAAAGGAGACTGTGCTGCCCATTGACTACATCTGAGCAGAGTATCTAGGTCCTTACCATGCATGGTCCTTGATTGGTGCATCAGTCTCTGCAGCACCCCTCTCCTCTGCCTGGATATTTTGACTCCATTTATCTCCTCATAGAGCTCCTGATACTTCCTGATCCTTCTTTTCCCCTACTCCTCCATAAGACTTCCTGCACTCCACCTGAAAGTTTGGCAGTGTGTCTCAGAATCTGCTTGGCTCCCCTTCTGGATGAAATCTATCAGAGAACCTCTATGGTAGGCTCCCTTCCTGCTCCTTCTCCTCAACTGCTTCCAGTGTCTATTCTAATTGTCCTTCTTAATGAGAAGTAAACACTGTCCCTGAGGTCCTCCTTGTTATTTAGTTTCTTAGGTCTGTGTATTGTAGTGTGGTTATCCTATATTATTTGGCTACTATCCATTTATAAGTGAGTATATACCATGTGTGTCTTTCTGGGTCTGAGTTATGTTATTCAGGATGATCATTTCTAGTTTAATCCATTTGTCTGCAGATTTCAGAATTTCCTTGTTTTTAATACCTGAGTAGTAATCCATTATGTAAATGTACCACAGTTTCTTTATCCACTCTTCAGTTGAGCAACATTTAGGGTTTTCAAGATTTTGACTATTACAAAAAAGCTTCTATGAACATAGTTGAGCAAATGTCCTTGTTGTAGGGTATATGCTGGGTCTTGAGCTAGCACTATTCCTAGTTTTCTGAGAGAGCGCCAGATTGATTTCCAAAGCGGTTGTATAAATTTGCAATCTCACCAGCAATGGAGAAGTGTTCCCCTTTCTCCACTTCCTTGCTAGCATGTGCTATCACTTGAATTTTTTATCTCAGCCTTTCTGATGGGTATAAGATGGAATCTCAAAGTCTTTTTGATTTGCATTTCTCTGATGACTAGGGAAGTTGAGCATCTCTTTAAGTGTTTCTTGGCCATTTGATATTCCTCTGTTGATAATTCTTTGTTTAGTTATGTACCCTATTTTTTAACTAGATTATTTGGTTTGGTGGTGCTTAATTTATGCGTTCTTTATATATTTTCAGATGTATGGTTGGTGAAGATCTTTTCTCAGTCTGTAGGCTGTCATTTTGTTCTTTCAGCAGTGCCCTTTGCCTTACAGAAGATTTTCAGTTTCATGAGGTGCCATGTATTAATTGTTGATCTTAAAGCTGAACTATTGGCATTCTGTTCAGGAAGTTGTCTCCTGTGCCAATGAGCTTGAGGCTCTTCCTCCTCTTTTCTTCTAAGAAATACAGTGTGTGTGGTTTTATGTTGAGATTGTTAATTCACTTGGATTTAGTGTTGTACAGGGTAATAAATAAGAGTCTATTTACATTTTTTTACAAGTAGGCACCCAGTTAGTCCATCACCATTTGTTGAAGATTTTTTTTCTCTTTTCCATACTATGGATTTGGCTTCTTTGTAAAAAAAAAATCATGTGTCCATAAGTATGTGGGGTTTATTTCTGGGTCTTTGATTGGACTCCATTGATCCAGCTGTCTGTTTTGAAGCCATTATCTCATCGTTTTTATTCCTGTTGCTCTATATTATAGGTTAAGATCAGGGGTGGAGATATCTCTGGAAGATCTTTTATTGCATAAGATTGTCTTAGCTATTCTCAGTGGGTTTTTTTGTTTGTTTGTTTGTTTGTTTGTTTTGTTTTTTCAAATGAAATTGAGAAATATTCTTTCAAGGTCTGTAAAGATTTGTATTCGCATTTTGATGGGAATTGCATTGAATCTGTAGATTCCTTTTGGTAAAATAGTAATTTTACTATGTTAATCCTACCAATCCATGAGCATTGGAGATCTTTACAACTTCTGATATCTTCTTAAATTCTTTTCTACAGAGACTTGAAATTTTTTTCATATAGGTATTCACTTGCTTAGTTAGAGTTACAGCAAGTTAATTTATGTTTTCTGTGGTACTGTGAAGGGTGTTGTTTCCCTAAATCCTACCTCAGACTTTCTCTTTTATATAAAGGAAGGCTACTGATGTTTTCAATTGATTTTGCATCCAGACACATTTCTGAAGGTGTTTTTCACTTTAGGTCTTCCTTGGTAGAATTATTGGAGTCACTTATGTCATATCATCCTCAAATAGTGATACTTTGACTTCTTCCTTTCCAATTTGTATCCCTTTGATCTCCTTTAGTTGTCTTATTGTTCTAGCTATTACTTCAAGTACTATATTGAAGAGATATGAAGAGAGTAGACAGCAGCATGACTGGGTATTGGTTCTTGTCAAATGCTTTTTCAGCATCTAAGGAGATGATCATGTGGGTTTTTTCTTTCAGTTTGTTTATATTATGGATTACATTGATGGACTTCCATATATTGATTCACCACTACATGCCTGGCATGAAGCCTACTTGGTCATGGTGAATGATATATTTGATGTATTCTTGGATTCTGTTTGCAAGAATATTATTGAGAATTTTTGCATCAATGTTTATAAGTGAAATTGTTCTGAAATTTTCTTTTTTTTGTTAGATCTTAGTCAGGTTTAGGTATCAAGGTGACTGTGGCCTCATAGAATGAGTTTGGTAATATTCCTTCTGTTTCTACTTTGTGGACTAGTTTGAAGAGAATTCATATTCACTCTTCTTTGATGGTACGGTAGAATTCTGTGTTGAATTCCTCTGGCCCTGGGCTTTCTGTTGTTGTTGTTGTTGTTGTTGTTGTTGATAGACTTTTGATGACTTCTATTTCCTTAGGAGATATAGGACTATTTAATTTGTTTATCTGATCTTGGTTCAATTTTGGTAAGTGGTAACTACCAAGAAAATTGTAAATTTCATTTAGATTTTCAAATTTTGCGACATATAGTCTTTTGAAGTTAGATGTAATGATTCTTTGGATTTCCTCAGTGTCTGTTGTCTTGGTTCCCTTTTCATTTCTGATGTTATTTCTGTACTCTCCCTCTGCCTTTTAATTAATTTGGCTAAGGATTTGTCTATCTTGTAGATTTTCTCAAAGAGCCAGCTCTTGGTTTTGTTGATTATTTGAATTGTTCTCTTTGTTTCTAATTTTTTTATTTCCGCCCTGAGTTTGATGATATTTAGCTGTCTACTCTTCTTGGGTGTATCTGATTCTTTCTGTTTTAGACATTTCAAGTGCTCTGTTAAGTTGCCAGTGTGGGATCTCTCCAATTTCTTTATGGAGGGACTTAGTGCCATGAACTTTCCTCTTAGCACTGTTTCCATTGTGTCCCACAAGTTTTGGTATGTTGTGCCTTCATTTTCACTGCATTCTAAGAAGTATTTAATTTCTTTTTTAATTTTTTCCCTAACCAGGATGCCAGTGAGTGGGGAGTTTTTCAGTCCCCATGAGTCTGTAGGCTTTCTGATGTTTTGATTGTTGTGGAGTTCCAGTTTCAAGCCATGGAGGCCTGATAAGATGCAAGGGGTTATTTTTATTTTCTTGTATCTGTTGACGTTTGCTTTGTGACCAAGTATGTGGTCAATTTTGGAGAAGCATCCCTGAAGTGCTGAGAAGAAGGTATATTGTTTTGTATTTGGGTAAAATGATCTGTAGATATCTGTTAGATTCAGTTGATTCATGACATCTATTAGTTTCATTATTTCTCCATTTAGTTTCTCTCTCAAGGATCAATGTATTGGTGAGAGTGGGGTGTCAAAGTCTCCCAGGATTAATGTGTGGGTATGGATGTGTACTATAAGCTTTAGAAATACCTCTTTTAGCAATTCAGGTGCCCTTGTATTTGGTGAATAGATCTTCAGGATTGAAAAATCATTTTGGTCTTTTCCTTTGATGTGTATGAAGTATCCTTCCCTATCTCTTTTGATTAGTTTTCATTGAAAGTCTTTTTTGATAGATACTAGAATGGCTACTCCAGCTTGTTTCTCAGTCCATTTGCTTGGAAAATCTTTTTCCAGCCCTTTCCTCTGAGGAAATGTCTATCTTATTTGCTGAGGTGTGTTTCTTGTATGCATCAGAAGGATGGGTCCTGGTTTTACATCCATTCTGGTAGCCTATGTCTTTTTATTAGGTAGTTAGGCCCCTGATGTTGATTAGGTTGGAGTTTTCCTTCTAGTATCTTCTATAGGTCTGGATTTGTGCATAGGTACTGTTTAAACTTCGTTTTACCATGGAATATCTTGCTTTTTCCATCTATGGTGATTGAAAGTTTTGCTGGGTATAGTAGTCTGGGTTGGCATCTGTGATCTCTTAGTGTCTGCATGACATTTATCCAGGCCCTTCTGGCCTTCACAACCTGATAGGTTTAATTCTAATAGGTTTGCCTTATCATGTGACTTGACCTTTTTCACTTGAAGCTTTTTTTTTTTAAACAGAATTAATCCACCTTATTTTTCTTGTAAAAACCCTTATGTGGTAGCCACAGCTGGAGCCTGAGTCCTCTGAACAGACACTCTGGTGTGGGTTTTCACAAGATGATCAGTGAATTCCTGATAAGGAGACGTGGTGAACACAGTTTCTTTCCAGAGATTGGGTGTCAGGTAGCTGTAGGTCTTGGAAATGGCATCAAAAGTGGCCTTGGCAAACTTACCCAGGGTGGCAGTACAGCCCCTGGCTGATGTGTAGCAGTCATCAATACCGGCCATCATCAGTAGCTTCTTGAGCACAGGAGCTGAGACAATGCCAGTGCCTCTGGGGGCAGGGATGAGACGCACCAAAACAGAGCCACAGCAGCCTGTCACCTTGCACGGAACAGTGTGTGGCTTGCCAATCTTGTTCCCCCAGTAGCCTCTCCGCACAGGGACGATGGAAAGCTTGGCCAAGATGATGGCCCCTCGGATAGCAGTGGCTACCTCCTTGGAGCACTTAACACCAAGACCAACGTGACCGTTGTAGTCCCCAATAGCGACAAAAGCCTTGAACCTGGTCCACTGGCTAGCCCGTGTCTGCTTCTGCACTGGCATGATCTTGAGAACCTCATCCTTTAGGGATGCGCCCAGGAAAAAGTCAATAATCTCGGACTCCTTAATGGGCAGGGAGAACAGATAAATCTCCTCCAAGGACTTGATCTTCATATCCTTAACCAGGCGGCCCAGCTTGGTGACAGGGATTCACTCCTTGTCTTCGGCATTTCCTCCACGAGCCCCGCGGCCTCGACCACAGCCACGGCCTCGGCCACGACCGCGGCCCCTAAGACCACTACCGAATCCTCCGCGGAAGCCGCCTCGCCCTCCTAATCCTGGGCCCCCGGGTCCTCCGGGCCCTCCCGCTGCACCGGCGTCATCCACCATTTGGTGTTTTCCCGAGGAAGAGGAAGAGGACTTGAAGCTTTTTATATTCTTTCTTTGATCTGTACCTTTAGTGTTTTGATTATCATGTGGCACAAAGATTTTCTTTTCTGGTCCAACGTATTTGAAGGTCTGTAGGCTTCTTGTATTCAGTTGATTTTCCTTGTATCTGCAGTTCCTTTTCCCTTCCCTAGGTTTTTCAACTCCAAGTTTGCTTCATATTGTATTTGCTTTGTTTCTACTAATTCCCTTTTTAGGCCTTGAATAGTTTTATGTATTTCTTTCATTTCTTTCTCCCTGGGATTGAATTCTCCTGCAATTCTTTACAAGATTCATTCAGTTCCTTCATCTGTTTGAATGTGTTTTCCTGTATTGTTTTGAGAGATTTATTTTCCTCCTTCAAGGCTTCTATCATTTTCATCACTTAAGATTAAAAATCTTCTTCTGCTTCATGGGTGTTAATAACTCCAGGGATTGCTGTGGTAAGATCACTGGTTTCCGGTGGTATCATATGGCTCTGAGTTGTGTTGTCTGTGTGCTTATGCTGGCCTCTAGCCATTTGGTTGTGGGAACCCATGCCAAATTGTGCCATGCCAGAAATCCTGTGCTTAAGCTGTATGCTGTGTGTGACCTTCGAGTTGCTGACCTTTACCTCATTCACCACGAGGTCTTGTGTTCTAGGCTATCCTTGGACTATTTACATTTGAAAAAAGTAGAGAAGTCTCAACTTGGAACCACCCAGAGGGTCTAAGAAGTTCTTACAAGGAACTACTCAGAGAACTAGGAAGTTCTACAGAGAGCGATTCAGGCTATTGCATTCTTGCCCGGGGCCTAGGGTGAATGAGATTAAAATAAATCCTATTGACCTTGCTCTATATATGTTCCTGCTAGTCGGCAATAAAGTGAATCTTGATCAGAAATTTCCTGAATTCTCGCGTCTCTATATCCTACTTTCAGTCCCCACTCCCTCTTTCAGGTGAACCCAGATTCAATTTTTCCCGCGGGCTGGGACCCGACATGTTGGCAGGCCTGGAGGTTCTTCCAATGGGGACTCTGTTTATGTGTGTCCCATATGCACCAGCAGGTTAGAAGCTGGTGAAAAGGCCTCTAAGCTGAAGGCTACTTGCTAGAACTTTCCAGAGGACTTCTCAGGATGGTAGACAATGGGTGTTTGAGACTGCACCCAGCATAGTTCTTCTGGGTTCCCTGTCTGTGTGCCAGTTGGGTCAGGTAGGAGAGGAGCAGGCTGAGAAAGCTCCAAGCTCCAAGATGCTCAGGTGCCCATCAGCTTCCTTTGTACGGTGGATGATCTGTGTTGTGGATGGGGCCCAACTTACCTCTGCTGGTTCACTTTCTGTGAGCTAGATGGGCCAGGCCGGTAAGCAGGTGGTGTGTGGAGATAGATCCAAACCCAAAGCTGCTCAGGTTTCCCACAGGCCTCTTAGGAATATCAGCTATTGTGGGTTGTGGCCTATATTCAATTCAGTTCTACCTGTTTGCTCTCTGTATCCCAGATGAGCCAGGCTGGAATCAGCAGGTGGGCAGAAAGAGGTGAAAAGCCCAAACCTGCTAGGGTGTTCCACAAGTCTCTTCAAGATAAAAGCTAATATAGGTTGTAGCCAGGACCCAACCGAGCCCTTCAGACTCAGATTTGCTGTGCCAAAACTCTGTTCCCCAGGGAGCCTGCTCTCTGCTAAAGTATTTGGAGAAGTGTCAGGTACTGGAAGCTTTTGATTCTGGAACCCGGGAGAAATACGGCTGAGATGAGGGATGGGGGGATTCTGGTCCTCCCCAACTCCTTCCCTCTAGTAGGTTTCTCAGCCACTGATGCTCATTTCCCTAGACACAGGACACACTGTGTACTGCATCTTGGAAACTTCCTTTCATGTGTCATTTGTTCTGTGTAGCTATATTAGGTGGAACTGGGATCAACAGTCTGTTTGAATGAATTAACTTGGATACTGGCTTAAAATTGTGATAAATATACTCCAAAGATTTTCTAAGCAAATTAGATCTACACTCTTTTACTCTATTTTTTGTTTTAGTTGTTGTTTGCTTGGATTTGTGATGTCTGTGTCAGTACTTCAGAGTCCTTGGATTCAGCCAGACTCATTATCCCCCCAAATTTTTCTTTTTTACTATCACAGATATACTCTGGGGTTTTGATCAAGCATTATAAGAAATCTTAAACATGTTAAGTGTATTATATTTGTCAATAATATGCCAGAAAGAAATAAAGTTACATGCTAATTATATGTGTATTACATAGAACCATTTCTTGTGAGTGTAACCATCTGTGCTGTGAGAACATGTTTTAGAATAAAAGAAACAAAATCTTTAGTCTTCTATAACATGTACAAATAGAAATAAGTGGGTAAAGTGCAAATACTTGAGTACTCGGTAGATTTTGAGACTGGCATTTTATAAAGGTGTGTATAAAACCAGCTTCTTCAAAGTTAGAAACTTTTTTCAGGTTGTTTTATAGTTATTTCTTGTTCATAATTTGAGACACATTACCAAGATAGACTAAGTATTTCATCGTTTAACCAAAACATAAAGTTTAATCAAACATCTTGATTTAAACATTTTTTTCTCTATGACAGACATCCTAATTTTCACCTGTGATCACATTAAAAAAAAAAAAAAAAAGACCTATTTGATGTCAGTAACAACAGAAAAGAAGGAGAAAAGGAGTGGAAATTAGCATAGAAGTAAAAAAAGTTTATATTAATTGCAATTAGATTCTGCAAATTTAATATGTAAATAGCATAATTTAAAGGGAGATGCTTAGAGAGTAGCTTTTTGAAACATAATAAAGGAAATAGAGAAGGAACCAAAATACACACCAGAAAAATAGCATAAGAAGAAGATACTGGAGTAATGGGGAACAAAGAAAATAAATTATATGGGAAAAAATGAACAACATTGGAAAAGTTTTTCAATCATCAACAACTACATAGAGTATAAGAAAAACTCTGCTTTAAAAGTACAAATGAATAGGATGAATTTTACAAAGTATCCAAACACATAGCACCAGAGAAAAAGTACCAGAGCTTCAAATCAGTTAAGAGTTAAAATAAACTTTACACCTTGTGAATAGTTAAGTCAGTAAAACCCAGGCTAACTCCATTAACATCCAAAACTGTATAATAAATAAGCATTATATCAAAAATATTTACAATAAATAAAAAGAAGAATTAAATATTGATAAAAATGGCCAATCCTTCAAGAAGACATTACACACATTCTTTATAAAATAAAAATATAATATACTTTGTTTGTAAAAATGAAATCATAACATATAAAATCATGGCTTGTAGAAATAAAATGAAAACTATATGAAATGCATGGTAAGGCTCATCAAAAAGATTTTAAAAATAAAACGGTAGTCTAAATTGAATGCTGTATGTGGAAGGCATTTTACAATGCATTATAGGTCAGGAATCTCATATACTAGATCAAATTCCCCTATAAATAATAAATTCTCTGTTAGCTTGAGTCTCTAAAGCAACTATGTGGCTACAAACTTCTATGTCTTCAAAATTCAAAGAAAGAAAGCAATACACTCTTACTTGGCAGCCTCATATGATTTGGGGATTTTAGTTATGTCAGCATAAACCAGACCCATCGTGATCAGGCAGAAGTTAACAGCAAGTATACCAAACAGTAGGATGAAATAGTCAGTGATATCTTAAAAATTCACTCCCTATTGATGGAAAGCTCTTCAGTTTATATAACTGGTTGTGATGCCGCTGATTTTGTTCTGTTTCTATCTATATTGGTATAAAACGCTTTCAACAAAAAATATTTTCAGTAACTTATTTGTACCTCTAGTAGTTTTAGAATTCCCCAGGAAGTTGGTCCATAAAAATAAACTTGTTCTGTTTGTTTGTTTGTTTGTTTGTTTTTATGTGCTAAGGACACAATAGACAAGAAATAGAAAGACACTGGTTTTCCTAAATAAAAGTTCAGCCTCTCCATGCGCTTTTAATTCCCTGGTAGTGCCCTCATTCTCATGTTTGGAATAATAGCCAATAGAACAATGATATGAACCAAGCACCCTCTCCTGGCTATTTTATTTTACTTATATTTTGTACAGTACTTAGAGCAAATCTCAGACAAGTCCAAAGCACCCAAGCACTCTATTTACTGAGGGATATGCCAGCCCATGCTGTGACTTCTCTGATTCTCACCTGTGAACTAACTGGAGGAGCAAGCGTGCCAATGCGTCTTAAGGATACATGTGCAGAATGTAGCAGTATCTAGCTTTATAGAGATGACAAATCCTCACCACCTCTTTCTTGTTGGTCTCTAGCTGGTCAGCAGATATTTTACATATAAATCATTAGTTAAAAATCACACAGTTATGCCCCTTTCCGTAATTAGGTTCACTAGACACTGAATTCCCTCTCTTAATATAGAATGCATGCAATTTAGATATAAAAGATGTCTTCTTCAAGGCTGTCAAATACAAATAGCCAAAACACAAAGAATGTAACATTTCTATGATTCCAGATTATTGTGTCACAGTTCTTCCTGCCATAGGTAATCTATTGTATCTATGTGTAATGATATAAATGTATATGTACAAAATAAAATAATTTTTTAAAAAATAATAAATGAAAAAATATAGGATGGATGGAAAGGAAATCCTTATAGTGACCCAGTGTTTTGTCACATAAAGAGGACAAAGAATGTTTTTAATGATAGAATCTGAAATATTTTACGTCTTCTTAGTTATTTATACATTTTTTGAGATATTTGTTTTATACTTAAGAACTCCATAAATAAGAAACTAAGTTGTATCACATGGATAGAAAGAAAAATTTCAAATTCTAACTACACCAAGAATGATAAAGTTAGAGAAAGAGAATTCTGTCCTGTGGACACATACTGTTTCCTAATCACAGTTTTCTAATTCACAACTGTGACTTCCTACTGACAAAAATGAAGAAATGTTACACTGGTATTCTTGATGTTGCTAGCCTGAGTTTACACTCTGTTTTTAATTTTAGCTGCAAAAATCATGTGTTGCCAGAGAATAAGAGGAGAGAGAACCATAGTCTATTTCCAGACACTGTCTGAGACCAAAATATATCAGATACTTTTAAATATTATTGGTCCCCTGACTGGGTTCAGGTGCTGTAAAATCCATCACATGCCATTCACTTTCCTTACATACCTGCCTCAACCTTTCCACTGGACTGACAGTCACAGTAACCCCAGTTCAGCTTACCTCTGTGCTAATTGCAATAGCTAGAGGCGGACAGCACAAATCAGGTGTAGTGGCTGGCACCTGTCACGACAAGACCAACAATGTCCTAAAGTGACTCGAAAATGGGCTCTTCTGTTTCCCATCATTTACAAGGACCCATCAGTAACCATTTTTCAGGCAGGGGAAGACTACACATGGATATAAAATAAGTCTTCAAGATTTTAAGAGAAGTCTACACTGATCTTTCACACACACACACACAAAAAAGCCCTGGTATCTTATTCTAAGGACTACAGCATAGCAAATTGGGGAGTTTCTGAGTCATCAAACAAACCCCCAGAAGTCCTAAGAAGAAAACCTGCTCTGATAATATATTTTTCTCTTGCTGGTCATAAAATTCCATTTAATATTCCTCTGCCATCTGCTTATTCCAATCTTGCTTTCCAGTTAATTCTAACTTTATTGCACCTTCCTGGTCAAGAGGACATAAATATTTCACTTTGGTAGTGAGGCTGAAATACAAATTCTCATGACGTACACAGGTTTCAGACCCTGTACTGTGATAATTTACACACTCTGGTTTTACCACAGCCATCTACAATGTGAATTATCGCCCCCATTTTACAGGTAAAAAAAAGGGGGATGTCATAGAGATTCATCCCTTGCATTAGAAAGAACATTTAAAATATAATCTCAAGAATACAATACATTCATATTAACTCCGGTCTCTATGTATATTTTAGCAATCACTCCCAACCACACATCCATGGGTTCTGGATGGCAAATTCCATAATGTTTGTGAATTTGAAACCATCATGATCCTCATGCTGAGTATATAGAAATACACATGGTTTTACTTATCAATTATTATTTTAGTAAGAATTCTGCCAGTATTGTCTACACACTGGAAAATAAATCTGTTTCTGATGCCAGACTCCCAGTTGCTACAGTAAAGCTCCTGCCAGACAGACAGATTGAAGATAAACATTATACTACTGCCCACTTGGAAATTCCATCAGGATCAGAAATTCCATTAAAATTCAGTTCACTTATCAGTTAATGAAATTATTTTCCATGTTCCAATAATAGAAAAATATATATGTATATAAAATAGATCAAGTGGGTTCGTTATATAAAATACAAAGTGTGGGAAATAATGGACAGTAAAAAATAAATGTGATGACCAGCCCTAATTGCTCTCTTCATTTCTTCTAGAAAGACGGGTGTTTTTCTGAGTAACATCTCAGGTTCAACATCAGTTTCTCTCTATCAGATAGCAACAAAGAAAGAACAGCAGAGAAACATGACCTGATTGCTTGGTGACTTCTACAATGTATTTCCCTCAAAAAGATTAGCAGCAACTGTGAAGAAACAGGAGAAAGTGGACAGAAGATGCTTGCTCTCTGCTGCATGGATGACAGTGTTCTTCTCCACCTGTGTGGCTGATGCCCATTTTTGGTAAATTGGGTCAGAGTTTTATTAGCTACATACATGTTGAGTCTTCTCAAAGGTAAATAAATCATTTCAGAGTGATATGTAGCAATATATTGCATAACCTGTTACAAGCACATTTATTACAACTTACCCACAAATTTGAGTCAATCACTTTAACAGAATAATATGATTATCAGAAAGGTTCTACTTCTGATGGAAAATCCAGCTTTGCTACAAGAATGTTTTCATGTACACATTAAAATGAAGAAGAGCATTTACAAGATTCAATTTAATCATATCACAACCCGCTAAGATACCTCCTTTGTAATACTTTTATACCACTATAATAAAGATAATCTTCTGATAAGTTGTGATGATCTACTTTTGTGAGGGAGGCACAAAAAATATAGGCTTTTAAAGTGAATAAACAGACAGAAATAAACTTCTGAATGTATATTTTTCAAGCACAAAAGGAAAGTATTTTCACATATTACATCACAGATAGACATTGAAATTATTATAACTTAAAAAAAACATTAAATCACACAGTGCTTAGTTTCATTTAAGTTAAATGCTCAGAGATTGCAAGAGATAGTAAGTCAAGTCATGGTTGCCAAGTACTGAGGCCATGGGCAGGGTTGTTATATGTAGCAGTGTTAGTAGGCAGTGGCTGATCAGTTGTAAAATCCCCTTTGAGAGATTACAAAAGAAAGTGTTCTAAAATTCAATTGTGGGAGGTTACATACTGTTAAAACATTGTAAAATATTGAAATTTTTATTTTAAATAGATAACCTTTGAATATGTACCTGATAAGTTTCATTTTTAATATCTGAGTTTTACAGTCATCTATTTTGAAGCAATCCCCTTGCCAACCTAGACTTGCTGATGTTAGCCATGTTAGAGTCTGGCCTATGACATTTAAAAGTCATCTCCCTCTGCAAAATATGGTCAATATTATTTTTATGATTAGCACAGCAATATAAAAAATCATTTCAATTGGTCCAGTCTTTCCCAATCTAAAGACAGATATGATGCACTTGTAATTGCTATATCTACACTGTGCCTTAATTAGGGTGTAGCTTAATGTTGATTTTGCATGTGTTGCATCTGTTGTTTTCTTCTTGATGACCTTCTCCATTTAATGACTGGAGGATGCTTTCCTAATTATGTAAATACCTATCTCTATGTGGTTATGAAATGAGACAGAAGATGTATCTTACAAATCTTTTATTTCCTAAGAAAAGAATTACCTAAGAGTTAGAGGTGTCTACTTTGGTAAAAGCAGAGAACTCTTCTCATTATTCTAATTAATGTCCAGTCAATGTCATGGTTGTCTCTTTTACTAATTTGTATTAACTGATATACATTCAAATAACCCTCTTCAAATTATTTGGCTTTTTTTCCCTTCTATCTTAAGAAGTAATGCTTTGACAATTTTGGATACATTTGGGTTTAGAAGGCATTTTTAGGAATAATTTTCACTAGATCTATCTAAAAATATATTCTCCAATTTAGCCCAATTACTTGTAAAATGGAATTTTCTATTTAGCTACCACAGATTAGAGTCCAAAAGTGATTGTTTAATTGCAAGTGTAATAGGGTTGCTGTGTAGGGTGACTTTGATTCCTCCTGAGAGACTTTTCTGTGGTGTACCTTACAATTTCCCAACAACTTGTGATATTTCCTACCTTTAGATTCTGACTTCTGATTCCTGCATTTGGGTTAAACATTTCGATGCATTTTATTTTCACATTTATATCTTTAGCCAGTTTCTTTCACCAGCTATCTTGATGTCATCATACAACACTTTCTTTACTTAATGGTTACTCACAGCATGTGATTGCTTCATATGATCTATGACTCAGATTAAAACCTCATGGTATATATATATATATAATTAATATATTACATATATTATGTATTAAATGCTAATGCATTATTATACATTACACGTTATGTATTATATTTATATATTACATATGTTTATATTACATCTGTATACTTACATATCACATATGCAATATATATTTATACTATATATAATAAAGATAGATTATAGATAGACAGATAGAATGATGATCTAAATGTATAGGGATAGACATATGATAGATAGATGATAGATAGATAGATAGATAGATAGATAGATAGATAGATAGATAGATAGATAATAGATAGATATTGCTAGAAATATATAGCTCTGTTCTCTGTACTATTTTTCAAATGCTTTTCTAAGTCCATATACTCAAAGATTAGTATTATAAAATGAAATCTTTCTCAGAAGGTAGACACAATCTTTGAAGCCTAGCCATTGTCTTTCCTAAGCAAATGACATGTGGCCTTAGGCATATAAAAAGTTACTAAAATATATAAGCAAAGTCTTACATGGTAGGTAAACAATTTCATCACTTACATCAATTGTTTCATAAAAACACAACTCGGATTCTGATTCTCATATTCTCAGAAAGCCTCTGAGTTATGAACAAACCTTAATATTTGTTTACCATACATAGGAAACCAACAAAAGACCAAAGAAATGATTCCACTCAATTCTCTCTTAGCGATCAAGTGAGCACATTGAGATAACAAGGGAGAGAGGCACTAGTTACAGGAGCACCACTTACTCACAGGCATCACTGGAAAGTTTCTTGCTTGAGCTTCATGCATCTAGGGCAGCAATTACTTACTGATCTTGTAGTCTTGTAGTGGAGGACTTACCAGTTGTAACTGTTCTCTACAATAACTTATATAATGAACATAAGGGGATTTATTAGAATAACTTAAAGGCTGTTGACCTGCTAATCTAAGAATGGCTGGCTGTGAACAGAAAGTCCAGGAATCCAGTAGTTGGCAGTAGTTGCTCAGTCCACAAGGATGAACATCTCAGCTGGTCTTCAGTATATGCTATAATCCCAAAGAATCAGGCTCTAATGCCACTCAAGGAATGTAGCAAGGCAACAGCAAACAACAAACAGCAAAAGCTTCCTTCTTCCTTATCTTTATATAGGCTCCCAGCAGAAGGTGTGATCCACATTAGATGTGGATTGTCCTAGCGCAAAGGATCTGGTTTACATATATGTCTTCTAAGGTTGAAAAGATGGCTCAGTGGTTAAGAGCATTGGCTGCTTTTTCTAAAGGACCCAGTTTCAATTCCCAGCACCTACATGGTAGCTTTCAACAGTCGGTAGCTCCTGTTCCAGGAGATCACACACACACACACACACACACACACACACACACACACACACACAATGTGTTATAGAATAGTAACAATTCCTATTAGTTTGGGACATAGTTCTGTCCCTCTTTCTAATGATCATTCTGCAAATGACAGGTCCTAGAAGACCTTGTGCCTTTCCACTGAAAACAATGCTCAAGCAAGGAATCAAAAAGGCTTCTTATTTTGTACTTATTTCATCTAACTGAAGCTTTTCCACATGGAAAGATGAGAGAAGATTTTAAGACACATGAAGTAAACAAAACTTATGAAGCTCACAAAGGGAAATATAAAGCAAAGGAGGTTCTGATTAATTAAGACTGTTGTGATGGCTGTTCTTGGTTGTCAACTTGACTATATCTGAAATTAAGTAAACCCCCAAATAGAGGACACACCAGTGAGGTTTTTTTTTTCTTAACTTAATGTAGGAGGAACAATTTCTAATCCAGATTTTTGAGATAGGAAAACACACCTTTTAAAAATCTATTATGTTAAGTGCATTGGTGTTTTGCTTGTGTGTGTGTGTGTGTGTGTGTGTGTGTGTGTGTGTGTGTGTGTATGTGTGTGTGTGTGTGTGTACACTCACATGCATGTGTGTGTGCATGTGTGTGCCTGTGTGTACACTCACATGCATGTGTGTATGCAAGATCTGCACCTTGCCTTAATTCCCAGTACAGAGCATTGATTTCAGTTTGTGTGAAAGATTCTCTTTTTTCTATCTTTTTGTTTTGGAAGGACAGCACTGTGTGGCTTTGTCCTAACCTATGAATTTTGAAGTAACATTTCAGTACCTTCAATAACCCCTCTTTACTTAACCTTTGTTTCTTTGTGCTTATGGGTTTTATTTTTTTGAAATCATAATATAATTACATTATTTATCTCTTTCTTCCCCCCAAATACTATAACATACACCTTATTCTACATTTTTTTATTAATTAATTTATTTATTAATTTATTCATATTACATCTCAATTGTTAGCCCATCCCTTGTATCCTCCCTTTCTTTCCTCCCTCCCGTTTCCCCCTCTACTCCCTTCCCCTATGTCTGTGACTGAGGGGGACCTCCTCCCCCTGTATATGCTCCTAGGGTATCAAGTCTCTTCTTGGTGACTTATTATCTTTCCTCTGAGTGCCACCAGGCCTCTTATTCTACTTTTTTAAATTAAATATTTTTCAATTAATTGTTTTTTTTGTTTTTTGTTTTTCTTTTTTTTTCCTCTTTTTTTTTTAAATTAATTTATTCTTGTTACATCTCTATGGTTATCCCATCCCTTGTATCCTCCCATTCTCCCCTCCCTCCCATTTTCCCCTTATTCCCCTCCCCTATGACTGTTCCTCAGAAGGATTACCTCCCCCTGTATATGCTCATAGGGTATCAAGTCTCTTCTCCTTGACCTGCTGTCCTTCCTCTGAGTGCCACTAGGTCTCCCCCTCCAGGGGACATAGTCAAATGTGAGGCACCAGAGTACATGAGAAAGTCAAATCCCTCTCTCCACTCAAGTGTGGAGACTGTCCTGTCCATGGGCTAGATCTGGGTAGGGGTTTAAATTTTATCGCCTGTATTGTCCTTGGCTAGTGCCTTAGTTTGAGCAGGACCCCTTGGCCCAAATCTGCCTATCATAATGTTCTACTTGTTGGTTTCTAGGACCCACTGGATCCTTCTACATTACTATTCTCACATGCATATATATTCCTAAATATTACCTACTATTCAGTCTATAAAATGTCACTGTATTATGTTTTCAGGGCTGTTCATTTGATATTGAATAACCAATTGGTAAACTCATCCCTGAGGAAGACTCTTTCTTCCACTATAAGCATTTCTTTTTTTATTATTTTATTTTATTATGTTTCTTTTTGATATATACATTTATACTACTACACATGAATAAGACAAACTGCATTCGGCAGGAAGAACCATGAGATAATAATGAGTTCTATGAATGTTACATTCATAGTGATTTGGCCATTTGCATTTTTCAAGCCTGAAGCAACCATCCTTCCTACTTTGTTCAGTCCAAATTTCTGAATAAAAGTTAATATCTATCATATATCATCTCTATTAACTTACATCATCTATCTTGATCTAAAAAGATCTTATCCCCTAACCAACTCAACATGTTTGTAAGACAAAGCTATCTGGTCTTCAACTCCATCAGAGACTTGATTTGACTGTATAGTTCATTATATAGGGTTATGGTCTCCTGTGATTTTTCTGTCTAGTTTGGCATTTCTAATGATGCCATCCTTGTTCAGCTCATATTTGGACATTCATATGGGTGAGAATGTATGGGTACCTTCTGACTTACTAGAAGACACTGTCTCATAGAGAACGCCTTGATCTTCTGGTTCTTATAGTCTTCCTACCCCATCTTCTACAATGTTCCCTGAGCCTTAGAGCAGGAGTTGTTTCGTAGATGTATTCATTGGTACTGAATTCCACATCTCTGAATCGTGATTGGCCATAGTGTTTCATAATGGTCACAATCTGTTCCAAAAAGAAGTTTGGTTTGGTTTAGTGGGTTTTTTTTTGTTGTTGTTTGTTTGTTTATTGAAGAGGAGTGAGGAATACACTTATCTGTGGATATAAAGCCAAATATTTAGAGCGTAATTAATGATGCTAGTTTAATACAATGGTGATTATATGTTCTCCTCCAAGATTCATGATTTCACTACCTTACATTTCTTGGCTAGGTTTCAAGTTTCAAGTCTGATTTCTCTCTTGTTAAATAGGGCTTGAAACCAAACAGAGAGCTGTTGGTTTACTGCTAGCATACGTGTGCCATGGCTGCACCATTGGGGTTATTGTACCATGCTGGTCATTGCTGTGGTTCATAAGTGTCATAGCTGGATAGAATCTTTGGTTGCTTCCCTCCTTTTGAGGCTAGCATGACATCTTTTGTATTCGTGAAAGCTAGTCATCAGTAAGGAAGGTTTAGGTGAATTCCAGGTTAGAGAAATCTGGACCCTATGTCTGAAATACAAAGTGCATTTAGCCCTAGGAACTTACCTTTCAACTCTGAGAAGCACCCAATGTCAATAGCAATGACCTGTATGTTTTCGGAGTTTCCTGGAGAGCTCTGGAAAATAACTCAAAATAGCATTTATCATGTCTTGTGCTTGGTTTTCTGTTAGTTGTCATTGACTTTCCTAATGAGCACTACCTGGCCAAATGCAAAAAAAAATCATTTAAGCTGTATATGTATATTTATATAGACTTATGTGCACTATACTTGTTATGTTTTAAGGGAAATAGTTAGTAGTATGATTCCTTATGACTTCTTCAGACATTCTTAATGTTGTTTAAGCCTCCTGTCCTTCTGTATGTATCTCTTCTCTCTCTCCCTAATAAGAACACTCTCTTTTCCCTATTTCCCAGATTAGATCACATATAACTTGCTATCCCAATCTCTATTGCTCCATACTCTTTATTTTCTTGCTTTCTGCAGTTACTTCATGATATATACTCACACCCAAAGATTAGGAGCTAGGAGCTTCAGATGAAAGAGAAAAATGCAACATTTGTTTTTCTCGGTCTGAATCATCTTACTCATTATAATTATCTCCAGTTTCATGCACATACTGGGCTGGACCCTATAGAAGGATGTCTAGTTTGTTTTGTTTGCGATAATACCCTCCTATGTACTTCAGCATGGTTTTGAACATGCTCTGTAGCCGAGGTTAACTGGGATCTCTCATTTTTCTACCCCAGGTCCTTAAGTGCTAGCATTACTGACATGTGCCATTATGCCCAACAGCACTTTACTCTACTCAGCAGCATTTTCTCATGCATTGTACTTCAGGGTTATAGATGTTTCTTACTGTTGTAGAATCTAGAGTTTAATTTCTTCCTTTTCATTCTATTTGAATGATGTTTTGAAAGCAAAAGTGACAGCACCATTTTCCTCGGCCATTTTTCTTAGAATGGCTGCATAGAGTTTAAGAAGCACTTTCACATGAGTAATCACCTTCTTTCCAGATGAGACCTCTGTGTGGTTGTGATATAGGTGATAAATCAGTTTGCATCAATCAGGCAGTAACTGGTAGTGCTTGATTGGAACCATGTTCTTCTGCATCCCAAAGGCTTTACTCCAATGCATTACAACATAATTTATTAGACGTGGAGAAAATTAACTTATATATTTGAACCTAAATTCTTCATATGTCAAAAGGAGACTGTCCACTTGTGTGGGGGCCATAAAATAATGTGTATGAGATACTAACCACAGAGCCTATGCTCAGCAAATACTCAACTGAGTTGAATTGAAAAGAATTCCATTTGGGAGGTAGTGTTGAATAGGACTTCCTAGTTAATGTGTGGAATAATCTAAGAACAAACATCTCATCTGGTCTGCTAAGCAAGGAAGGCAGAACTGAGAATCTACTTTGTATGTGTTAATTGTTAAGTGATTATATGTAACTTAACCAGCCCAGGTCACATGAAAAGTGACTCAGGACAGAGAATGCATCGCAGTGGGAGGTGCATGCCAACAGTGCTATCACTCATTAGCTGTGTTGCCAGTGGCCTTTGTTTCCCTTTGGGCATTCGTACCTAACAATAATTAATACTTAAAATTTGTTGAGTGTCAAATAACTTGTCTAGTCACTAGAAAGCTGCTATTGTACTGCTGTGAGCAGCACCAACTCAGTTTTCTTGATAGGAAGGAGTATAGTGTCCCAGAAGGGGCCGCAAGCAGCACCAGTCCCTGAGAGATGCTAGCCCCTACTCTAATTTTACAGAGAACTGCTAGTGGGATCCTGAGAGTTACTCAACATCTGTTTTGTTCCCTGCATCTGATCCACTCTGGATGCCTTTCAAACTGTAACTTGCTGAAGCTGCAAAGCTTGAATGAGAACACAGATCACGGGGATCCTATATATAGCACAACCTAAGAAGACAGCTGGCCTCCTTAGATGACATTTCTGCTCCCACATAACCCAGATTCTAACACAGGAAGGGGTTAGAAATGACATGGTTCAAACTTGCTCTCCTCTTGCCCCACTACTTACTGAATACCACAACACCCTCCCATTTACACAGAGGAAGTACTTAGCATTTGCAAATCATTTTCTGGAAGCCAAATGGATTGGTATTTTTAAGCTAAAACTGTTTTCCCCCCTTAAGGATGCTTATCAACTTAAATCCCGAAACAGAACCAAATCTTTACTCATCAGATTTAAAAAACAGCATAACACAGAATCCTAATTCTCCCATTCAGTGAAAACCTATATTCCTTACTACTTGCAGGAAAACCAACATGGACACTGTAAATACTCTAATTATGATTCTAAAAGCTGGTAGCATGTCTAAGGTTCAATCTCATGATGTCAGTGTACACAACAATATTGGACTATGCTCTGTATAGTGAAGGCATAAGTTTCTCTCATTCATTACAAAAAAAGGCTAGCACTCCCTTTTGGAAATGTGTTCACAACATCAACAAACAACGGGACAGAAGAGTCACATAGGAATGGCATCTGAAACAGGTGTGCAGTGCCTCCTGCTTATTTCCAGTAGATGGTCTTTAATCTCCTTTTCCTTTATGGAAGACATTTTCCCTCTATAACACACCACATGGCAATAAAATAAAATGATAAGATCAGGGAAAGAAAGCATAAACTCTCAGAAATGGAAAGGATCAGTATATGTCCTAATCATTACGTTCAAGGCAAAATTAACTACAGTAAGTCAAATGCCTCCTGTCCTTTTTATATCAGCCCAGAACACATATTTAGTGAGTATAAACTACCTAGACTTCCCATAAGAGGTCATAAGGTAAGGCCTAGCACCATCTCTAGAAGACCAGGAGTGGGCATCTGTCTACATGTCCTCCTACACCATCATCCACCAATCATCTACTCCCTGTTTCGTAAGTGAAGATGAAACAGAATAGCCATCTATTTTGTTTTATCTGTATCTGCTTTCTTCTTACACCAGCAATGTTCCTTAAAAGCTACAAAGCTGGGGGCTGGAAACATGGTGCATCCTTAAGAGCATTTGGTGCTCTTCCAAAGGACCCAGGTTCAAATCCTGGCACCCACATGGCAGCTCACAACAGTACGTAACTCCAGTTCCAGGGAATCTGAAACCTCACATACACAGACAGTCATATAAACTAAACACTAATACACAAAAAATATTAAAAATATATTAAAAGCCAGGTGCAGTGGCACATGCCTGCAATTCCAACAGTTAGGGATGCAGAGTCAGGTGATCTCTGGGAGTTTGAGGACAGCCTGGTCTACAAAGCAAGTGCAGGACAGCCAAAACTACACAGAGAAACCCTGTCTCGAAACTCTCACCTCCCTCTCCCCCCAAAAAAGAAAGAAAGACATAGGAAAAGAAGGAACAAAGCTAAAATAAACACTCTATGCCTTTACATTGGAAAAAATAAAAGTTCTAAGCCATGAAGTTTGCTTATATGCAAAAATGTTTGTATTGTAATTATGAGGATCTGGGTTCAATTCTGAGAACCCATATGAAAAAAAGCTGGATTAATGGTACATGTTTATAATTCCAACACTGAAGAAGCAGGGATAAACGGATTCCTGAGATTCACTGTTCTATCAGTCTAGCTTATATGATGGTCTCTAGGCCACTGAGAGAACCTATCTCATAACAAATGTGCATGGTGTCTGAAGAATAACACCTGAGTTTGGTGGATATTATTTGCACATGCTTTGGTCTCCATGCACATGGATGCATACATATGCACATAAACCTGTGTATAAATATGCACCTGTACATATATAAATACAGGCATGCACACCTACAAACACATAGAGTTTTGGGGAGAGGTGAGCATAGCTCAAGGCCACTTCTTGTGAGCTGATTGGGTGTATGATCATGCTGACACCTGTCATTCTTGCATGGCGTTCTTCTTAATTGTTAATAACATCAGAACATCGATGTTCCATGATGTCTCTTTACCATTAAGTAACACAGGCTACCTCCCCAGAGCCTTTCCAGATAGTTGCTCTGAGATAGGAATTTTCTCTTCCAAAAAAAAGGCAACATTGGGGTTTTGCAACAATGTTCACATTCAGATTCTAAAGTTTTCCTTAAGAACAATCATTCCTCATTATTAGATGTCCATAGCACAGATCCAAATAGTTTGATATTTTAAAGTCATTGGGTTAATATATTCTTATTAATCCCTACATAATGATTGAAGAAGACTGATGCTTTAAGAATGCACTAGTTGATGACTGATCCTATCCTTTCTTCGAGGTCACTGCTTTTCTGCATATGACAACTGATGCTGTGCTACAAACAGCCACCTTAGTCTCAGTTGTATACAGCCCACCATGTTGTATAGTGCTCATTTTCCCTGGCTGTCCATAGCAGGCCTATGACTTTCTTATTCAAATTTATGATACCTGAAGAGCAACCAAACTGAAATATAACAAAAGCAAACCACAGATCCTCCTTAGTATTAGTGCTCATTTATAAACTCAGGACTTTAGTCTCCATTCCTACTCAGCACAATGGATACACAGTGGCTTCATGTTCACATACAAGCCTTCAAAAATATATTCATTTCTCTCTCTCTCTCTGTGTGTGTGTGTGTGTGTGTGTGTGTGTGTGTGTGTGTGTGTACAGGTATGATGAGCTCAGGTGTTGGTCCTCACTCACCATCCACTCTGATTGTTTTCCTATGTTCTTTCACCCACACATTTTACTATGCGCTTGCAAATTCAGACACATGACCTGAGTACTGATCATGCCTTCATGTGTGTGTAGGTGCAGCATTGTGCGAACACTGAGTGCTTTGAAACGTTTCTGTAGTTACATTTGTTTCAGAGAAGACATTCAACTGTTATTGAATGCATGAGAACACAATTATTTTCGTAGACTTTCAGCTTAATCTTTCCTGCATCCCTCAAAATGCCTGGTGAAGCAGAAATCACATTTCCAATAATGACTGTCCTGAATGAGTTATGTTTCTTAACTCTGCTTCCTGCTGGCTCCGGGACTTGATTGCTTAAATACCTTAGAGACACTTATGACTCATTCTGTGTTTGGTTGGTGTTTATGTTAACATCATCCAAAAATCAGAGTCTATATTCATTCAAACTGCAGTGATTGAATTAGATGATTTCCAGCTGAGTCATCCAATGGCGATTACAGCATAAAAATATCTCACACTTCCTAATGTTTAGTCAGGTTGTTAGGGGGCTTGAAAGGGTTAATTAGGAAACCGCATTAGATGCTTATTTTTTCTAACAGTGGAAGTAGTAAGGTCTAAATCAGCTGCTTTTGCTCGAGTCTCAAAAAGATTCTTCAAGCATATTGTCCAAGCCATTCTCCCTCATCAGCGTCTCTAAGAAACCAGAAGTTAGAATACGCTCCAAGTTTCTTTCACAGCTTGGGGCATATCTTTAGTTTTAGAAATTAGAAAAAAATAATTTTTAATAAATCCAGAGGTTTAATAATTGTTTGTTGGCTTTTGTCATGCTTTATGAATTGTTCTCAGGAAACAAATTCCATCTCTGAAAATTTCTAGGAACTTACAGAGGATAATTATTGCCAGCACAAAGATGGAAAATTAGTAAAGTAACAATGTAAAGTAATGGAAGGAAACGTGATTGACATTCTTTGAGTTGCCCAAAGGAAGAGACCTTTTAACTGAGACTTGTATACATCTCATATTCAGTATGAACTAAAAATATACAAAAGACAAGGAGAAAAACATGGGAATGTCAGGTATAGTTATGCATCCATAAACTGCTGGTAAGTTCCCAGCTTTCCTGGACAATTTTAGTAGTTCCTGCATCAGGGGAATGATTGATTGAGTTACTGACTGCTTGATTGATTGATGTGTGTATGCCCATGATTGTGTTATAGGCATGTGTTTATGCATATGTCTCTGTTTGCATGTGTGAATATGTATGTGTACATATCTGTGTTCATGTCTGTGTGTCTGTTTGTGTGGGGGTACCTGTGGCTACATGTGTGTGTGGGTGTGGGTGTGCGCGCGCGCGCGCGTGTGAAGATATCAGACTGCTTTGGGAGACTAGTAACTATACCCTTCAAAGTCCCATCTCTGGTGATCTCCTACTACCAGCTTGTACAGCATTCTAACAAAACAACTAATTCAAAACTTAAAACTATGGGGGGATTTCAGATTTAAAACCTAACATTATTATTGAACTTAAATAGGTAGATACAAATTGCACTAGAAAATATTTTAGCAGTAATGGGGAAGGCAAACTTTCAACTAAAATAATTTTTTTTTTTTTTTTTTTTTTTTAGTGTAGGTTAATGTTCCTCTTAAAATCTTAAAACAATTCCAAATGGACACATGTGATAAGCAATGGTTTTACAACACTGGACATGAGCCCTAAGGAATAATAATAAAACAAGGGTAGGTAGGGAGCAGCTGCTACACAGCTGTCTAGGTTGAAAGAATGGTACATACTTGCATGCAGGCCACAGAAACGCAGTCCAATGGCTCTCTGGGTCAAATTAACAGTACTGGAATTCTGTAAAGATAAAGAGACAAAGCCCCAGATAGGAGAGAGGTGTACAAGAAAGAGAGTCTCCAGATTATTGATTTTCCTTCCCTGTGTTCATCTGAGTGCAGTATACATCATAACACTCAAAGGAAAGTGTCATAGTTGGGGAAAGGAGGGAGAAGTGTGTGGTACAGTCACAGGTCCAGATATAATGTTGACTCTTTCATCCTTAGGTGAGGGACCGTGATGAGCACACTCAGATGGATCTTCATTATGAGTGGGATACAGTTAGCCTTAGCCTGATCACAGCTAAAATTCAATAAACATCACATTTCAAAGTATCACACCATTTCAAAGCAATTTAATTGCAACTCAAAATGAAGCCGATTCGTGGCACTGACTTCCATAGACAGAAGGTCTTCTAGCTCCTTGATCTTAGACTTGTCACTGTGAAGAACTGTGAGAAACAAATGTCTGCCATTTGAGCCAAGCAGTCTGGCATATTTTTTTTTATCACACACAGCCCAATCTGACAGAGTTTGAAATTGCTTCTGAGAGTAGGGTTGAGCTGTAACAGGCAAGTTATGTTCTAGGAACACTTTGGGAACTTGGTAGTGGAAACCGGATGAGTACACAGGCACATAGGAAGTACCCACAGCAACTTTCGTAGATGAATTTGGAGGAAATCTATGGTTGTCTGAGTTGCACTGCAAAATGAGAATGGTCACTCAGAACTAAAAAGATCTACAAGTCAAAACAAGGGTGGCCATTAAGAAAGGAAGAGTTGACAGAACTCCAAGGGGAAATATTCTGTGTGCAGTAGTTAGGTGTTCTGCACCTTTGTAAGTCATAAATAAGACTGCAGATGACCAAAAGACAGAAATCAACTTTACCTCATTGAAATTCATGATTTCTTTAATCCAGAAGAAGACAGTATATATATTTTTTAATCTTTCAAGGAAAATCAGTAAGGAATACTCCAAAGTTGATGAATGTCAAAGTGGTGGTAGCAGATAGTCTCGTCCTTTGCCCACCTGCAGGGCTAGTAGTCCATCCTCCATCCACTGTCAGTCATGCGGAGCTCCTTCCCACCTGAAACCATTACCTCTAGTTACTAGTTTGCTTTGTGTTTTCATACAAATAAAATATATTTCTCTTTGCAAATTATGGTTCTGCATCTACTCAAGTGGTCAGCCTGTACTTTCCTCTTCTGTTTCTATAGTGAATGTATTAAGTTTTTGTTTTCTTGAATCACAACTAAATTCTTGAAATAAATCTCAGTCATCTTAGTCTTGAGTAAGACTTTCTATATACCGCTGGACCCATCAGCCACCGTTGCTGGAGAAATTTGGAAGAGGATCTTACTGTAGATTTTTTTCTTGTGATGTCTCTTTGCTTTAGATATTAAGGAAATACAATTTTTTTAAAAATGAGTTATAAAATGACATTATAACTTGCAGATTATTTTAACTTTTTTTATTAATTTATCCTTGTTACATCTCAATGGTTATCCCATCCCTTGTATCCTCCCATTCTTCCCTCCCTCTCATTTTCCCCTTATTCCCCTCCCCTATGACTGTGCCTGAGGGGGACCTCCTCCCCCTTTATACGCTCATAGGGTATCAAGTCTCTTCTTGCTAGCCTGCAGATTTTAAGAAAGATATCCATTAATTCTTTGCATATTTGCTGCTCTCATAAAGGCAGGTGTCTGCTTGGGATTGTCTTTGCTGTTCTGTTAAATTAGGTTTATTTGTTGGTTTTAACTGACTCAGTCTATTCTACTGCAGCCATTCATACTTTCTTTTCTTCTTTGGTTTCATGTTACTTCAGGATGCTGAAGTGTGTTTATTTTTCTAAGCTATCAAACTTGTTAGTATTCAATTGCAAAGTATGTTCTTATAAATTCTGGCACCTATCAGCACAACTCTAATATGCCAATATTCATTTCTGGTATTAGTAATTTGTATTAGTAATTTAAATCTGAAGCTCTTGTTCTTATTACTCTGAACTTTTACAGATATATTGGTCTTTACAAATTAATAAAATAGTTGCTTTTGCTAATTACCGCTCCTGTTTTTCTATTTTTATGTCTTGTGCACTGCTGCTATTATCATGATGGTTTTATCTTTTGGTTCTGGAGTCTTTTATTTATTTATTTTATTTTTTGTATTTTTGCAGTGGAAAGCTATATTATTGACTGTCTTAGTTAGTTTTAGCTGCCAATTTTATACAACCTAGGACCATCAGAAAAGAGAGTCTCACCTGAAAGATTACCCAGAGCAAATTATCCCCTGAGAGTAATCATGGGAGATTATTTTGATGTTCTTCGCTGGCAGAGGGTCCAGCTATGGTGCTAACACCATTTTATGGGCAGGTAGGCCTGCCTGCATAATACTATGCTTCTATGCTATGTAAGTATGAGCCTGGTGGAGCCTTCAAGCAGCCTTCCTCCATGGTTTCTGCTTCAGATTACTTCTTTAGTCCTGCTGTGACTTTTAATAATGTACTCTATAATCTGTAAACTGACGTAAATGCTTTCATTATCCAAGTTCTTTTTGGTAGAAGCATTTTATCACAGCAACAGAACTAGAATGAGACTGGAGCACTCACTCCCAGCCCCAAACGAATAACCATTTAGCTCTGAATAGCTTTGTATATGGCTGTTAACTTTAATGTTATCTTGCCCTGGAAGGAGATCATGCTAGATACCAGTTAAAACACTATAAAACTCATATATTCAGTTGGGTTTTGCTGATTATGACAAAGGATTTTCTTGAATTTCAGAGTTCTGAGAAAGTTTTTTACTCATTGCCTTTTCTAAGTATAGGATTCTTTCTTTCTTTTTTTTTTTTTTTTTTCCCTCTCTACTACTTCAACTGATGCCTGCCTTGAGGATCTTGCACACCTCAAAAATGGGAGAAAGCTTATACAATGATGTCTTGTACTATTAAAATTAGTTTACAAGACCTCAATCTTGGTTCACTACTAGTGATAAGTATCAATCATATCTAAAATATTAGCAGTTGGGTAATCTGGGCAAGAGAGACATAGGCATTTACTCCTTTACTATATAATGAGTATGCTTCTATTTTAAGAGTAAGTCAACACACATGGAGCAAATCTAGTATTGCGTTCTAATCCACACAGTTTCAAACAAGAGAAAAATGTATAAGTCGGGCAAACATTTACATGATTGACACTGGAAGTGAGAAAATGAAGAAAATAAATCAATTGTAAATTAAGAAAATGTAAGATAGCAAGAATAAGGACAAATCCTCAAAGAAGTTAGAAATATAAGAGATAAAACACTGAAGAATAAGATAAGACCAATTTAATTATCTAGCTTTAAGATATTGGGCTACATAATATTTTATACAGTAGTGGAAAACCAATAATGAAATAAAGGCAATTAACCAAGGATAAAAAAGGAATTGAGATAAATTCTGCACAAAGCATCCCTTACTACCTGCATGTTATAGACACACAGTTCTTTTGGTTCAATAGTAATATGCCACTAGTAGATTTTTATCAATTTTGAAAATGTAAGTAATTACTAAAACTTTCCCTGAGGTACTAGAAATTAGAAAAGAACAGCTCATTGTTTTATTTAGTATGCAGCGAAAGTCAGAGGAGTCGCAATCAGGCAAAGAAAATTAACACAGATTTTGAAAAGCAAACAATAAAACTACCATTCCATCAATGTCATTTCACATGTACATTTAACTAACCTACATACCAGTTGAGTATAAATGAGCCTAACATAGCTCACTGTCACCACACATGCTCTATAAAAGCGCTGAGGTGACTTGGGAAAGGAGCAACACACAGCTTTCAGAGTGAGAGTTGAAAAATCACCAAAACAACAATTTTACATACTGATGTAATTTGCTACATTCACAAATAAATTCCTAGTGTTTTATGCTTATGTCTAAGTTGACAGGGTGATGTGAACTTTAAAATTAATATTTAAAAGTTAAAATTTATTTAGTATTTTTGCATCAATGTTAAAATTTAAATATAGTATCAAAATTTCAAGGCCCAGAGCAAAGGAAAAAGATCTATAAAGAGAGCCAAATTCCACAAAGAGACACATGCTACAAATTGCCTTTTCTAAGTACAGGCTTTTTCAGGTTCCCTCACTACTACTTCAACTGATACCTGCCATGAGGATTCTGACCACCACCACTACCACCACCACACTATACCATACCACCACCACCATCGCCACTACCAACATACTACACCATATCACCACCACCACCACCACCACCACCACCACCACACTACACCACACCACCACCTCCACCACCACCACCACCACCACTACCGCCACCACACCACACCACCACCACACTACACCACACCACCAACATACTACACCATACCACCACCATCATCACCACCACCACCACCACACTACACCATACCACCACCATCACCATACCACCACCACCACCACACCACCACCACCACACTACACCACACCACCACGACCACCACCAACACTAAAACACCACCACCACCATACTACACCATACCACCACCATCATTACCACTACCACCACCACCACCACCACCACACTATACCATACCACCACCACCACACTACACCATAACACCACCACCACACTACAGTATACCACAACTACCAGCACCAACACCAACACCAACATCACCACACTACACAACACCACACACATACCCTCACCCATGCACACATCATAAGCCATTGCAACCTAGTGGCACATACATTGCAGTTTTATTTCACTCCTAAAATCTTCTCTGTGGTACTCCAAGTAACAATAAAGTTTTCTTGCATGAATTGGTATTGCCTACTTTACTTTTACCTCTCGTTATCAATGTCATTACTGTCCTACCTTCACATTTAGCCAACTTACACAATTACTTGTTTTTTGTTTGTTTCCAAATTCAGACTCAAAGCAGCCATTTGTACTGTGGTTAGCAAAAACACCCCTCCAATGTCTGTTAACATAGAAAAGCCTCTCTTTTGTTCCTTGTGACCCTGTAAAAGCTCAGGATAAGTCACCTCACATTCTTTACTATCCAATCAGGACTCCCTGGTGCCAGCAGTCTTAATTCTACATTTACTTACTTATTTTCAGTATCCTGGAAGACATTCTTACTGCGCCTTGCCAAAGAAAGAAACAAGGCACAATTTGCACAATGCAGGAGCTTTGAGAACCCCAGGCTTGTCTCCTATCCAGCAAGCATACTGCTAGGAAGACTGACAAAACTAAGAATTCAGTAGGAAATGTACCTTACTCGTTGTTTTTTTTCCTTCTTCATTCTCATGATCCCTGGTCAATGCAGTATTCTACCATATGTAATAATATTATATTTGTATTATATTTTAGCAAGGCTGAGACAGAAAATGAATTTAAACACTTTTAACAGACCTTCAGTTTACAGATTAACTACATCTTGTCATTTGCTCATATAAATCATGTACCATACAATGACAGTTTATCAGCAACGCACTACATGTACCTGCTGACTCCTATGGCTTACCCTGGCAGGCTCTGGTGGCACACATCTATAATCTCAGTAATTGGGAAGCTAAGGGAGGAGAACTATGGTTGTTCAGGGGTGTCATAAATACCCTTGTTTGTGAAAGCTTCCATGCAAAATGTCAGACATAGCAACAGACACTCATAATCCTACCATTAGGGAAGACAGAGACTGGAGACTCACTGGGGCCTGCTAGCCAGCTGGCCTCAATAACATAGTGAACTCCACGTTCACTGAAGGCCTTTTACCTCAATATAAGGTGGGAGGAAATTAAGAAGATATTTAACCTTAAGTTTCCACCTCCCCAAGCATACACACAGGCACATATAACCTCATATGCATGCACAAATGCAAACATATGCACACACAAAGAAACTTTACATCTGTGCACCTTGCATCTTCAGAGAAAATTTTTACAAGTCAATAGAATTTATACATTAAAGACGAAACAGAATAGGAACAACCTAGATCCAAAACTACCATAAAGGAAAATAAAATAAAGCTCTGTGAGAACATGAATACAGTAAAGGATAAGAAAATAAGAGCGAAATGGTGGTGGGATTTTTTTGTTTTGTTTGGTTTGGTTTGATTTGGTTTGGTGAGATAATAAAATTAAGAAACCTTTCTAAACTCTTTCTTTAAGAGAGAAAAAAATGCTCAAATTTCTATCAAAGAATGAAATTTTAAAACGTTCATTTTTAATAACAACATTCAATCAGAAATGACTATCAGAGGAGAGTTATTTCACAGAGCCCACCAGAGCAGACTACTCAGATAGTGTATAGCCAATTAAAACCCTTTATCTCAGTCAGCTGGGACTACACTCAGATATCTGGGTCCTAATTGCAGTACCGAGTGTCCAGCGCACAGGGTTTTTGAAGGCAGAAACCTCCTGACATCTTGCTCTCCAGAGCTGGGCTGGGTTGGGTGTGGGACTTCATGTGAGCATGTAGACATGCAGTTTAATAGAAACTAAGTTAAATTAGCTGGGGTATCTTGAACTTGGGTTCTTAGAATACAGCCAGGTAATTTTCTATGGGATTCTCCACCAAGATGAAATTCTAGTTAAACTACAAACAGCCTCAACAAGAATACAAGATGGAGGAACCTTTGCATGGTCTTGTCCTATCAAACAACTACACATGAAAAGGCACTTAGAAGCTACTTTGGCTAAGAGCATCATTTCTTCATGTAGGCCCACAGGCAACTGAAGCCAGGATGAAGCATCCTGGCATATTTGCCTTCATTTGTCTGTCTTTCTTCTTTACTTTCTCTTTCCTCTTGAGTCATCTTGGGTTCCTATTATAGCAGAACCTTACATAGCAGACCAGCCTTACTCCAAGGGTAGCTGGTATACAGGAGGGTTGGGAAACATGCTGCAGCATCCTGAGGCAGAAGTAATTATCTCCTGGGAACCACTTTGCGCCACAAGACCTGGATCTGAGATGATCGGGGAGGGGAGATTCACAACTCAAACAAGGATGTTTAATTGTGCATACTTTTTACTCCTTGTCCCAATTCTTAATATTAAAGTCTAATGCTCAAGGAAGTACCATTATAATAGACTTGGGGTGACTCGACTCCTTCATTTGTTCCTCTTTCAAATGTGGATACACTGAATAGATGAACCAAAACTAGCCAGCTGGAGTTGCTGGGGCCTCCAAATCCCCCAGAATACTTATTGAAATAGAATTAGAAGTGAAAACAGTGAAGAAATAAGTGTAATAAAATATAGTAAGTTTGATCAGTTATTTTCCTTTATTTTCCTGTTGCTATGTTAAAAATCCTCTGAGAAATGCAACTTTAGAGAGAAAGGTTCATTTTGACACAAATTTCAAGGGCCAACCTCATATAGGGTCAAGATCAAGGCAGCGGGAGCTTTAAGCAGCTGGCCATACCATTTATACAATCAAGAACAGAAATTGATAATTGGTTGCTGCTCCTTTTATAGCCCAAGGAATAGTACCACCCACTGGGGACAATTATTACCACTTAGATTTTCATAAACAAAATGACTGCCCCCCATTTTAACAGGTTAAATGGGTTCTAGGAAATGTGCAAAAACCTTGATAAAATGAAATAGGTTTCTAACATACTAAATTTGAAATAAGAATTTGTCGATAGTCTAACAGAAATGCTATTTTCCTACAGAGGCAGGGACAGATGCAAAGACATATTCCAAGTCAATATTGTACCTCTGAAGTATTTCCCACTTATACTCTTTTGGATCAACATTACTTCCTGTGTTGAGAAGAAAGTTACAATGATCAATGACAAAATAAATTATATGTGCCTATGTCTTTAAATAAACAAATTTAGAATAAATAAATAAATAACCCCTCCAATAGGCATACTGCCTTTTTCTATCTTCTTTGCTTTCTTTTCTCTCGAGCTTTTGTTTGTGGAACACTTCTAGATCCCACCAAGCTCACCGATCAATCATTGCACCTCACCTCTTGTCAACTTGACACACAAAGATATCATTGCAGGCCATCCCTATCTATCTACACCTGCCCTTGGAGGCTCTTGACCTTTAAAAAAAATCATTTAATTCAAATTTAAATTTTGCTGTAGTCTAATAATCTCTATACTTTCAAAGTCTAACCCTTGGGTTGATAGAATAGAAATCAAAGTATACACTTCCAAAAGACTCCATGTCTTCCTACTGCACATTGATGCTCACTGTTGCTCTATTTAAGTAGCTAAGAAAAATAACCAGCCTAGATTTCCATTAACCAATGTGTGCACAATAAAAACGTGTTATATGTACACTATAATTTTTACTCAGTTGTGAGGGAAAATGAAATTATGGATTTTTAAATAAATGAATAGAACTGGAAAATATTATAGCAAGTGAAAGAAATCAGCCCAAACACTAAAAACATTGTGTCTTCAACTTTTTATAATTGTGTATTTAATTTCTAGTGGCTGTAGAAGTCAGGAAGTTAGAAAGGGCCCATGGGAGGGAAAGGGAAAGACATCTTAAGGGATGAAGGGATGGTAAAACATGTGATATTACAATCAAGGGGAGAAATACTAAAGATGAAAGGTTAAGTAAGAATGAGGGCAGGGGATAGGGAAAAAGAGAGAGCAGAGGGTGAGTTAAACAAAATTATGGATGGAAACCCATGAATTTGTATACTAACTGAAATAATCTATTAAACGTGGAATGTAAGTCAGGAACCTTTATGGGTGGTCATGAGACATGAAATCTAATTAGATGTAAACCTTAGTGCCAGGCATGGGATACCTGCTATGAGCCATTAGTCAGTTTGGATCCAGAGGTCCCCAAAACAACAAAGGCTGCTGCCATTGCTTTTCATTAACCACCAGAGCTACCTGGTAAGGTTCTACTGCTGAAGATACAGCATGCTTTGTTTACAGGACGTGGAGAAGTCAAGCTGGAACTAATCTGAAAGCGTCTTCTCTATGGCTAGCTTTCATATTTCCTGAAGGTGCTATATAGACCAAAGTGTGAGAAATGATCAGCAGTGACCTTACTCAGCACTGGACGCTGCATACTGCAAGATCAGACAAGATGCATCAACTCTCCAATAGTAAATAAAAGGTGTTCTAGCTAAGCAACTGCTTCTGGATTGGAATTAAGGCCTGATCTACAGAAAAGCATTAATCCTCATTACCATAAATCCAGTCAAAAACTCATTGCCGGGAAAGTGGTTGTCTCTCAGGAGAAACATACTATTTCTGTTTTGCAAAAGAGACAAGTTGTCAAACTGTGTTCTAAATGTTTCTTTGTGCCTATGGGTTCCTTCTGCTTTCAGCCTTGTTCAAAGAAAAAATTTCCCTCAGTGAGCAACAATTAATGCAGTTATTAACTCAACAAAGTTGTACAAATAAGTGACTGCTGAGTGACCAGCCCTAAATGGGACATCTATATAAAATTCCCTGCCTAAGGTTTAGAGAACGTCTCAGTCAAACAGTCAAAAGCAATGCAAAGTCCAGAAAATGGAAAGGATTTGATTGTGGCCTTCAGCTGTTGCCATCAAATAGGCCTGGTATACTTTCTGAGCGGATTTCCCTTTCAGAGTGCAAATTAAGTGTGTTTGTTGTTGTTCTCACACAACAGTGGCCCACCCACACTCTGTGAAGCATCCTTATCCCAGCTGGTGGCCGTGTGTCTTCCCCTGAGAGAGGAAAATCAATCCTTATCCTGTCAATACACCGCAGGGAGACATCTGTGGGGCTCCTGCCTTGGGAAAATCAGCCAGAGTGTGGGGAGCTTCCCTGTCCCCATTTACAAATGTGCAGCCTGACTGCGCTCTGAACACATAATTTTAGAACAACACAAATAAGAGTTGGGATGTCATTCAACGGAAAATGTGAGACTTTACTCTTTGTTCCATGTCTCTCGTTCAGGTCGAGCTAACAGAAATGGCTCTTTGTTCTTTCCGTAGCTTCATTCTACCCACAACACAGGCTTGGAAACTGTGTTGAGGAAATTTCCTGAATGAATTCTGTGCTTCCATTTTATCAAAATATAAAAGTCTCTTTCCCCCTTTTTCTAATGAATCATAGTATCGTTTATCCTTCTTTTAGTCTTTGTGATTGAACATGAACAAAAGAAGTTTGTGATGAGAGCTAGAAGCATGTGCACAAGAAAATCAGAGATGCCCCCTTGGCTGGAAACAACAGATGGTGTCCTCTCATCACAGGTCTTCAAGGGGGTACAGCTGGAGGCGGTACAGGATCCAAGCAGTCTAGGGAGCTTTCTGTTTGTAAATGGAACCTCTTTTCTAAACTAAATCTAAATCAGGTGGAACTCAGAGTCATAGTTGTATTTGAAGTCACATCTTACAAGACTGAATCAAGCAATGATTTAACAGGCAATTTGTGACCTAGTATGACTGGGCAAATCTGGTTTGCCATTCATATGGCCACTTTTATTCCAGATCCAGAGCCATTTTAAATCATGTCTGAGAAAATTAAAATGTCACAGCCGTACCCTCAAACTAGACGAGCATCTCCATGGTGTAGAAATCTGAAAAGTTACAATGGCGGCAGAGACAGAGAGGTTGTTCCATTTCAAATGATAGGCAGGAGAGAGAGAGGCCGGCTCCCATGAGCGTAGGATTATTGCCTGACCTATAGCATTTGGAGTGTTCATTTTATGAACGCTGTTTTGGATGCTGTACCAGTTACTTTTCCACACTCGTGATCAAAACACCTAACCAAACGTCTTAAAGGACAAAGATATATGTTTGACTTACGATAGTACACTCATAGTCACATGACCCCCATGCGCTTTAGCGCAAAATTTCACTGTGGCAGAGGCTGTAACTCATCATGTCACGGTAGCCGAGAAGCAGAGAGGATGTATCCCCTAAGACGTGACTGGCTTCCTCCAGCTATGCTTTCCTCCCTAAGTTTTTACAACAATCTGTGAGGGGGACATTTCATACCGAAACAATAACATACGGATGACGGTAGTTATTCACGCTTAGAAGGGAAGTCACAATGTATTACCCATTTTTAAAAGATGGGAAATGTCGCATAGCAAACCTAGAAAAACGTTTTATTGTTTAATTGACCCCATTCTCTGGTAATGTATGTGTGTTGTACAATTTTTCTTTTCAGTTTTTGAAGTTTTAGTCTTTTTAAAATTCTTCTTTTAATTGTTTTAAGATTGTAATACAATTGCATCATTTCCCCTTCCTTTTTCCTGCCTCCATTTTGTATGTGTTTACAGAACAATGTCATTTTATATAGTTTCTCTAAACAGAACTCAAGCATAGCCAGACTTTGCTGTATCACACAGAACAAGTTGACGTTTATAATACTGGGGCCTTTATTTCATATTGCATTGCAAACTTTTCATAAATTTTCGTCTATTCAACTTTGTGGAACTTTCTGTCTATTTTCATGAAAAAGTTGTAGGAAATTTGGTGAAATATTGAGTGAGGTAATATAGACTCCAGAAGACAAACATTGCGTGTTCTCGCTCAGTGGAGATTCCTTATTCCAGATCATCAAGTGTGAGCACATAACCTGGAGTAGCTTCATAAGCCAAAAAATAAAAATAAAAATAAAAACACCTAATTTCTGGGGTCGGAAGGAAGGGAAGCAACAGAGAGGAGAATAAAAGGGTCCAAATGATCTGGTCAGAGAAATGAGAAAAGGAGGGCTGTAATTAGGGAGGAAAAACAGAGATAAATACAGAAGGAGGGAGTAAGCCAAAATAACGGTAAGGAAGTCTAAAAAAGGTTATAAGGAATCATGCTGTAAACTGTCTATCTAAAAATACTATAATACACATAAGTTTGTGTATAAATATTCATATATAATTTAAATGAAGTGTTCTCATCTTGCTGGCAATGTTCCCTACAAGAGTCAAATACCATCTAAGAAAACCCCAACACTAGGCATAAGAAGCCCCTTTTGAGTTGTTACAAAGAGATTCCTAAGAGATTCCTAAAATATTATAGGTTACTGTTAGTGTCCTTGGTTGATCTCCAGAAGACTAACTTCTGAAGAAATGACAAACTTCAGACACAAGGCCCTGAGGCTCCTTAGCTGGAAGAAAATGAATGTCTCCTCCTTGAGGACTAGCTTTCCTGCTTACGAAAAGGCACCATGCAAGGTTCCAGAAGTGAGAAGCGATGAACAGTCCTACCCACCTATGACACCTATGAACCACAAAAATAACCATAATGGCACAATAACCCCAAGGGTGCAGTAAAGGCACACACATGTTGGCAGTTACCAACAGCTCTCTAATTGAACTTAAGACAAACTCAATAACAGAGAAACCATGCCTGGTAGTGGAAACCTAACCAACTACCCAAAGCTAGTGAAGTTATGGATCTCAGAGGGGGACCTAAACCACGAATTTGCCAAACAAGCATAATCCCTACAGTCTAAATATTTGTTCTTATGCCCATTGTCCAGGAAACTTCTGTCTCAGTTGGAGACTATTACGGAAAACTACAGCCAATCAAAATGCAATTGTGAATCCTAGTGCCATTGAATACATCTAGAAAACAACTCTTTGGCAACTAGGGCTCAGGGAAAGAAGAGGGAAAAAGATTGTAAAAGTCAAATGAACAATGACTTTACTGTGGTATTGTGTCTCCTATAATGTCTGAAGCTACACCTGTAAAATCTCAGCAACATGACTGTCTAAATCTGAGCTGACAAGGACAGTAGTAGGCATGCCAAAGTAGACAGGGTAAAGATTTCAAGGCCTCAACTACACACAAAGAACTTCAGGCAGCTAAGGAATGCTGACCATGGGAGAAACAGTCTTCCTCAAGAATGTTCACACCAATTAATTACCCAATATCAAATAACCAGCCCTAAAAACATATACACAAATAACATAGAGAGTGAGTAGGTTATATTTAGGAAAATATATATATGCATGGAACAACAATTAATTTTAAAAAGAGGCCAAGAATTTTCAATAGAACAAGAAGCGGTATGTGAGAAAGTTTGGAGAGAGGAAAGTAGAAAATGTTGTAATTACATATTGTAAAATTGAATAAATAAAAATCTTTACAAAGAAGAAAATAATTTTGGTTTTTAATAATCTATTAATTAGTTACTAATCCTAAACACTCCTAAACTTCCACTAATAGAAGTTTTCATACTAATTTATTTTCTTTCCTTTTTTAAATTTAGTTTTTAATTGAATATTGTGGCTCTTCTCTCATACACAATTTCCCCTCCCTTCACTCCTCCCAGCATTCCTAGTTCCCCTCTTTCTCATACCCACCCTTCCTCCATTTTCTCTTCAGAAAAGAACAGGATTCCAAGAGACAACAGTTAAACAAAACAAAACAAGATACACTAAGACACAGCAAAAGGTCTTATATCAAAGCTAGACAAAGTGCCCCAATAAGAGGAAAAGAACCCCAAGAACAGGCAAAAGAGTCAGAGACATACCCATTCCCACAGTTAAGAGTCTCACAAAAAACACCAAGCTAAACGGCATAACATAAGCTGAAGGCCTGGTGCAAACCTATGCAGGCCCCTTACTTGCTGCTTTAGTCTCTGTGAGGCCATTTGAGCGATGCTTAGTAGATTTGGTGGACCATGTCCTCCTGGTGTCCATTCTCTCTTACTCCTACAATCTTTCCTTCCCTTCTTCCACAGGATTCCCTACCTCTGAGGGAAGTGACCCAAATCAAGACTTCCAATTTAAAGACTCTCTCTCTCTCTCTCTCTCTCTCTCTCTCTCTCTCTCTCTCTCTCCCCACATAATGTCTGGCTGTAGGTCTCTGCACCAGTTTCCTTTTGCTGCAGGAGGAAGCCTCTCTGGTGAGGACGAGACAAGTCACTGATCTATGAGTGTAGCAGAACATCATTAGGAATCATTTCATTGATTTCTTTTTGGCCAAGTTATGCTTGGTTCAACCCTAGGTCTCTAGGCTATCCATTGGCCATTTCCTGGACATCCAGACAATGTAGGAGTGTACAGCATAGGCTCCTTTTCATGGGATGGGCCCAAAGTTAATCCAAACATTGGTCATTCACTCCCACAGGTTCTGTGCCATCATCACCTCAGCACACTTTGCAGACAGCACTGATTGGATGCTGAAAGGTTTGTGGCTAGATTCGTGTCCAGGTGTCTCTTTCTGTGGCCTGCAGAGTATCTTCTCATGTCAAAGAAATTCAAGCAGAGGGTAAAGGCTTCATGCAGGCACCTGCTCACCTGTCAATTTTCATGTAATATTAGCAGTAAGTGTAGCTCTTCATGTGGATATGACTCTCTTCTTGCTTTGTTAGTTTGAGCATCAATCTAAGAACATATTTACTACTTCTACTTGAAGCAGATACTTTCTGTGGGATAAGTGCACTCTTCCAGTACAATCTAGCCATTTTGTTATAATTTATTTTTCAAGACTATTTTCTATTCTCATTATTCGTCTTTACAATATACAGCCACAGTTCTAGATGTTTGTGTCAATATTCTCATCATATATGAATAATTAAAAATTTATAAAAATAAATTATCTACATATGCTGTTCAAAGGAGGTGAGATTTCCTTATCTCAGTATTTGGTAAAATATTCTAAATTATGCTTGCAAGTTCAGTTTGAACTGTATGGTTTCATCAATGCCTTATATAAGTTGGCACCCTGCTTGTCTTTGGATTTCTCTGCCGAGACTGGATAGATACATCTATCAGATGTCCTGTGATCTGGATTGTAGGCTTTAGCAATTTTCCCATTATGAAGCATATTACCCATGTGTTCCTACTCCAGGTACCAAAACAGACAACACATTGTGATTTAAATCTCTGGGTCTTCTTTCCTACTGTCTTCCAGCTTTATTGAGGTATAATTAACCAGAGTTCATATATTCAAACTACACAACATAACGCTTGCCATGAACACTCATCAAAATAATTGTATTCTCTTGCAGTTGTTGAGTGTGAGAATGCAGGCATGATGAGAATTTCTTACGTCAACTTTCTCAACAAATTTCCAGTATGTAATACACTTTTAAACTACTGTCACTGTGCTGGATAACCAAGAGGAGACTTGATACCCTATGAGCATATACAGGGGAAGGAGGTCCCCCTCAGTCACAGTCATAGGGGAGGGGAGTAAGGGGAAAATGGGAGGGAGGGAGGAATGGGAGGATACAAGGGAGGGGATAACCATTGAGATGTAACATGAATAAATTAATAAAATAAAATTTTAAAAATATGAATTAAAATAAAAAGTCTCTAGGAAGCCTTCTATTTTACAAGTAAAGATTTGCATTCATAACTCCATCTCCTCATCTTCCTTCCTGATGACCTCCCTTTTCCCCAATATAACTTTTTAAAGATTCAACACAGAAGCAAAACAATGCCTTATGTGCCTTCTATACCCAGCTTAATTCTTGTCATGATGTTTTTAAGATTCATCCATATTGTTGCAAATTCAAGGTTTCTTCATTTAATGGATGTTAATGTTCCATGGGATATCTGTTACCTTTTAATCTACCTGGAAACCATGTACAACACACTTTATTTGTTCATTTGTACATTGATAGAAACAGACCACTGCCTTACCTTGCTGCTATTAAAACCACTGAAATTAGCACAGGGATGCAGACATCACTTTTAATACATCAGTTTCAACTTCAGTGGATATAAACATAAGAGCAGGATTGCTCGCCTTGCTGTAAGATATGCTGGATCTATTTTTAGTTTTTGTAGGCGACTGCACCAATGTACACTCCCACTGGCAATGTGCAAGAGTTTCCTTTTTCCGCCACCATGAATATTTTGTGACTATGCAAGTGACTTCCATGGGAGCATTTCTAGAAAATTTTCTACACTCAGATGACTTCCATAATAGCCTAACTTCACAGAGAAGGGACTGAAACTATGTAAATGTGTATTTTAAGTCCAAAGTAAGTGTTTCTCATTTCAGCTCCCTTTAGGTGAATGGCATGAAGACTCTCTGAAGGAACAATTTCTGCCACAAAAACAACAACAACAACAAAAAGATATTCTGTATGGCCAAACTGTCTTTTTGCTTTACTGTGGTGATAGAATGTTACAGTAATGTATAGTGCTAAACATTCACACACACACAATTCATACGTAAACCTAAACCTAGGGAAATCTATATAAAACCAGTGGGTTGTAAAATTTAAAGAAAATGAACCAAGATGTCAAGATAACTCAGTAAGGATTTACTCTTATCTATTTCAAGTTTTATTATAAATGTAAACAGTTTCATAAATCCATACCTAGCAGCTGAGTACACACAGGAAAAGCACTGACTGCCCTGATGAGTTTAGGACTGGGAGCACTGACATGTTGCCCCAGCTCCTTCATCCCAGCCTCAGCTCTGAAGTCCACAAAACTCAACTCCCTCACACTCTAGAAGACGTTCAGAAACCTTCCTCTGTGAGCTGATATTTTTTCCAGAGAAGGTTGTGTCCATAGCATAACACCACTGTCTGTGAAAATATGGCCTTTCCAAATGTCAATAGGTAAAAGATCTCAAGATGTGACTGTGTATATTTTACATTTCATGTAGAGTCTGAATGCAGAGCTGATATCCTCACATGCAGGAAAGCAATGTCTTCAAAATTGAGGAAATGACCTTCTCTTGTTTTAAGCTACCCTGACTCTAGTCGTTTGTTATGGCATCTCTAGGAAATTAATACATTGTCAAAAAATAAAAGTTGTAGTTCTTTATCTTTAAGGGTCATGCCTGACAGATAATTATGATGAATAATGACCCAACAGTAGATGCCACTCACTTTTTGTTGCCCTTCTCTCATTTTGCTTATTTTGAATGCTGTAATATCAAACTGAACTTGTATATTTTATTTCCTTGCAATGGCTTAAGGTGAGAAAGACATTTGCTGAGTTTCTTGCCCATCAGTTTTACTATGTTTAGACCTATTTGTAAATATTATCATACTGTAATTTGAAGTATCATTATCATACCATCTTCTTAATATTTTCTTAGTTTAATATAAGACAATGTACTTTCATTTGTTATTTTTGGAATTTTGGCCTACATTTATACCAAAATTGTAACAAAGATTATTCCTTGTAGTTCCTAAACTTTTCACATGTAGCTCTTTAATCCACAAAGAAAGAATTGATAATATTTTGTGTCTGGGATAAGACAGAATTTTGAGATTTAATTTTTTCTTGTGTTCATTCTCAATTGACTCAAGTATAGCTAATGAAGAGAACCACTTCCACTTCTTCCAAGATCTGAGCTTTCTTTACTGATGATGTTTCCCGAAGATCTCATCAGAGACCGTTGATCAATCTGTCTTTCTTTGTGGCAATACCACACTGTATCCTATAAATGTTACAGCTTTAAAAACTATGCCATCATCCCATACAACTATATTGACTCTTTTCTCCTATATTTAATAAACTCCTCTACACCATAAAAGTAATAAAATAAATAATGCTTTCATAACAAAAATCCTTCATCATCCATAATTTTGATTCTATGCTTTTTTGGGTTATATAATCCTGGATCACATATGTCTAATGGCCTTTAATCTCTGTTAGATGTCTACAAAAATTTTCAATATGTACCTATTAAAGAAAAAACATAAAAAAATGACCACAGTGGTAGCCTTCAAGACAGAAAAATAGATGCATTATGGAGTTATCCAAAAAAAGATTACATTACAATTCTGTCATATATTGAAATGCTACAGAGAAGTGAGAACTAAGTATTTTTGTATCTTACCACAAAGACAAATCTCATAAAACATAGACAAAAGTCTTGTAAATAAAAGATCACTTATGATATAACCCCATAAAATAATGGTATATCTATGACCCATTGAGTTACATGAGTTCTTTTTATTCTTCTATAATTTCATATATACAAGTAATGTGCTTTGATCAAATTCACTCATGCTCTCTTGTGTACCTCCCTCCCACTCCTATCAAAACTCTTTCTTCTTTCTTCCAAGAATATGTCTCCTAGGTTCATGCCCTTTGTGTTGGCAGGTTGTTGTGTGTGGTATGCACGTGCATATGTGTGTGTTCCACTGAATTTAATTAGAGTTTCCTGAATGCCCTGTATTTATTTGTGCAAAAGCAGCTTGACAGTCATTACATCACTGAGGATTATGACTGCACATTGGCTAGCGGCCAGTACCTACCTATAGCTCCCCAGAAAGAGGTAGCACCTCATGAGCCCCTCCTCAGTCATGATGCAATAATGTTTGGCCCAGTCTCACACAGATAACATGCAGGTAAATGCAGCTTCTGTAAGTTCGTCAGTGCAAGAGCCATATAATGTCCAGAAGACAGTATTATATGGTATTCCTCCCATCCTCTGGTGCTTACAGTATGTTTGGCCCTTCTCCCATAATGCTCCATGAGCATAAAAGATAGTTCTTCATATATGCCTACTTGTGAAAGATCTTATGGCAGTGATTTCTCTTCAAGTACAATGAAGGTTTTGAGGGGGAAACCCACAAATTTAGCTCAATTATATAGTAACTTTTTCATATTAAATTGACTAAAATCCAAATGCTTGCTGTAACTGGTGGTGAACTGTAGAAAAATGCAAGCTCTCATACAAAATGTCAGCTGAGCAGAAGAAAATGTGGCAGTGGCATTGTCTAGGATATTTTTTATGTAAATCACAATTTAATTGAGTTGTTCTACTTCTAGGCATGTATCCTATAGTTAAAGTGGCAAATATATAAAATAAGACAATCACATTTCATCTATGACGCACTACATACAGGAGCAAATGACTACAAATGAGCCCAGTACTCACAGATGGGAAACAGAATAATAAACCATAAATCCACACAGTTTAAGAACTGTAAAGATGGGGTGAAGATCACCATACACCGCTGAGCCAGTTATCCAAGATGCAGTTTTTAAACAAGTAAAAGAGCAGAGCACAGAAAAGAGATACACACCGTGAGTTTCTCCTCACAAAGAAGGAAATGTCCATCCCCATTCCCCAACACAATTGAAGATAAGCCATAAGCTAATGATAAACCATAAGCTAATGAAAGCGTGTTGTTATGTGAAAAGGAGTGGAAGTGAAGTGGGGGGGTGGTTTAAATGAAAGCAAGACTTTTCCCAACATGCATTTCCTATGTTTATACTATGGTCACACACAAAACAATGGCTCATCCAGACTACTGTAATACTAAACTAAATCAAAGCAAAGAAACATTTGATCATGCCTCACATTTGACCATGTCCCCTGGAAGGGGAGACCTGGTAGCACTCAGAGGAAGGACAGCAGGTTACCGAGAAGAGACTTGATACCCTATGAGCATGTACAGGGGGAGGTAATCCCTCTCAGGAACAGTCATAGGGGAGGGGAATAAGGGGAAAATGGGAGGGAGGGGAGAATGGGAGGATACAAGGGATGGGATAACCATTGAGATGTAACAGGAATAAATTAATGAAAAAAAATTCTTAGTTAAAAAGAAAAAAGAAACATTTGATCTCTTAGAAACGAAACAGAGCCATCCACAACTAAAACAACATCCATCATGCTGTGAAAATGCTTCTAAGTAGTCCAGTGGGATTTGGGAGAGATAAGTAGAGGAAAGAGCAAAGTTGAACAGTGTTGAAGCTGAATAACAAGGATTAGGAGCATTCATTCTCTTCCAATTTTAGTGTTAGTGTGGATTTGGTCATTTTAAAACTAAAAATGAGGGGGGAGAAGGATAAGAAACATACACAAAAATATTAACAAGATGTACCTGGGGCTAGTATTAATTTTTGTTCTGAAATATTTTTGCTTTTCAAAATCACACAGTTATTTTATAAACAGAAAAGAAAATAAGAAAGCTGAAACCAGTATTAAACTAGAAATTCAAACATTACTTTTGACTGCTGTAACTAAGTTTCCTGAACCAGGCTATGACTTCCCACTTATAGATGACTACAGAAGGATGTTGCATTTATGAAAAAGAAATGTGTGCAATATGTTATTTCCCCATTTAACTTTGGCTAATTCCTTGCTGTTTTTGTTTTGTTTTCCCTTATGTCAGATTCATATCCCTACTTGCATACTTAAATCATAGATATATTCAAACTACATGTTGCATAAAACATTTGGTTTCACATTATTTTAAATGACTCAATAATCATAAATATATTAAGGATACAAATTGCCATTAATAAAGTGCATTTGGGCTGTACAATTTGTGTTCATTTTGAAAATTCTAATGAAATTTAACAACATTTCTACCCAATAACATAAGGGGGGGAAATGGCATCAACAGAAAAAAACTACCGACAATAGGAAGAAAAATGAAAACTGCCATTGTTTTCACGGGTATATGAGGGCAACTTGATGAATTACAAACATATCTCATTAAAACCATTTGGCATCTGTGTATGAAGATTTCTGACTGTGCTGCTACAATTATGTTGTGTTTAATTGAAATTGTTCAAGTAAAAAAAATCGGAGGGAAAATTTTGCCAGACAGCTGTTGAAAGATAACTAGATAATAATTTCCCCATTGTTGTTTAATTTTCTTTCAAATGTGGAATTTATTGATGTTGTTAACTTGCTTATATGCACAAATCAAGTATGCACATTGGTTATGATCTAATAATTCTTTCATATTGTATAGAGTCTGTGTCATACTGTTTGACTTAATTTTCGACACATTTTCTTAACTGACTAAATTTTTATCTATTATTAGGTTTTTGTGAGATCTTTTCATAGTGCCATTTAAAACATATTGGGTATAAAGGGCCTGACACAGTTTAGCAGCATAAACTAAGTAAAGTGCTGTTGGACATCATCCCTGCAGAGACACCACCCCAGGGAGCAAGCCTGGGAGCAAAGAGAAGAGGTGATGAAAAGGCAACAATGGTACCCACAGTTCCTGCTAGAAGCCTTCAGACACACTTTGACTAGAATGGAACACAGAGGAAGAAAGAAGGTTCCCACATTTTAGCAATTTTTTTCCTTTATGTGTTTAACATGAAGCTAGATGCAGTGGTAACGCTAGCACTTCAGTGGAGGCAGAAGCACCAGGCATTCAAGACCATCTTGGCTAGTTTGGCCTATGTAATACTTCTCCTCAAAACAAAAATAAACCAAACCTGTTTCTCAACACACTTTCAATAGATGCACAGCACCCTCACCAGGAATTCCATCACGTTCTTTATTTTTTGTTTAATTCTGTTTGTTATTTTTATGTGCATAATGATTTTTTTGTTTTTCTGCCATTTTTGTTTATGCTTTAGTTATTTTATCTTTGTCATCCTAATTCTCTAGTGTTTTTTTTTCTTTCAGGTTTTAATTTATTGTAATCAACTTGAGCTTGCCAAGGCTTTAGTACTCAATTGCTTCTGAGCACCCTTTAGGTCTTTCTTAAACTTACTTTTATGGTGTATGCTTCCTAGCCTTTTAAAAAAGTTATTAATGCACATTAAGCACACTCTGTAGCTGAAAATGACCTTGAACTCTGATCTCTCTACCTCCTAAGTAGTAGGATTATAAATTTACATAAATATATCCAGCCTTATGTTCAAAAATTTAAAGAGAAAAAACAAATGTAAAAAATTGTAAAAAAAAAAAAGAAGTGTGGAAAATGTGAAAAAGCCTAAAGGCAAATTCTGAAGCAGATAGTCACAATCTTTTGAAATAAAAATGTCACTAGTCAAGAAACCTAAAGACACACTGACATACTCTCCAAATAGAAATACGGAGAAGCAGAGAGACAGACAATGAATAATCAAAGTTCCAGCAAAGCATGAGACAGGATAAAGCACATAAATATAATGGAAGACAGAGGAAATGAGGAATGAAAAATAATTCTAAGAAACAATGGGAGTGGGGTTTCCAAACCTGATGACCCATACAGACTAATAGACGCCAGGCACCATAAAGTGACAGCACTGTGCCGCTGACAAATTCCAGAAATCTAATAATAAAGTGACAATTATTTTTTTAAAAGATGTAAAATTCATAGAGGAACAATGTTAATAATCACAAGGAGACTTCTTGTCTAAAACAATATGGAAATACAGAAAAAAAAATAGTGCTTAAAAAAATGAGCCTCAAGCCTGTCAAACTGGAGTTCAGTATTCATTGAAAATATCCATTAAATATAATGGTGAGCCTCCCAGTTTCACCTTGGGAGTGAGTGGGCAGTTGGAAAGAGACTTGACCCATGGTGACCACAAAAATCTGGAGAAACATGCAAGTTAATAACTTTCCATGAACCAGAGAATGGAGGCTTTCAGTCAAGTAACTAATCAGAAATGCAGTGAGGCGCATCATCAGATGTCAGCAATGAGGCCTGAGCGTTTGCCTACTGGGATACAGGCTGCCGAACACTGTTTATACTAGGGAGAACCTTGAGCTACATTTTTCCACGAATGGCTACAGGCTACCTATAAACTAGGAGGAAGAGGCGCATCTCCTTGGGGCTGACACGTGGATGTTTCCCACTCTTCCTGGATGCTTTCTGACAGGAACCCTGCTTTGGACCCAAAGGGATAAATGAATATTGCTGAGAAACTATTGCTTGGCACGGGTCATAAGAAGGAACAGTGGTATCCAGCAATACCACTCTCTCACTTTCTTCTTTTGTAAGATTAGGACTCTTCCACCATGGAAACTAAACCCGGTATTGCATCTTTGTGTCTCCTCTAAAGGCTAAACTGCTCATCAGGTCAGAAGTTCATCAATCAGAACTGTTTCCTGGGGTTACTATTGAAAATCTATTTAATACTTCAGATGAGGAGAATTGGGAGGGGGGAGACAAACTCCATCCCCAAGGAAGGTGCAGGACTGTGCATCATTCCCCACATGACATCTTGAAGAAGACCAGCACCCTACACTTTCACGATGCCTGCCCAAGGAAGCCAAGCTAGAACACTACACTGTCTGCGTGCACTGTGGATGCTAGTCATGGAGCACAGTTCATTTAGCAGGGGAGTGGAGCAGGAAGCCGACTTCTTCCAAGGCAGAGCAGGAAATTAGCAAACATTCATTCACAGACTTTTAAGGCTTTAGAGCAACAATGAGCAGCCCCACTCTTGAAAGATTTACTAAGGCCTAAGGGGGAAAGTGTCAGCTCATCTTTGAGCATGGGAACCTTAACCTCCTCAAACCTCCTCAGAACTCCTCATTATCCCTTTTTATGCAGTGCTTCTGATTTTGTCCAAAAGCATGCTATACAGGGAAGGAAAAGAACAGTCTGAAGAGACACAGAAGTGATCAGAGACAAGTTCAGATATGACATGGGAGACACTACAGTAAAACAGGTAACATTAATGATAGCTATGGTTAAAAGGCTGTAAGTTGTATTGCAGTGGGTCTCTCCTGGAAGAAATGTTGTCCAAGGGGCTGTCCTGACTGCCTTGACATGGGAGGGTGTCTGGCATCTAAGGTAGAGCTCAGAGATGCTGCTAAATATTTTATAATAGTCAGGACCAGTTCAGACACCTTAAAAAATTACAGTCAAAATAGGCAACAATGCCAAACCTGATAAACTATACTTTGATGGGAAAACTAAACAAAACAAATTTTTTAAATCACCTAGGAACTTGAGATATAGAAACTGTTGGAGCAAATGAATGAGAAATGATATAACTGGGAAGTGAGTACTAGGAAAGAATGTTTCTAAAGTGTTAGGTAGAATGGGAGGAAATAAGATAAGGAGGAGAAGCTAAAGAGGAGGAACCCAAACTGAAAAGAGGAAAGAAAGCTTCCAAACATGGGGGCATGAACTTGTTTTGCTAGCACTTGTGTGAAAACAGGAATAGAGATTTGTAATGCTTCTGTGTCTGTGTAACAAGAAAATCCTTTCAGGAAACTGAACTCTTTAGAGCTTAAGTGCAATGGTTATGTTAAGTGTTCTTTTACAGACATTAGAATCTTGAGGTGGGACAGGGAGCAAAGAAATATCTTGAAGAAACAAATGAATGAATGTTAACTGAAACTAGTTGCTTCCTGTAGAATAAGAAAAAGAACTGTGGCCAATGTTTCATCAGAAACCATGTAAAAAGATGTCTAAGTTACTTTCCTACTGCTGTGAACAGACATCAGATGGAGGCAGCTTATAAAAGGATTAACTGGAGGATCCTTTCCACATTTAGAGGATGAGTCCATACCCCTCCTGGTGGGGAGCACAGCAGCAGGCAGGCAGGCATGGTGCTCCATCAGTCTCAACCTCTGAAATCTCAACGTTCGTTCCTAGTGGCACACCCTCCCAATAAGGCCTCAGCTATTAATCCTTCCAAGACAATTCCACCAACTAGGTATCAAGCATTTAAATATATGAATTTATGGCAGGGTTGGGGGTACATTCTCATTCAAACCATCACATAAATAACACAAAGCACATCCATAGTGCTGAAAGAAAAGAAATACTGCATCAAAACAGCATACTTTGACTATGAGGAGGAAATAGCATCTCAGAGAAACCCAAGGAATTCTGTCCACTGTTCTTCAGGCAGAAAAAACATGAGGCTGTTTAAAGTTTGCAGATTTAAATGTCACCGGTAGGGTTGATCTGCATCACTGTCGCCTACTCTACCTAGTGTATCTAGGAACCCAGAGTACCCACTGGATCCCAAAGGGAAAGGTTTCATGTTGCCATGCCTGTTAACAAAAGCCAGCTTTCCCAGGGGTTGGTTGCATAAGAATGCCTTCTCTGAGAATTAGACAGAAAAGCATCTCAGAGTTACATACAACAACTATCTTGGGAAGGCTATTTTAGCATACACATTCTCCCAGACCTGAAGACTGTAATTCAAAAGAGCTTAAAAGTGATTAGCTTTTAACTAATTCTCTTTATTCCCTTTCCTTCAAGATTTATTGAGCATTTACTGTGCACTTGTAAACCTAGCAATACAAAGATAAATGAACCATCATCTTCAAATGTATCAAATATGAGTGCCTAGGGCTGGTCCTATTATCACATCCTGGGGGCTTAGTGAGTTACTCCCATCAGTCAACAGGCAGCTATCAGTAGGTTTGAATAACTGGATTTCAGTGTGGTATGTATCAAAGTCACAGTTCTCTCAAAATAATTTATAGTATAACTACTCTGCGATTTCTAACACAGGAACTACATGAAGTAGCATAAAATACTAAGTACCAGGAAGAGTTCCTGAAGCAGTCAACCACTTTGGCTCCAGATTAGTAGAAACCCTATGATGTCTCTGAAAAGGCAAGCTGCAGGTAATCTTGACAGAAAGGAAGTTAAATCACACCACTGGAATTAATCTGGTACTCTTCTCTCTACCAAAAGTCAATACCAAGAAAGTTCTTTTCTCTACACTTGTAATGAAACTAGAAATCAATAAGAACAGGTAATCTTAGCACAGAGAGAAACTTGAACAAAGGGAAAATATTCACAACTATGAAAACCCACGCCTGAGCAAAGGATTAGCAGTAAGAGCCCATGTCTACCCTGTGAGAACTGTCAATTTGCTAAATCAGTTCATCCCATAGAACAGTCATTACTGTTTTCCCCCCCGATGGAGTCAACTGTGATCATGTCTTAAAAACTTATTCTAAACTTTCATATTCATACCAAGATGCTTGCAGATAAAAATCACATGAGCTCTGTCATTAGTCTAAGTGCTTGGAAGGCATGGGTGGTGGTCAGGCCTCTGGATGAAACACAGCTGGCTTTGAGTTCATGATATGCCTGTAGGAACAAATCACATCACAACATGATATTTGAAAAGGTGAAAAATCAGGGATATCCAGAATACAGTGGAGAGGTTTCTATCTCATGGGTTATTGAAACTGAACACTAATCAAGCAAGCATTGCCTCTTCACATGCAAGCCGTGGGCTGGCTCCCAGCCATTATAGTAATAAGAACTCAACTGATGCATTGCAGAACTTACTGTTGTCCCTTTTCACAGACTATTATCCTTCTCACTAATTGTATTCTTGAATGCAGTGATGTACTGTTATAGACTTACAGGGTTGTGTTTTTGTAATAAGATTTTTCTCATTGAAATGAGTAATGTCTATTCCCATATCCCCTTAAGCTTAAGCTTAATTCACCCAAAATCCTCCTGATTGTGTGCTGGAGCATCTTCTGGGTATATTCCAAGGAGAGGAATTGCTGGGTCTTGAGAAAGCCCTTTTCTCAGTTTTCTGAGATAGCACCAGATAGATTTGCAAAGTGGTTGTACTAGTTTGCATTCCCATCAGCAATGAAGAACTGTTCCTCTTTCTCCACATCCTCTCCTGCATGTGGGGACACTTGCATTTTTGATCTTAGCCATTCTGATGGGTGTAAGAGGGAATCTCAGAGTCATTTTGATTTGCATTTCTCTGATGACTACAGACATTGAGCATTTCTTTAAGTGTTTCTCAGCCATTCGAAATTCCTCTGTTGAGAATTCTGTTTAATTCTGAGCCCCATTTCTCAATTGGGTTATTTGGTTTGGTGGTGTTTAATTTCTTGAGTTCTTTATATATTTTGGATATTAGACCTTTGTCAGATGTAGAGTTGGTGAAGATCTTTCCCCAGTCTGTAGGCTGTCACTTTGTTCTGTTCATGGTGTCTCCTGCCTTACAAAAGCTTCTTAGCCTCATGAGGTTCCATTTATTAGTACATATGCTCAACTATGTTCATAGCAGCCTTATTCATAATAGCCAGAACATGGAAACAGCCTGAGTGTTCCTCAGTATAAAGAAACTGTGGTACATTTACACTATGGAATACTACTCAGCTATTAAAAACAAGGAATTCCCAAAATGTGGACAAATGGATTGAGCTAGAAATGACTATAATGAGTGAGTTAACCCAGAAGCAGAAAGACTCAAATGGTACAAATTCAGTTATAACTGGACACTAGCCCAGGGGGCATGTTCCATGAAAATCTTCACTTACCAGGAAAGTGGGATAGAGGTGAGGACATCCTATTGGGACTAGAGGTGAGAGAAGCATAGGAGAATGGGGAAATAGAAGGATCCAGAGGGTCCTAGTAACCTACAAGAAGAACACTATGATGGGCAGATCTGGGCCCAGTGGTTCTGCTCGAACTATGGCACCAACCTAGGACAATACATGCAGTCATCATCAAACCCCTACCCAGATCTAGCCAATGGACAGGACATTCTCCACAGTTAAGTGGAGAGTGGGGACTGACTTTCACACAAACTCTTGTGCCCCATACTTGACCAGGTCCCCTTGATGGGGAAGCCCAGTGGCACTCAGAGGAAGGATAGCAGGCTACCAAGAAGAGACTTAATACCCTCGGATCATATACAGGGGGAGGAGGTCCCTCTCAGTCACAGTCATAGGGGAGAGGAGTAGGGGGAAAGCGGGAGGGAGGAATGGGAGGATACAAGGGATGGGATAATAAATTGAGATGTAATATGAATATTACCAATAAAAAAATAGGTCAGTTTTGTTAGATAATGAGGAAAGAATGAGAAAGTGAGGCAGTATGGGTGATGGTAACCAGAGAGCATGTCAGTATGGAGAAGAGGATTTACATTGTGATGGATGGTTGGCTGAGGTGGAACTTGGAAAGAAACAGGCCTGGCTGTGTAACAGGCCACAATAACCAGCTTGAACTTCAGCCCACAGGCATAGAAAACTGGTGAAGGGATTCTCAAGCGGAAGTGACAAAATGGGGTCCATTTTAGCATGTTCTCCCTGGCTGCTGGATGAAAAATGGACTTGAAGCAGCCAAGATGAGAGAAGAAAGGTTTTGCTTGAAGCACTATTTGGATGGACTCATGGGTATGTATTTTATTGTTTAATTCACTATCCCTGCTTTTGCTGCAGTTGTTAAGTTTTTCCCGCACTGGCAGTTGGAAGCTCTGGTAGATCTCGTGTCCAGCTGATAATTCTGATGTTACTAAGTTGTATTTGAACACTTCATTACTTCCTGTTCCTACAACATGCCCTCGCCTTTTACTCTTTCCTACCCCAGTCCTAGGATTAGCTGTTTCTCCAAGAATACAGTCCCTTTTAAAAGGTGAGGTTAGGAAGCTACACATGGTCTTCAGTAGTGCTCACTGCCACTGTGGTATCAAGGCGTTAATTCTCTCCATTTACTGGTCAGGGAAATACATGTTTGTGGCAACTCACGTATGTGCATCTACGCACAAGCATTTCCATTTTCCAGTCTGATTATATATTGGGCTAACTCTAGCTCACACTCACGTCCCTAATTCTAATGTAGTGAATAGATCCTGCATTTGTCTTCAACACTGAGGAACCTGCATCATACATACATTTTATCTTCTGAAAATGAAAGTGAGTTTTGCTGCTTAGGGGTCCAGGTGGCCTTGTTTGTATAGGGTTGAGGAGAAGACAACACTGAAAGCAGCCATATGTTTCTCAGGGACTCATTCACAGTGTGTGTGTGGACGTTACAGTTCCTTAGTCCTGTGAGTCCTTGACTCCTTCTCAACATTACTAAGGCCACAGCCTTCCCCATCACTCTCAGTAATATATTTTAAAAACTTATTTCTAGATTCCAGCCCTCAATCTACCATCATATTCAAAACCCACCCTTCATCCTGCCAATCTTTTAAATACCTTATTTTAAACATTATTTTTTTACTATACTAAGATATTCTGTATTATAAAGCTCTTTGGCCTTGGCAAATGCGTAATGTTCTGTGCACATAATGAGAGTATACAACATGGTTTCAAAGCTCTAAAAATCTTTTATGTCACCTGATCAGTTCTCCATATAACATGCCTGTTAACCATTCATCCTTTAAGTGCCCTATAGTTTATATTTCCAGATATTCACATGCTGGGGATCATAGACTACTCATCCATTTGAAACCGTCTCCTATCCTTGAGTGGTATGCAATAACGTTTCATGTGATATATCTGGAGCTTGGCATTTCTTCCTATCACTGAATCATATCATACCATGGGCATGTACTGCAGCTGGTACACCCATTCCATATTAAAGGACAGCTGCCAGGTTTTGCAATTATAAACTAAGCAACCACAAACATCTGTACAAAACTTGTCATGTGGATCTAAATTTCTACCATATTTGATTAAACGCCTCATAGTTTGATTGCCAGTTCATTAAACTACGCTGCTCTGGTTTTTAAAATCTCTGCCAGGATTTTATTTTATTTTTTCAGAAGTGGCTTCAGAATGCTGGAGTGCTTCCAGTGATGAGTGGGCTGCCCTTACGTCACATCTACACCAGTGTGTCCAGGTGTTGTTGGCAGTTCCCACACAGCCTGCTTTAACAGCCCTGTGGTGCCATCTCAGGAGTACTGCATTTGCAATTCCTTAGTGATACAAGGTGTTGAGCTTTACACAGGCTCCCAACTCCAAGAGAAAACAAAGAAAAATGAATGACGTGGGAAAGGGTGCCTTTTCTGTCTCTTCCACTGCTGTGAACTAAGATTTTTACATTATTGTTGGTGAGGGGGTGTCTTTTTAATGCCATCAAACCTGCCCGAGTACTTCACAGCTCAAGCAGATCTCCTGGTATCTGCGCTATTTGCTCCAATATTATTGGTCTGTCTTTTTTTAGTTGGTTTGGTTTTTCTTGTCTAGTTTTCAGATTTTTTCCTGTGTCTTAGATGTACATCATTTATTGTCTAAGAATTAAAAACAAATACTTTCTTACAGTATTCCTCTCTCTCTCTCTCTCTCTCTCTCTCTCTCTCTCTCTCTCTCTCTCTCTCTCTCTCTCTCTCACACTAGCACTGTGACTCACAGCTCCATATATTTCCAATGTGCATTAAATGCAACCTTTTTTTTTTTGCCTTCCTGTATAAGAACAGCCTTCTGCTTTCTGATTAAAAGCAAGACCCAGAGACATATTGGTTTATCTATGTTCTTTTAGTGTCACTAGAACTTTGCATTTTATATCCAAGTCTATGATATATTTTCAATTAATTTCTGAAAGGTCTCTCTGTGTTCATATATTTGCATTCATATCAGCACTGTTTATCAAAGAGGCTGTCTACTGAATCACCTTTGCATGTAAATGGTATTGAATCAGGACTCTGAGTTCTATTCCATCCATCTATTCTTTCTTCATTTCTTTCTGTAGCTTTAAAGTAATTTTGAAAAATAAGCAATATGGCCCTTTCAGGAAGATTTTTTCTGAAATTCTCAGTTGCTCCAAGTCTTGGTCTGTCCACAAAGCCTTTAGAATAAGTTCTCAGAGTTCATAAAATACCTTGCAGTAATTTTGTTGTCATTGTGCTATGTATACAGAGTTCACGTTTGGGAGAAGTTGAACTGTTCACATTATTGATGTATTGATTCTTCTTACCAATGAATGCAAAATATAGTCTTATTATTATATATGATTTGTTTTATCAGCTTTATAGTCTTTCACATAGAGATGCTGCCCAGAATTTATGAGACTCATCCTTAAGGACATACTTAGGGTAAGTAACACCATATTATAATTTCAAATTGCAGTATATAATTGCCAGTATATGGGGAAGCTCCGGATGCATGCTCATTGACTTTCTATGTAGACAAGCATGCCATGTCAAATGCTTCCTTCCTAACCTATGCCCTGTTCTCCTGCCATATCAAGAACTTAAAGCATTGTTGGGTAAAAGTCGTTGGGAGGGTTAGCCCTCTTTCCCAGCTTTTTATCTTAGTGAGAAAACATTTAGTTTGTTATTGTAAAGTTGACACCAGCTGTATATGTCTGGAAACAATTTTTCATCATGCTAAAGAATGTCTCAATTCTTGTTTCAAGGGAATTTTATTGTGGATGTGTTGAGGGTTGGTTAAATGCCTTTGCCATATCAGTTGGAATGACTAACACTCTTCCATGTACTTCTTGCAGTAATTGAACATTCTGGATAAATTCTTGATGCTGATCAAGGCTTGTATGACAAATACTATTGGTCATGACTTCTAAATCTTTTTCAACCATAATAAATTTGACTGGATAATATTTTGCAGAGAATTTTGAATCAATGTTCAATAGAGACATTCATTTCAGTTTTCCTGTCTTTGTAACATCTACATGATTTTTTAGTGTTATAATTATGCTGGCCTGATAAAATGAATTAAGAAATAGCTCTTCTACTTATAATTTTTAAGAGATTATGGAAAAATTACACCACTCTTCCTTAAATTTTGGTAAATCTCAGCAGTGAAATGACTTTGACCTGATTTTTCTTCTTTAGAAAGCTATTTTTATTTGAATATTTTAATAGATATGTACTTTCTGTGTTTATCTACTTCTCTATATACAAATTTTAGAAAATTGTTTATGCAAAATTTTGGTGAGGTTTCATTCATTGTTTAATTCATTGTTCCTTGTTTGTAAGAATAGACTTTCTCCTGGTATCCCTTTGTAGCTTTTTAATATCCATAAGATCAGTGATGCTAACCTCACTTTCATTTCTAATTACAAGATTTTGCACTGTTTCTCATTTTGCTTAATTATGTAAACTTGACATGTTTATTTATGTTTTGAAATACCTATGTTTAGTTACTGATTTGCTGAATTGATGTCCTGTTTGTAATTTCACTGATTTATATTCTATATTAATTCTTCTTTTATCTTTAGTTTACCTTATGTTATTCCCATTTCTTGAGGTAAAAGTTAGATTATTAATGTTTAGATTATTGAGATTAGGTCTTTTTGCTTTGAATATATTTATTATATACTATAATATTCTTCTAAATCTGATTTCTCCAAAAATATTGATAAATTGTATTTCCCTTTCCTGATATTTTGTATTTTTTTCTTTTACCATTCATATATATATATATATATACACATATATATATATATATTTCACTTTCAATATCTGCTTTTATCTCCTTTCTCAACTGCAGAAATCCTTCCTTTCATCAGGCTTTTCCTATGTTAACATCTTTATTTTTTAACTACTGAGGTTAATTATGTTTGTTTCCATTCAGTATGGGTAGGGCATCATTCACTGAACTATGGATACCTTTTCAGTGGCTACATCATTGAAGAAAGAGACACCCCTTCCTCCAGCACCAATTAATTGTCTACAAATCCTCAGAGAAGAGTGGAGCCTCATGACATATCTTCTTCAACTCCTGTTATCTGGAGGTCTAATTTTTATATTATCTTTGTAAATTTTAATTGTTTCTCTGTTATCACTATCATGTTATTGATTTCTGGCTTCATTCAAATGAAATTTTAAAACAATATTTTCTATGATTCCCATAATTTTTATAATTTGGTAGAATTTTCTTTATGGCCCACAATTTTGTATAGGTTTTAAATTTGGTAAGAAATGCTGAAAATTTTACTAAGTGTATATTTTGTTGTGACTGAGTATTCTGTAAAAAACCACTTAGATCAGTGTGATTGGTATGCCATTTGGATCAACTGTCAAGTTTCCTCTCTGCTTAATTTATCAGTTATTGGAAAAAAGTGTCACCATCTCCCGCTACTACTGGCTTTGTCACTTTCTGTCTGCAATTCTGTAGGATATTTCTTATGCTCATCTGCTAGAATCACACACATGCTGACTGATGTCTTAGTAATGCATGCCTAGCATTTTGACAATGCAAAATGGCATTACAACCTACAAATTTCACATTTAAAATTGTACAGTTACCTTACAATAAGAAAGAATTTCCTGTTTTAAGTAAGTTTACAATTTTATGTTGGGCCATTAGTGAGCAAAAGTGGCAAGTGGGCTATAGTTGGACATGTCTAAAATTCCTTTTTATCCCTGATAATTTTGACTCCACTGAAGTGTACTAGGTCTAAAATTAATGTTGTTAACTTCTGCTTTACTTGACTTATCTTTAAAAACTTACTCATCTATCAGTATACTTTAGCTTATATGAATCTTCATACTCAAACTAGGTTCATGTACACAACATGTAGTTATTGATTATCTCATAATTTTCAGTGACTTTTGAGGGTACAAGAACCAACTAGACTACCAAGGAACTACCAAAAACAAAATAAAATAACAAAAAGAAACCTATTCTATTCAAGTTTATCTTGGTGAATCCATGTGTTTACTGACATTATTAACAGAAACATATGAAACAAAGGCAGTTGGATCACCCAAAACCCAACTCAGCATGGGTGATGATTCATAAAAGGTGCATACCTGGAGCTCTCTGCTCAACTAGCAGATGCCCCACTGGAGAATTTCATTTCCACATCACTTACTGTTCTTACTACCTTGAGAAGCAGCCATAGGAGTCTTGTAAATTCATCAGTGTCTTGGGTCTTGTAAGTTTTATTAATTTCCTGAATCTTATGAGCCTCCTTAAATAACTACAAAACAGATGTTTGAGTCAATGATGGAATACCTCCCTTATAGTGGGGCCATTATATTATATCATCTAATTAAAATGTAGCTGATTCTGTTGCCAGGGGTTTTCATGATAACGAGGATGATTCTTTGCTTTTACCTTGATCTTGAAGGATAATATCATTAAACGTAGAACTCTATTTTGGTAGTATAAGTATATTTTTATTTCATTTTAAAATTTTACTCCAGAGGGCCAGCAAGATAGCCTAGTAGATAAGGGTGCTTGATGCCAAGATCAGAGTTCTTTCTCCAGGACCACAAAAAAAAAAAAAAAAAGAATATATTCCCAAAAGTTTTTCTATGATCACACATGCACCACGTCATGTACATGTGCATGCACATGTACACGGATACACACACACACACACAAATTAAAAATATAATAAAATATAAAATGCTAAAATTAACTGAATAAATAGGTACAGAAAATCACAATGTGGTTATATTCTATTTTTCCTTATGTAAATGACTAAAATGTGTATATGTAGGAAAACATATTCCTCAATATCTTCACATAATTAATTGTTTTATGTATTATAGGTGAGAAACAAACATCAAAAACAAGTTATTTCCAAGAACCCACAAGGTAATTTCTCAGCCTGCTTTTCTTTATTGGCAGGCTGCAATTTGAGGTTACAAAGAAAGAATCAATTATCTTAAAAAGTAATCTTATAAAAATCTTAACGGAATCACAAATCTAAACTTCTATTTAAAAACAATCAATCATTTTTACTTTGAATCCTAAAGGTGCTCTTCTACTCATAAATAATTTCTATTAAATCATATCAGGAGGCTGAGGGCAAAAGTAAGTGGAAAAAATTAGTCACCATGAAGTCTAGTTTTAGTGAGAGAGTCACATCAGCTAGTGTTAATTTGGAGTATTGCCTTTGCTCACCAATCTCAAAAAGTCCCTAACTTTACTGTTAAGAGTGAACTTTTTACTAACTTCAAATTGTTCCCTATGATTTTCGGCATCAGAGCCAACAGCAAAATCTAACTTTGCTAAAATCTAACTTTACCTAACTTTGCTAAACAATCTATTTTACTCTCAGACTTTCTATGTCATAACCACTAGCAAAAACAGCCTAACTTTGCTGAACAATGTATTTTTCCAAATTTTTTCTAAGGGTAGTGGTCATTGTTAGCAATCTACATCTGTAGGTTATTTTCAAAGGTGATGGTTGAATCATTAGTCTGCTCCAGCAGTAATAACTGAAAGAAATCAAGCGCTATTATTGTAAGTGCCAATGATATTGCCAAGTGAGGGGCTGGAAGCCCTCTTTAAAGTACTCACACAATTCATATATTAGGAGGATTATGAGGACTGCAAGAGTAACAAGCATGAAGTCCTCAGAAGATGTAGTTCTTGGTACATGCCTCGCTGAGACATGCCCATCACCAGTATGCCAACCGGTGGGACATATGCCATGGGTTCTTGAGCCGTGTTGCTGTTTCTCCTGCATGCCCCAAACTTTCTTCAAACTTCCAACTTTCATCCTACCTTATCTCTGTGCTCTTGCCCCGTATCATTTTTTCTAGCAGAGCACCTGGCATACAAATTGCTGTTAAATCCCCAGTCTAATTATTCTCATATCAGTTTAATCTCCGAGTCTTATTCTGGTACTTGTTCCACCTCAATCAATTTTTCTTCTTCTACACTAATTTGGCTCTCACTGCTCATGGCTCTAACTCTCCACAGTAAGTGGTACAATTAATTACAATAAAAACAAGAAGTGCCTGCATCAAAAATATGACAAAAATATTGTGAAACTAAAAGCAACTTGTTTACCCAAATGTGTAAATTAACACACAAGTTAGCCATAAAAACCTCAAATTATCTAATTAAAAGTGAGAAAACGACTTCTGTAGCTGCTGCAGAAAATTCACAGCTTGGATACCTGACTGATATTTGAAAATACACTCACAGTCATTGGCAATCAGAAAAATAGAAATAACAACTGAAACACAACTTTAAACGTAATAATATTTCATTGGCATTCTTCAGAGAAAAACATTCTATGAGATATATGATAAATAGATAGATATGAAGAATTAATTAATGGGATTATAAAGCCCACAAAAGCTATATGCAAGCTGGGGGTCGTGTTATATTTAAATGCAGCTCTGTCCATATTCGAAAGTCACAGAACCTGTGAATATGAAAAAATATCTCTCAACATGATGCTGAAGCTTGAGAACTCATGGTCACTGGTTTAGAGTTCAAGATCCAGAGACCCAGATGCTCCAATATCCAAAACCAGGAGAAAGTTTCCCAGCTCCAAAAAGGACACTTTGCCTCATCTACTTTACTATTCTATTCCAGGCTGAAGTCAGTTGAGTGGCATCCCCCTAGTCCATTCAGACTCACATGCCTGTGTCCTGGCAAACAATCTCACAGATATAGCCATTAGTGATAATCTACCATCTATCTCAATAGCCCTAATCTGGGCCAATAGATCCTACAGTCTTGTCTTTTTAAAAAAAACATTAGACTATGGAGCACTGAACCTGTCAAGTTGTTTTGTGCTGATGTAACAAAATTCTAACACTGAGCAATTTATCATGATTCAGAATATGTTGGACCATAATTCTGGATCCTGTGAAGATGATGTCAAGTAACAGTATTTGAGAAAGGACCTCTTGCTGCACCATTCCATGGCAAGAGGACAGAAGAGTCAGTGAGAGAGGCAGAAACAAAAGGGATCAAGCTCAACCTCATCTTTATATGAGAACCATTACTTTCAATGAGGGACCCATCTCCACAAAAATAGCATTCATCCATTCATGACAGCAGAGCCTAATGATATAATGACCTACTCAAATGCCCTTAACTTAACAAGAGCAAATGTCAACATGAACTTGAGGAGAAACAAATATTTAAACAACAGCAATTATATTTTCTGCAAGCCCATTTTAACAAAAGAGCTGTAACATTTGTATATCTTAACTCATGACATTTTACTCCTATGTGTATTTGCTAAAGAAATCCTTAGCTTTGTGAACTAAGCGACATGTATAAAAAATTTAAAAACAGTAGTTTTTGAAGGAGCCAAAAGCTAGAAACAATTTAAATTTCCATCACCAGCAGATTAGATAAACTGTAGCATACTGTAGAATGCAATGTTACAAAGCAATGAAAAGATCTGTGGTACAGCCATGGGCATCAACATAGATGCATCATAGATGTGTAATTTTGAGAAAAATAAGCAAGCTGCAAAAGAATACTTATACTAGGATTCCACTCATTTGAATTACAAGAGAAAGGCAAAATCAAACACCCCATTGTTTAAAAATGTATGCCTAAATGATAGAATCATATTTACAGAGAAAGGGGAATAGTGTTACAAATGTCAAAACTAGCTCAAGGGAAAGTATGGGAAGAACATACCACTGGGGAGCAGAGTAGAGCATAGCTGTCCTTGTGGTGGTGATGGAATCTTACATGTTAGCCACAGTTACACACATATTCACACCGTTATACACATATTTATATTTAAATATACCTATATTATTTATGTCTCTTTGCTCTCTTTATGATTAATAGGATCATTATTAGACAGTAAAATAAGAAATAATACTGCACATTTGGGGGGCATAAACAGTATTGTATACTGATAAAAGAGGATAAATTTCAAAAGTGGGGGAATGTTCAGAGATGATTTTGGGAAAGTGGATTCTAAACAATGTGAATGGGTTTAGATGTTTTTCAAGAAAATGGAGTCACTCTGTGGTAAGATGGGAGAAAGCAATAGTTTCTGAAAGGTGACATGATATGACTGTTTGCTTGTACCACATTTTGTATTTGTTCATTTCACATCCTAGTTACAAACCTTCTCTCCTCCCAGTCACACCCTCTCATCCATTCCCGCTCCTCCCCCCAGGTACCAACCCACCCTGGCACATGACGTCACATCAGGACGAAGTGCCTCATCTTTCACTGGGGACAGGCAAGGCAGATCTGTTAGCAGAATGGGCACCAGAGGGAGGCAACAGTGTCTAAGTCTGATACAGCTCTGCTCCAATTGTTAAGGTACTCACTTGAGGACCAAACAACCCATCAACTTTATATGTATAGGTAGGCTAGGACCAGTCCATGCATGTTATTTGGTTGGTTGTTCAGTCTCTGTGAGCCTCCTTGGGCCCAGATTCGTCAACTATGTAGGTCTTCTTGTGTTGTCCTTGACTCCTCCAGCACCCTCACACTTTAAAAGGGATAGAAAGTAGAAGAGGGATTTCTTGGGTAAAGGTAGGAAGGAGAGGTCACGGAAGGGGAAACAGAAAGTACAGTGAATGTCACCAAAGTATGTCACCTATAAGTATGAGAATGTCATACTGAAACATATTATTTATGATAATAAATACATGCTAAAAACTAGGGAAAATATAAGCAAGTTTATTCAAGTTACATACTCCTTAATAAGTTTTGGTAATTTGTATTTTTTGGAGGATAACGCCAATTCTTCATTTATTTGCTAGAAAGTCTTCCTGTGATGAATGTACTTCATTAAAAAACAACACTTTTCATTGTTTTCTATTCTTAAGATTTATTTTACTTTTCTTTGCATATGTGTACATGTGTGTGCACACATGTGTACATGTGCATATGTGCACATGCATGGGAATGTCTACAAAAGCTAAAAGGGTAACAGAACCCCCTGGATCTGGAGCTACAGGTGTTTGTAAACTGCCTGATGTGAGTGACGGAAACTAAACACAGGTCCTCTGCAAAAACAGTACATTCATTAATGCTGGTCCTTTTCTCCCGCCACTCATTCTGCTCTGCAAAACAAAAAAGAATCCAGATAAGCCTCAGACATTTGAAATCCCTAAGCTGTTCAGTGATGGTGTGTATCAATTTAAACTACTAAGTTAGTCATAATATGATATATTTTAAAATATATACCAGACAAATAATCAGGTAATTAAATCATCAGGTAGTTAAAATTTGTAAATAGATATATCAAAATAATGTTCTGTAAGTCAAGAACAAATCAAACATGTCTAGCCAATCCAGTGCATTAGAAGTCAAATTAAATTACAATATGCATGTGTGTGTGCACACACATGGAATGTCTACAGAAACCTGAAGGGCATCAAAGCCCTCTGAAGCTGGAGTTTCAGGTATTTGTGAACTGCCTGATTGTAGGTGATTTAAATGTTTTAAACATTTAAGAGAAAAATAAATTAAAGCAAAAAATTCTAAAAGGGGGTATGGAGTTTTTCTAGATTATCAGTATGGGGATTTTAGTATGTCAGGTCACACTGAAACATATAAGAATACAATAAAGGCAACCATGGTTAAAAATGATCCTGAGAGCATACAATAAGTAAAGAACAATATTAAAAGAAAACATGTTAAATTTTATAAGGTGGTCATATTACAATCAAATCATGTCTTTCTTTGAATCCACAGTTAAGTTTTAAATAATCAGTCCAAATTGCTTCAGCCATGAGCTTCTGGTTCCTTTCTCTCAGCTAAAAGTCATAAGCTAAGACACCTTCTCAGGAGGGCTGGGATATCAGATGTCCATCTTGTCCACTGGCTGTTTCCAGCAGAGGCTGTGCTCTCTGCTTCAGCCGAGATACCTTGAATTCTTCCTTCCACTTAGCTCCAAATGTTTGTGTAATCTCTGCCAGGAAGGGAATACTGAAGACACCAGAGTCCTCATCGGCCTTGTCAGGTTATTTACCAAGCAATAGTTTCCAGTCAAGGGTTACGCCAGGGGAGACCAGAGACTTCTGATCATGATCCCATATAACCACTCAGGTTTCAGAGCAAAGCCATCACTGAAAAGCCAATGCACCCCTGGACCCTCCCAAGCCCAATCTAAGCAAAGCTGTCTGAAATTAATTCAAATAGTCTATGGAGCAACTAATGACCGAAGAACATTAAAACTAATAGATTTAAGTATTGCATGATTAGTGGAGCCTAACAAATGAGTGTGATGTGGGGGAAAAAGACAGGATAGAGTAACTGCTACCAGAGAGCTTGCACACATAGAAATGAACCATCTAATAAGCAATATAAGAGCCTTCATATTGGGGAAAGCAATATATATTCCACAAATATAACTCAGCAATCATTAGAAAAATTAGGGGGGAAATGCTTACAATGATACCTAGTGTGTCTCATGGTCCAGTTGTGCTTAACCCATGGACCTAAGAGAAGAGAACTTGTCTCTCAGTATCACGTCAAGTCCCCTTGGCTGTTTTATACACCATTGCAGATCTCGTTGCCTCTGATCCTTCCTAATTCTGTCCTCACTGTTCTAATGCTAATATCCCCCTTTTAACTCCAACATTCAATCCCTACTGTAACTACTGTAAGCAGCTTGTGGTTTTCTCTATGGCCCTGTTCCCCCTAGTTCCTTAAGGAAACTATCTCCTGCATCAGTGGCATATTTAAGGAGTAGGGCTAGTATCCACACTTGCTATTTTTTATTTCCAAATATGTTTACAAAATATAAAAATAAGTAAGAACATACACACATGAAAAGGGCACACAGTAGAAACCACCATGACAGGAACTGAAATTTGTATTTACAAAGATTTCAGAGTAGTTTTAAATGCGCTTAAGGAACTAAAGAAAATCATGAATAAGGGCTTCAGCCGAAGTCAGTATACAGTAGCACTGCTGTATCCTACTGTAAATATCAGCAAATAACTTAATAAAAGGATAGCAAAGAAACAACATAGAAATTTTGGACTATAAATATGCAATGACCATGATATTCAACAGTAGACTTTGCCTGCAGAGGAAATATCTCTTAAATGTACAGTTGGATTAAATGAGGTTATACAGACTGGGAGGAAGAGAGGGGAGATGTGAACAAAAATATTATTCACAGGAAATGCCAGAGCAGAGTACACAGCATGTGCAGAATGCATACACTGTGGAGGGAACTGTAGTCATGCAGGAATATGTCAGCAAAACTGAAAGGGATGATGGGTCGTAACTGGTAACTGTGAAAAAAGAAATGTCCTGTCTTTCCCTGGCACCTATTGGTAGAGTTTTAGTCACCAGGATAGCTCATTAGCAACAATGCTCACTATTCAGATACCAACAAAAGACACCATTTCTTTTAAAAAGATAAAAGAGGTAAAAATTTGTCTAGAAACTGAAGTATATTCAGATACATTAGCCTGTGATGAAAGTCATTTTGAAAGATGGGTGTGTAAAAGATCAGGTCAGTAGTCCTAGCACTTGTGGGGCACAGAAAGGAGGATACTGACTAATTGGAGGCCTACCGAAACTACAAAATAACAAAGAGAAAAAAATAAACTCAAACAAGAAACAAATAAAAAACAAAGAAAAAGTTAGAAATTATTTTGATAGTATAGCAATAAAGATTACTTATATAGTGAGAGAAAATAGCCTTTAAATGTTCTTTTCTATAAATGCCTACTTTAATATTATTTTCCAAAGGTAATTAGAACTGCAAATGTAATTGTAACTTACTCATTTTGTTTTTTATTACATTTTTAATTAATTTATTCATATTACATCTCGATTGTTAGCCCTTCCCCTGTTTCCTCCCATTCTTCCCTCCCTCCC
>OU015747.1:42426294-42439494 GCA_907169655.1 Acomys percivali | reverse complement strand
TGTGACACACATGTAGCTGCAGTAACACACATGAGAAGGCACAGGCAGCCATGCAGACACATATATACAATAATAATAACAATAGCAACAATAATAACAGTAATAATAATAAAGTTCAAGGTCACTCTTGGTTTCATAGAAAGTACAAGGCCAGCCTAAGCTACATGAAATTCTATTTAAAAGAATAAACTCCAGATATTTTCATTTCTATTTATTTTGCTTTTGCTGTCAAATATTTTAACTTGTGAATAAAAACAATAGAGATATAATGTCATAAGAACCAAAATTTTTTTCATTATTATTTTTTTTAATTAATTAATTTATTTATTATTATATTCATATTACATCTCAATTGTTAGCCCATCCCTTGTATCCTCCCTTTCTTTCCTCCCTCCCATTTCCCCCTCTACTCCCTTCCCCTATGTCTGTGACTGAGGGGGACCTCCTCCCCCTGTATATGCTCCTAGGGTATCAAGTCTCTTCTTGGTGACTTATTATCTTTCCTCTGAGTGCCACCAGGCCTCCCCATCCAAGGGACATGGTCCGATATGGGGCACCAGAGTTTGTGTGAAAGTCAGATCCCCTTCTCCATTTAACGGTGGAGAATGTCCTGTCCATCGGCTAGACTGGGTAGGGGAAGAACCAAAATTTTAAACATTGGTATTCTAGCACCTTTACCACATGTTATTCCCAGTTTTCATCTTTCAATTTTGCTATTTATTCATATTTTTATATATAAAGTTAAATATTGTGCATATAGATGCGTCCTATCTCATTTCTTCACTTTTGTAAACATCTTGGAGTTTTGTAATGTTTTTAAAAGCTGCTTTATGACCTTTTAATTTTTATCAGTTTGTCTTTATTTTCTTAGCTCATCTATTTTAATTCATTAATAGTTTAATATATGTAAACAGAAAATTTTATTCCTCTTTAACTCTTTTTTAAAATTTTATTTTATTAATTTATTCATATTACATCTCAATGGTTATCCCCTCCCTTGTATCCTCCCGTTCCTCCCTCCCTCCCATTTTCCCCTTACTCCCCTCTTCTATGACTGTGACTGAGGGGGAACTTCCTCCCCCTGTATATGCTCATAGGGTATCAAGTCTCTTCTTGAAAGCCTGCTTTCCTTCCTCTGAGTGTCACCAGGTCTCCCCATTCAGGGGATGTTGTCAAATATTTGTCCTCTTTAACTTTTATTACCCTGTCACTTCTTCCCCCATTTCTCCAACTGAAAGTTCTTTTCATATATACTCTTTTTTTCTTTTTTATTATTTTCCTTTTCTTTACCTATACTCAAGCAATATATAAGGGCACTTTATGTGACTTTTCTTATGAAGGACAGTTATGTACACAGAGCATATAGGGAGTGCATGCTCTGTATCTATACCACAAGCAAACATACATCTTATTGTGCCTACAAAGCCAATTTTCCCATTTTTCACCTTCTACCCCTGGATACCATTGAATCATTTTATACACCTCTCCTTGTACAAGCACTATGGGTGTCCAGCTGCAGGAATGCTTCCCTCAGACCCCTGCCTGACTCCTAGCTTTTTCTGACTCAAGAGTATCAGGTCTTCAGCTCTTAACTCTTCTTTTGAGGAAGACTCTCCATTCATTCCTGGCATCTCATAGTATTCTCTCTTGAAGCCATCTCTGAAGTAAACTGTGACACCCGAGGAACTAGCATGAATTGACCAGGTGGAACATGTTCAAACCCAGGAAAGCTCAACCTTGAGATTTAAAATCTCATCCGGATTCATCTGACCAAGCAGGAGTGGGACAGCACCCTCCCTGTTTCTGTGCCCACCTCTGAATATGTATCAGGGCCATGTAGCAAGATACCTGGGATTCTGCTCCATGCAAATAGAGCATCGCCAGCATCTTAGCCTCAGCCAATAGAGAGCATTCACCATCCTCCCAAACCTCTTCCTACCCTCCAAGATATATAGTCCCTATTCACATGAAATAAAGAGCACAAGCTGTTTCACCAAGGATCCTCTGAGACTGGCTGTTTTTACCAAACTAATATTTGAATAAGGGCTTTCTCTCTCTCCCTCTCCCTCTCCCTCCCTCCATCCCCCCCCCCCCTCTCTCTGAGTTTGCATTATGTGAGCTGCTGCCAAGCCACTACTTCCCATGTTGAGATAGAACCTTAGCATCCTGGATCGGGGTCAGAGAAGCTGACACTGATTGACTTCAGCTTTTACTTAAAACTCACAAAAGGCAACCTGCTGCTTTCAGCTGAAAGTCTACTGAAACCAAATCCTAGCTAACTCCAATGCATTAAACCAGGTTCAGTGTTGGGTTTTTAAAAAATACAAGGAATTAGAGGATACATTCAGATTAGGTTCTGCTTCATTGATTCCCTATAATGTGTCAGTTAGTGTGTTAATTAGAAAATGTGCCACACATTTTTATTTGGGAGGGAGCACATTGTACAGCACGTAGATAATTTCTTCCTCTCTGGAATAATGAGAATTTGTTGTGTTCCAGATGAGAAATATCCCCTACTGGCTCTTCTGTGTGAACACCTGATTTCTACTCCCTTGTGCTAACTTGGAAAGTTGTGTGACCTTTGAGAGGTAGAGACTCATAATAAGAAATGCATTCTTGGGGACTGGCCTTGAACGTGTTTGGCCAAACCATGCTTCCTGTTCACTGTCTGAGTCCTATTCCACCAAGATGTGCATCAAGAAGTTTTAGCTGCACACTCCTTAATACTAATATTAAGTGGTAACAACAGAAAGACACAAAGGTTTTCTGACTTTGTAATTAAATCCTGTTTCTCTGGAGTGGAACACTTTCCATCAATATTAAAAAATACTACAGTTTATAGTATGCTCAGTTTCTTTGTGTTGACGTGGTAAATGTTCTGACAACATCAACTAAAGGAAAAGCAAAATTATCTTGACTCACAGAATACATAGTAGCAGGCTGGCAAGACCCATTGGTAGGAGTAGGGCATGAAGACATTGCTGGATGGTCATATTCCATCTGTATTCAGAAGTTAGAGAGTTTGAGAGAAACTGAAGCAGAGTCATAAGCCACTCCTGTAACCCACTTCCTCCAGTAAGGTTCTACTTTTCAAGATTATGCAATCTTTCCAAACAGCGTTACCCGTTGGGGACCAAGTGTTTAAATATAGGAGCCTACAGAAGACATTTCACATTCAGACAACAACACATACAATAGTCTTTGATCTGATCTGGGGTTTTTTTCAGACAGATTTGTTAGTGCCACATGAAGTGAAGGTATAAACAATGCAAGAAATTGTACAATGTGCTAGTGGTTTCCAACACAAATTTGTTCAACACAACCCCAGAGGCTTAGATTCCAAAGTCCAGGTAATAAGTAGAAGTTCTGTTTTGTTCAGAGGCCTCTGCTCTTAGCCTACAGTTGGCATTGTGTCTCTTTCTCCCCATGGCCTTGTCACTATGCACTTATAGTCATTGTGCCCTTTTATAAGGACACCAGTCCTATTGCACACCTGCACAACTTTTATGAGCTAATTTAATCTTAGTGAGTTACTTACTTTTCTACAAGTTCAGTCATACTGGAGATGAGAACTTTAAAAATTAATATTGGAGGGATACAGACCTGTGAGGAGGAATGCATTTTCCCTCTGCTTTTTGCTTTCTTCTCTGACACAAACTCTGTAAGAATCTGGGAAGTAGCTAAGAGAGCTCCCAGACCTGGACTCCTTTGTTGTGAGCTAAGTGTCTTCTCAGCTTCTTCAAACTGGAAAAGATGAGTGAGTGAAATTAATTCTGGGGGAAGAAAAGAGACTAAGAATAGGAAGAAGGAGTCTACCATAGAATTCCTCAAAGACATAAAGTCACAGTGCTCACATTCAAGGTAAGAGCCATGGTCAGACCACTTAGTATAAGACATGGACACCATGGACACCTCTGTCAATGAATTGCAAAGATGTCAGTAAGAGGCTAAGAGAGGGGATGAGTGAAAAAAGAGCTTGTACTACAATCTCACACCCCTCCCTTCTGCGAGTGCTCCTTAAAAGGTACAGACTGAGGCCTTACTCAGCCTTGATAACTGATAGAGATGTTACAGCCTGGAAATGTTCTCTATCACATGGTAACTTTGGGCTCAACATGATTTAAAGTGAAGTTGCTTCAAAGAAAAGGAGACTTGAGTGTGGATGTACCCAGCCAGCACCTCAACAAATGCAAATGGTTCCTGGCTAGACCTCCCTCAGAGATGGACTGTGACCTGGAAGTGTAGGATAATCAACAAGTAGCTCCCTAAGTTGCTTTTGGCCATGGTTTTGTTGCCATAAAAATTCTGAGGCAGAAATTGGTAGCAGGATTGTAGGATATTTGCATTGACAGACCTGACCATATTAGGGGCAGGAGGGTGGGGGAGTTGTGGAAAGACTTTGGAACTTTGGGCTAGAAAAACCATTGAGTGTTCAGAGCGTAATGTATTACTCATTCTGAAAACTCTGAGGCCAGAAAATCCTGAGGCCAACGCAAACAATAGAGACCTGGTTTGTGAAGTTTGGGAGGGAAGCAAACACTCTATCAAGGGCATTGGCATAATATCTTGAACTAAGAACTGTGAAAATGAAACTTTTCCTTTGCTAGTACAACTGATGCTGGTAGGTGGAGCTGAAGAAGTATCTGCAATTAAGAAGAAGCCAGAATGACTGAGGTGAAATCTTCTAGGAAGCATTTCCCTGGGATCAGCACACAAGAGCTACAGTTCAGAGAGGGCCAAGGCTGGACCTTACACCAGAAGCCAAACTCAGTAATATTTGAGGTAGACTTTCATAATACTGATCTTGGAGGCATGAAGGGGTCATGGAGAGCAGCTACAGCTTGCACTGTGACAGTCCATTGGTAAAGATGCAGCTTTGGTTGTGATAGGGTCAGAGTCCCTGAAGAGAGGCTGTGACAGGCCATTGGTGAGTGCGTAGCATCAGTTACAGTAAAGATCCCAGCATTTAGGAGATCCCAATATCACTAGAAGCCTGGAAATGACAGTAGGAGCTGTGAGATGGAGCTGGCCTGAGCCTAGGAGAGGGACTATTTGGGTTACAAAGGGAGGAGTTGGAAAAATAGGCTAGAATCTTTGCATCCCAGATAGTCACTAGCAGGTTGCAGATGTCAAACACCAAACTTTTTGTACTGATGAACTGATCTTGCTGTGATTTCACTATAATGATCCCCTGGTTATTCCATCTTGGAGTGGGAATGTAATTTAACTGGTTGGGATGTTTTATATTGTGATATTGATGTGAATTTGAGATATTGTAGATAAGCAGGAAACAGATAAGCAGCTACATTTTAATAATGTGTTTGTCTCAAGTTGACAAAAAGTCAGGTGTGTTGGTTGGCTTTATGTCAACTTGCCACAATTTAAAGTCATTGTGGAAGAGGGGCTCTGAATTGAGAAAATGCTTCCATAAAATTGGCATACAGAAAGCCCCTCTTCCAGCCTACTTCCATTTTTTGCCCTGGTCGTGAGACCCAGGGTTTCCCTAGTTTTCATTGCTGAATCAGCAATGGGCATCTTCCTAGCCCATCTTCATCCCTTTATGACTCCTCACTGAACCAAAGAAGCTCTCTTTACTGAGAGCCCCACAGCCATGACACTTGGTAAGATGAATGTGCTCTCCTCTTGGTTCATTCTGCTCTCACTAGACAACACTTAGTCCTGTTTCAGCTGTCTTCCTAAGTCCCTTATTCCAGAACATTCTCAATTCTTTGGGATATGGTCCTGTGAATTAGACACCAGGACCCCTAGTTCTTCCATGCTGCCCACTTCAGGCCTTCTTCTTAGTCCATCTCCATTCTTCTACGATTGAACACAGACCCAGAGAACCATTCCCTATCAGAGAGCACATAGCTCCTCCTCTTGGCTGAGACTCAGATGAGCTACCTGTACCCTACTTCAGTTCTGCTTTCTGCTTTCTCAAGATTTCTCTTTGACCTTTGATGGCTGATCTTAGTTCTCAGCTTGCCTACATTTGGAAGTAACTAAAACCCAAGAAGCTGGAGTACTTATGAGGGATTTTTCTTCCTTGGATTATTTGAGGTAGGAGACCCATTCTAATTCAAAATCATTTGAGGTCATAAGATCTGCCCTATTCTGCATCACACCTTTTGGTGGCAGTTCAAATAAAAAAAAAAAAAAACATGAAAGATGCAAACTTTTGCTTGTTTCTCCTTGCCCTCACTCATACTGGCAACTTTATTTATTCTGATTCATTTATATTATTACACATTTGCTGCTGTTTGAACATATTTTTCAGGGTTCCAATGTAGACTAAAACTGCCAGCTTTGTAAGATCTTCCTGGGACTCTAACACCATATTCAAACTGCTGATTCCTCCAGTCTTGTGGAAGAAAGAAGTACTGAATTCTCGGCCCTTCTGTCAGGAGACATCCATTGTTGAACTATCTGGACTACAGCCTGAAATCCACTCTGATAAAACTCTCAGTAACATGTAGATGTAGACTGGGTCATTCTTATTAGTTATGCTCCTTATAGACCCCCTAAGTAATACAAACCCACTACCTTCTACCCACCTTTTTCTCCTCCAGGGTATTCCTAGTTCTGTGTCTGTCACCCTTCATCCATCTGGGCTAAGTTCTGCTTAGAAGAACACCAGAGTCAGTCCCCATCCCTTACCTGCCAACCTATCACCCACCACATCTACCTTACCAATCTGGAAATGTTTGGTATCTGAAACTAAAGTTCAGCTCAGAAATTCAGAACTGGGACTAGTTAGAGTCTGAACCTTTAAACCCAGAATGACTTCATGACTAAAATATGGCATTATTCTTTCAGCTCCACAATTTGTCTGATTGGGACAACAGCAACCAAGGAACTAAAGACACATCCAAAAAGGTGAGAGCGGACACCTACACTAAGAAACACCACAGCCATCACAACTGCACAAACCTAAATCCCAGCACAAGAAACAACCAAGACCAATGAAAACCATCTAGATCTATAGGTCATCAACCCTGTTATGGGATGACCCAAGAAAAACAACTTACCTGAAGCACAAGACAAGAATTTAAAATACCAATATAAATATGTCCAAGAAGATAGAAATAAATATCTGAATAGAAACACAAACAAGCAGCTGAATGAAATAATGAAAACAATTCAAGGTATGAAAATAAAACATAATAAAGAAACAGAATTCTTAAAGAAAAGACAAACTTAAAAAACTTTGAAATATAAAACTCACACAATCAAATGAAAAAGCTCAGCAATATGACTTATCAACATATTAAAAAACATGGAAAAATAATTTTAGGTCTTGAAGATAACATAAGACAAATCAATAGATCTGTCAGAGAAACTGTTAAATATAACAATAGAAAGACACTGAAAATTCCAAATATATGAATAGATATAGAGGACAGAGAAGAAAACCATGTCCAAAGCACAGAAAGTGTTTTTAGTAAAATCATAAAAGAAAACTTCCCTAATTTAAAGGAGGGGCCCACCAAGGTACAAAGTCATACAGAACACCAAATAGAAAGGACCAGAAAAGATTTCCCACTATACAACAAAGTCAAAACACTAAATGCACAGAACAAAGAAAGGATTTTAAAAGTTACAAACGGAAAAGACAAAGTTACAACTAGAGGCAGGTTCATTAGAATACGTTGGAATTGTCCATGGAGACTCTGAAAGATTCAAGTACCTGAAAGTATGTTCTATAATCCCTGGAAGATGTCAGTCCATATTATTATACCCTGCAGCAGCCAACACGGCCATGAGCATCACAGGAACCTTAGAAGGAGTGTAATGGTAACGGATTATGAGTTCACTTCAAGAACAATATATATCTATAAATTTTATGTAAATATCAATATATAACTATATTATTTATTATGTATTATTATGCTATATAATTTATATAATATATTAAATTGCTTCTTACATATTGTTTAACTAGATCCTAGGTATAATACTGTAAATAAAGCCTGATCAAACAGTATCTTTGGTACCATTATCTGAATTCTTCCTTTTTCACTTCCCTGTGCTTCTGGCCTTGTTTTGTCCAAGAAGACTTTCCTTCTAAGCTTTGTCTCATGCCTGCATTTTTCTGAATTCACAGATAACATCTGGGTCATGGTTTCTGTTTAATCAAGAAACTATAGACCATCTGGACACATGAACACCAGAAAAACTATCAATCACAAGTGACAGATAAATAAAAAACATTTCACGATAAAAAGAAATTTAACAATTTCTATCCAATAATCTAGCTCTACTGAATATACTACAAGGAAAATTTCAGTAGGAAAAGAAGATTAATGAAAACCAAGAGGACACAATAAGTAAACAATGAAATAATAGTTAATCAAAAGGCAGAAAAACAGTAAAATAACAAAAAGTAATAAATACTGCTCAGCAAAAACTCTTAATATTAGTGGTCTCAATTCACAATACAAAGAATCAGTGAAATAAAGAGTTGATTCTTTGGGGGAAAGTAACAATAATGACAATATTTACTAAAATTAACCAAAAGAAAGAGAAAATAGAAACAAATTAATAAAATTGAGATGAAGTGGTAGACACTACAGACACCAAGGAAAGTCAAATAATCAGAAAGACATACTTTAAAAATATGTATTCCCCCAACATGAATAATCTTTTTTAAAATGAATGATGTATGAGAGGTAAATAAAGATGAAATGAACAATTTAAGCATACCCATTAACCCTAGTGAAGTAGAAGCAGTAATTAAAAATCTTCCAGTTAAAGCGAACCCAGGGCCAGACAGAGTCATTTCATAATTCTGTCAGACCTCCAAAGAACTAATGCCAACACTGCTCATGTTATTACACAAACTAGAAACTAAAGGAACATTTCCAAATTAATCTTATGGAGCCATTATCACCCCACTATCCAAACCACAAAAAAAACTCAACAGAAAGAGAACTATAGCCTTATGAACATAGATTCAAAAACTCCAAATAAAAAACTTGCGAACCAAATTCAAAACCATATCTGTCTTAGACAGTGTTCTATTGATATGAAGAGACACCATAACCACAGAAACTCTTTTAAAAAAGACTGCATTTAATAAATATTGGCTTACCAATAATTTATTTCATTATCATCAAAAGTGTGGAAGCACACAGGCTTATATGACGTTTCCCCCCAAAAGGCCACATTTATTCCTCACGGCCACACTTCCTGACCCCTATCAAGTAGCAGCACGCCCTAATGACCAAGCATTCAATTATTATGAACTGATAGGGGCTACTGCTATTCTAATCACTACAACATATAAAATATTACCCACTATAACCAAAGTGTCTTTATCTCATGGAAGTAGGGATGGTTCACCATACATATCAATAAATATATTCCAGCATATAAACAGAATAAAAATATGGTCATCTCATTCGATGCAAAAAAAAAATAATCCTTTGGAAAAATCCAACATCCCTTCATGAAAAAAGTACTAGAGACAGCAGGGACACAATGGGCCTACCTCTCAATTTACAGCAAACCCAGAGCTGGCGTCATGGAAAGCAGATAGAAACTCAAAGCCATTGGCTCCATACCTATTCACTATAGTGCTGAAGCCTCAGCTAGCGTATAACACAAATGAAGGAGATCGAGGGTACAAAAGCAGAAAAGGAAAAGTACATTATCTTATTTGGAGAAGATGTGATTATATAGGGAGATAGACTCTAAACACCCCATTAGGAAATTTATACAACTCATAAACATGTTCAGCAAACTAACAAGATACAAAATTAACACACAAAAAATCAGTAGCCCTCCTATATACAAACGACAAACATACTGAGGAAGAAACAGTATCTTTCACATAAGCCCTCCTCCCTACCCCCACTTTCAAAATAACATGTTGCGTGTAACCCTGACCAAGAAAATTGAGGACTTGTATAATTAACTTTAAGACATTGAAGAAATAAATTTAAGAAGACACCAGAGGATGAAAAGATTTCCCATGGTCATGGATCATTGGAATTAATACTGTGAAAATGGCTCTCCTACCAAAAGCAATCTACAGAATCAGTATAATCCTCCTTCAAAATTCCAACACAAAATTGAAAAACAATCTTTAATTTCATATGGAAATCCAAAAAGCAAAAGCAAAACAAACAGAATAAAACAAAACCAGGATAGTTAAAACAAGGCTGTATAATAAAAGAAATGCTGAAGGTATCACAATGCCATATTTCATGTTGTATTGTAGATCAATAGTAATAATAGTGACATGATATTGACATAAAAAACATAGAAACCAATGAAATGGAACTTAATATTCAGACATAAGGCTACACACCTATCGACACCTAATTTCTTTGACAAAGAAGCCAAAATTTTCACAGTGGAGAAAAGACAGCATATTCAATAAATGGTGCTTGTCAAATAGATAGCTGCATGTGAAAGAATGAAAATATATCTATTTCAATTACTCTGCACAAATTTTATCTCAAGTGGACCAAGGACCTCAGCATAATGCCAGATACCCTAAATCTGATCAAAGAAAGAGTGTAGAATTCACTTGAACTCATTCGCACAGAAAAGGACTAGTTTTTTTTAAAAAAATGACCCAGATAGTATAGACACTAAGACCAATAATTATTAAATGGGTTTTTATGAAGCTAAAAAGCTTCTCTATAGCAAAAGTCACAATTATTTAAGGAAAGTGAAAAACTACAAAATGGGGGAAAAAAGATATACCAACTCTACATCTCCCTGGTCTCTTATTAGCTACCTAAGTTTTGTGGCTATTCTAAATTAAACACTCTTAACTAAAGCTTAAAACCTAACATTCATCCAGGGGGCCCTGCCCGAACTGTTGCACCAGCCAAGGACAATGTGTCCAGCAAACCTAGATCCCCTGTTCAGATCTAGCCAATGGACAGTTCATTCTCCATGGCTCTGGCGAGAATGGGGACTGGCTCTGACATGAACTCAGGTGCTCCCGATTTGATAATTCCCCTTGGTGGGGAGGCCTGGTGGCACATAGAGGAAGGGGAAGCAGGTTATCCGGATGAGACCTGATATCCTGTAGCCAAATGGTGGAGAAGGAGGTCCCCTTCTGTCTGAGGTCTAGGGGAACAGAATAGGGCAAAAGAGGGAGAGGGGGTGAGGAGGGGAAAGTACAAGCGAGGGGACAACATCCAGGATGTAATCTGAATAAATTATAATAAATTTTAAAAAATAACATTCACATACAGAAAATTATGTGATGTTTGTCTTTCTGAGCCTGGCTTATCTCACCTAGGATGCTTGTTTCTCTCTCCATACATTTACCTGCAAGTTTTACCTTTAACAGTTGAGTAATATTCCACTGTGTAAATGTACCACATCCATTCTCTGTTCACCAGTTGATGAACATCTTGGATGTTCCCAATTTCTGGCTGTTATAAATAGAGTGACAATGAACGTGGATGAGCAAGTATTTCTGCAGTAAGACGTAGAGCTGGTTGTGCATATGCTCAAGAGTGGTAGAGCCAAATATTAAGGTAGATTGATTTCTAGCTTCCTGGGGAATCACACTGATTTCCATAATGGCTTAGCCAGCATCCATCCCCATCAGCAATAAATAAGTGTGTCCCTTTATGACAGTATCACCGGCATCAGATGTTGTTTGTTTTATTAATCTTGACAATTCTGAGGTAAGATGAAATCTCAAAGTAGTTTTAATTTCATTTCTATGATGGCTAAGGATGTTGAACAGATTTTTAAGTTTCTCAGTCATTTGTATTTTATCCTTTGATAGCTTTCTGTTTAGTTACATACGTTATTTTTAATTGAGTTATTAGTTTTCTTTATTTTCAGTTTTTCTTTGTATATTCCAGGTAATAAATAAGTGTTAGACGTATAGGGAGGAAAATATTATATAGTAATATAAAGTTATAAACAAGAAACTGGAATAGGAGTGTTAAATGGAGGTAGAGTGACAGGACGGCAAGGTAAAGGAGAGAAAAAAGGGAGGGACAAGTAACAATAAAGGCCTTTTGAAAAGCCATATGGAATATAGAAGTTTCCTAAAATATACAATATATATGAAATAAATTTAAGTGGAGTTATCCTGTAACAGGGGAGAGAATGACTTAACTAAATACCTTATGCTCCCATGTAAACCCTCTAGTATTAGAAATGGGTTATATTTTGTTGTCATTGTCCAAAGGGGTCCCACAGCACTTCCACCAAAAATTATAAGCTATTGACTATTCTATCAATTTTCCACACTTCCTAATGCTAAGGCACTATCAGACACCATTTACTTACATCATTGAACTTGAAAAAAATTGCACTGATACCCAACTAGATGCTTTACCCCTACAAACTATCATGATCCCAGAAGGTACTATAAACACTACCACAGGAGAAAAACACTCACAAATACTACACTTGTGACCTACAATAGAGACCTTCCTATAAGACATAGTAGCGTTTATAGTGGCACAAATGTTCTATGAGTAACGAAACACTTTTAAATTGAGTTTAAGGCCCACTGTATGAGATGAAACCCAACCTGACAATGCTACAGTAGCCATCAACCTGAGACTAGATATGTCATTGGCCCTAAGGAAAATGTATGACAAAAGCATACTACATAGCAATAAAATGACTCCTGATAGCATATTACTGTACCCATAGATCAATGTGTCTCTTAACAATGCTCAAAGAAGCTTCTGCTTGCTTCTTATGGTAATTAACACAAAGACCCACACCTGGACAATGTACAGACAGTGAGAGACTTTGAAGTATTCAGACTTACTCGGGATGGTTGTCTTTACCAACCACTTCCCCTCAAGACTCAGGGATCTATGCAGAAGAGGAGGAGAGACTGTAAGAGGCAGAGGTGGTGGATGACTCCAATGAAACAGTATCTTCAGACACAGCTGAGCTGATGCATGTTTGAACTCACAGAGACTGTAACAGCACACACAAGATCTGCAAATGTTTAAGCAAGGCAAAGTCCTAGCTCAGAGAAGAGAAATGGACACAAAGTATCTCTACCCAGTAAGCTGTTTGTAATTGATACCTGGTTAGCAGGGAGGAGAATATTCGGGTTTTTTTCCCAATGCATTAACACTGGGCTTATTAATCATATTGCAGGTCAGGCATGATTCTTATGTGCAGTAGCCAACACAAAAGAGACTTCATGGTGTGTGTGTGTGTGTGTGTGTGTGTGTGTGTGTGTGTGTGTGTGTG
>OU015747.1:42392060-42409765 GCA_907169655.1 Acomys percivali | reverse complement strand
TCATCATCATCATCATCATCATCATCATCATGGTCATCAAAATAGAATACTACTATCTATCCCAGGCTGACTTCCAAGTCACAGTCCTCCTGCCTCAGCCTCCTGAATGCTGGGATTACAGGGACATAGCACCATGTCTAGCCAATCGCAATTTTTTTTCATAACAAATTGCTTTCTGAGAAATCAGTTCCCTCAGAAGCTGCCTTAGTCTCCTCTAAGTATGTTTTCTCTGCTCACATAACTCCTCTGCCCTAAGCCCCACCACTTAGATGTGTCACCACCTTTCACACCAACACATGGGGACCAAGCTTCCAAGACAGGGATCCTAGCAAGCCAAATTTCAATAACCCCCCTTTAGGAAAGAGTCTATAAACTTAGGGAACACCAGACATTGGCCTTTTCTGGAGCTGTACACCCTCCCAAGCCAGGCATCTCAGACCCTAAATTCACTGGTAGGTCAAGGCAGAAAAGAAGGATTTGTAATTTATAGTAATTTTGATAATTATTATTTCAAGTATTTGATCATTTCCTCTGCATACTACACACAGGGTGTAAGTGTTTTGCATTTGTTAATGTTTAATGCTGAGGCTTAGCTTTTTTATTTCAACATGTTAATTATATTTTATACTATATTTTAAATGAAGGAAGATTGATGCATAGAGAAGTTAATTAAATCAGTACAGGTTACACTACAGTAAGTAGCAGAAAGGTTTTAGGCTCTAGACTTGTCTCTGAGACAGGCTTGAGACCTACAACAGGATAAGATCCTGGGAAGATGTGGGGGTGGCTTTAGCTAAGACCCCAAGTAGTAAGCAGTATGGATACTGAAAAGGCCACCCTCTAACTAGACTGGACTCTTAGTAGAGGGGAGGGGAACACCAACCTTCCCATCAAAACTTTGATCCAAAATTTACCCTGCCAACAAGATGTACATAGATAAAGGTAGAGCAGAGATTGTAGGATTAACACAATTAGCACTATCAACAACACTCTTCTATGACTGCACACTTACATAGCTATCCTCTGAGAGGTTCCACTCAGAAACTGATTGAAACAGATGCTGAGACTTACAGCCAAACACTCAGCAGAGCACAGGGAGCCTTGTGGAAGAGTTGGAGGAAGGACAGAAGGACCCCGAGGGCACAGGAGCGCCACAAGAAAACCAACAGAGCCAACTAACCTGGGCCCAGGGGGACTTGTGGATATTGAAGCACCAACCAAGGGCCTTGTATGGACTGGACCTACCTAGGCCCCGTACACAGATGTATCCAATGGACAACTTTATCTTCATGTGGGTCTCCTAATAAGGGGAGCTAGGGCTATCTCTGACAAGGATTCTGTTGCATAATTTTGGATCATTTCTCCCTGTGCTGCCTTACCCAGGTCACCATGAAAAAGGATGCACTCAGTCTTGGTGTGAGTTGACATGCTGGGAGGGGTACAGGGCTCCCCTTTACTGAGGAGTAGGGGAGGGTGGATGGAAATAGAGGGAGAAAGGGTGGGACCAGGATGAGAAAAAGGAGGGGGTATGATTGGAATGTAGAGTTAATGAGTAAATAAATAAATAAATAAATATTATTTTTAAATCCAAAATACAAAAATCCCCAAATCTGAAATGACACAAGTAAAAAATTTTATAACACAAAAATTTCTTCCATACACAAAATTACTTAAAGTATTTTATAAAATTATCTTTTTATTAAATATTTACATATACATTTATATTATTACACATATACAATAAACTACCAACGACAAGAAGAACCACAAAACAATCAGGAATTATATATATGTTACTTTCGTAGTGTTTTGCCTATTTGTATTTGGCACCCTTGAAGAAAACATCTTTCCTATCTTGGTGAGTCTAAAATTCTGAATGTAAATAAATATCTATCATATCTCATCATCATCAACTTAAAACATCTACCTAGACCTAAAAACATCTTAACCCCTAAACAACTAAGCTTAATTGTAAAACTAAATTATCTGTTCTTCAACCCCATCAGAGACATGAGAAAGAATAAAGTTAGTTACCTGAGTATACAGAGAGTGTAGGTGTTTTAAGCTATTGTATAACATATATAGAAAGGATGAATTAATTTCATGTTAAGATGTGAGATATACTGTATATAATATGTTAATAAATATATATCACAATGGCATATCTTTATGTACATGAAAATATAAAATCTACAAAAAAATATTAAAATCTAAACATTCCTGGTCTCAATTATTTCAGATAAGGGATACCTAACTTGTATGATTATATATACATGCATATATATATGTATATATATATGAGCACAAACTGTATCTAATTTTAATGTGTGCATGTCAGATACCATGCCATGTGTAATCTTCAGTATTTTCCCCTTGCTGAAGAGTTGTAGTGGTTCCTTCATAGTTTCTCCTTCTATTAGAGTGTACCTGTTTGAACTGCTGATGGCTGCTCTATTATAGAAATATTCCACAGCTAAAAAGCCCACTCTGCAGGTCATAGATGCCTGGTCACCTCTAGGTTTCACTTTGGTAAACAAGGATTCTGTCAATGTCTTTGTTTTTGTCTTTGGTACACATTGCACATATTTTCTTCAAGAATATTCAGACAAGTAGAACTGCAAGGGTTACAGAGCATAAAGATGCTTTACTTTAGGAAACAAGGTTCAGCTGCTTTCTGGGAAAATGTCGATATTCTCCCAGCAGTATGTGTGTGTGCTCTCCAGAAAGGAGATATGCAGACTCTCCCTAGACCTCCTGGAGATTCTAAAACTACAATCTGTCATGTTCTTGATTTTCATTTCTCTCTTCATTGGTGGCACTGAAGGCTTCCCTGTGGATTTATTAGACACATCCTTGGAGTTTTCAAGATGCCTGCTCAGGTCTCTTTCCATCTTTCTCTTCACCATTCATGACTAAAGTGAGCTTGTCACCATGGAAGTTGGTGCCACGTCTCCTGCAGGAAACAGTCATGATCACAACTGTCTCCAGGTCTCTTACTGATCCCTCTCAGTACTGGTATATGTGATGAGTCCACTTCTGAAGACTTCAGGACAAGCTATCATCACACTGAAGGAAACTGTAGACAAATGATGGGTGAAATTGGAGTCTGGCGTAGAATATATCTTATCAGCTTCTGTTTTGGCTGTCTCATCTGGTCCTGTGGTTGCCTTGGAAGTCTGTGATGGGTGAATCACACTGAAACTTTCACATCTGCACACTTCTGGTGGTAAGATTATAGACAGAGAACCAAAGCATTCGGCAACAGCAAAGGAACTCATGAGAATACATCCATCCTCTGCAATGCACCTTGAACTACTAAAATTGGCAAACATCCCACAGCAGGACTAGTAGAAGCAAGGGGCAATGCAAGCCCTCCAGAGGGAGGAGCTATTAGGCCTGGAGAACCTAGAACATAAATGGACTAGAACTGAAGTCCAGGATCTAGGCATAAAGTTCATGGAGGATATAATAGAGCAACACAAAAGAATAGAGGAAGGATGAGATTGCCACCAGGTGCAGATGACAGAGGCATTGGTCAACCATTTGATAAAAAAGAATAATTCTCTAAGATAAAAGGACCGAAACATTTATTGCACACATAAATAAATATGTGTGGAAATTCCTTATGTGTATGTTTTAGCTTTAATTGACACACACCGTATTATTTTATATGTGTCAATTATTGTTTTACTCTTTGTGGATTCCAGTTTTTTGCATTGTTCAGTAAACAGAGTTTAATAATATCTAGTATCTCCCCTCAGATTGCCTAAAAATGTGAAGTCTGAAAGAAGCAAGACTTCTTGTGCCAAACACATTATACGAAGTATCTTGATGCATGCTTTTTAAAAGAAGTGGTATAGGTATAGGTATAGATTAAGTATATGACCCCCACCAACCCTTCTTTCACCCTCCCTTTAATGCATCCTCCCATTAATTCCCTTTGTTCCCCTAGATGATTTCACTTATGCTTTCATTTAATACATGTGCCCATAATTTTACGTGACTTTATGCCATTTAGGAACTTCAAATAAGAGGAAACTTTCAATATTTGTCTTTCTGACACTGGCTTAACCACTAAATTTTATAGTCCCCACTTGAACTCATTTTTCTACAGATTTTCTACAGTTCTTCATTCTGTTGGGGAAAAGGCCATTGTCTATATGGTTATATATCACAATTCCTTGTCTATTGGCCTGTCATTGATCACCTAGGTTGGTTTCATAACAATAGTATTGAGAATAGTCCTTATGTAAACACTGATGTGGAAGTGTCATGTGATATTGACCTGGACTATCTTATTTAACCCCATAATCAATAGATGCAGTAGGTACTGTTATTTTCCCTTATTTTTTTCCAGTAAGGCCATTGAGGCTTATAGTCTTCAGAATGCACAGAAATAATAATCATTAGAGGATATGGAAATACTATTTACCTCGATCTATTTATTATACTTTATATGGCTATGTCAAATTATTATACTGTACCTCTATAAATATATTATGTGTTAAATCAAAAGGAAAATATTTTAAATATACACATACACATAGACTGTGGAGATCTTCCAAAGGCCACTCAGAGAGATGGTGGGAGAGGAGGAATTTTCACCTAAGCCGTTAGACTAGAGTCTATGAGCTTGACCACCTGCCTTGCCTCTGCCAGAGGAAGCAGGGGGTGTGCTGAAGCTGTCTCGCTGGTTATTCTATCATCAACTATCAACAAACACAGACTGCAAATTCCCTTACTCTCCAGCAGTTAAAACATGAAACTCATCTATAGAAACTCATCTATAGTTATTCAAACTCAGAAACCAAGAATTTAACTTAAGTAGTACAAGTGAGGCAGAGGATGGGGTTTTGATTGAAATGACACCCTGCAGCAGAGGACTTGCCATGACTCATGTCTTCTACCCATTCAGTGTGTCTGAGCGACTGTGAAATTTCATTAGTACCTCATGCCAGAGGGCCATCTGGCCTCCACTAGGTGAAAGCACATGGCTTATGAATCAGATTTCCCTGGTGTTTCCCCCCATTTACTGTGACAGAGAAGGAGACATTTCTCATCACTAACTCAATTACAAACAACGTCATTTGTGCACTAAGATGCCAGAATATACTCAGGTATAAGTTCTCAGGAAAGTAGGCTCCAGCTTGAGAATTAATTTGGTTTTCAGCTCCTTCCAATCATATTCTTCATCCAGAAGGCAAATACCTCTCCATGTGATAAGTAATAGTACAGGGGAAAAGGGAGCACCATAGAAGTCTATTTTAAAAGGCCCATTGTGGAAAGAATATAGGAAACTTTTCCAGAAAATGTGACATCTGGGCCAACTCTTGAAAAAGCTGTCAGGTTAACAGAGAAAAGGGTTTCCAGGTAGAACAAAGAAAATACCCAGAGCACAAAAGAGCATGGTACATGAACAAAACAGAAAGAATATGCAATGTGTTAGGAATAAGAGGGCAGCAAGAGGCTACAGAAGTATGTAAAAGTTAAACACAGGCACGTTCCTGTCTATCATCTATCTATCTATCTATCTATCTATCTACCTACCTTCCTACATACCTGTATATCATCTCTTTATCTATGTAGTGATATCATCTAAATCTATACTGTTAATTTTGGGCCTTAATTCTGGAACAAATGGTATCCTAGTCAGAAAGTCCTTACTTCCGTCTATGTCTTGTGGAGTACTGACTCTCCATATAACTAACAATGTTCACATTAATGTCTTTTAACTATTTATAGTTGATTTTTCTTCTAGTTGACAGATGTTGATTCAAGTTCATTCTTATATATGTGCACATAGAGTTTTCCAGGACCATTTGTTAAAGATACTGCCATTGCTCTATTGTGAATTTTTGGTATCTTTGTCAAATTTGAGATGGCTGTATCTATATGTAATTAGATTTGGGTCTCCTGTTCTGTTCTGTTAATCTGCCTAGACAAATACTCATGACTACAGAGGACATAGATTCTACAAGCACTTACTACAACTATTTTCCTAAGTTAATATAGTTTCTAATTTCTAAATAGCCTTATGCCACAGACAAGTATAGCTCTCATCCCCTTACCTAAGAAGCTTCTTTTTGCAGCAAATTAAAATTAATCACAACACAGAGAATAAGTGGTCACTGATGCCTAACCCCAATTTCTACATCTGCAATGCAACCCCTACACCTAATGTTCAGTCAAGTTTGCAAAAGAGAATGGAAGGATTGTAAAAAGCAGAGGATGAGAACATGTGCCAGAAACGGTTGGGGTTTTTTCAACACATAAGATGCTGCATTCCTGAAATCTCAGCAATGTGACTCCCTAATGAACACCTGCATAGTGACTGCACCAGATAATGTGCTAAAATGAATGGGGGAATTTTTGGAAAGACCTACCCCTAGATGAAAAACTGCAGGCAGTCAGTGGCTGCTAAGAGAGGGAGAATCTATTTTATCTTGTGTCTTTTTAGTAGGTTTCTCAATCCCAAGTAATCAGCCCTAAGCTCAGTTATGAACAACAATAAATAGACACAAATACAGATACAAGTATAAACAGATGCAACTCTCTGCACATGTACCTATGTGTGATACATATATATACATATATATTATCAATAAGAACTATAGAAGAAGCCATGGATTCCAAAAGGAAGGGGACAAAGGAGTAGTTGACAGAGAGAGAGAGAGAGAGAGAGAGAGAGAGAGAGAGAGAGAGAGAGAGAGAGAGAGAGAAATATACAGTGTATTTGTGTGTGGAATATCAAACTGTCAAAACTAAAACTTAAATTTCAAAATTAAAAAGAAAGACTTGACAGAACCATCTTCCTTTGACTGTTGATGGCTGTCTGCTTCCCACCTCCTGGTACTTGGTGGTGCTGGAGTAGGCGATGATGATGAGACCATTTGGAAGTCGTAAGTCGTATTTACCCTCACCAGCCTTAGCTTCCATTATGCAGACATGGTTTGCTATAACCTTTAAATTCTAATTCAACCTCCCTGTGGTCTCACCATTGCAGTAATCCCTGGCCAGTGTTTATGTGCGATGACTTGAATAGAATTTTTCATCAAGGATTTACAAAACAGTAAAAAGTTGAATTTAGCCTCTGAAACCCTCTCAGAGTAAATTTTTCAGCTAATTTACAGTACCTTCCCTTCTGTATCAAGCATACTGCATTCTGATCTTTTCTGTTAACATGATACAAAGCTTTCTGGATATACTGGGAAGTAATTTGACTGTTATGTCCTATTTGTATATTGTATCACTTCTGGTCAATTCCATTTATATTTAGTCCTTATTTCCCTTTTGTTTTGGTTTGATTTGGTTTGATTGGTTAGTTGGTTGGCTGATTGGTTGGTTAGTTGGCAGTATTTTTGGTTTTTATTTGTTTTTTCAAGAAAGGGTTTCTCTTGTGTAGTCTTGGCTGTCCTGGGCTCTCTTTGTAGACCAGGCTCACCTTGAGCTCATGGAGATCTGCCCACTTCTGCCTCCTGAGTGCTGGGATTACAGTCATGTGTCATTGTGCCTGGCCTTTATTCCCTTTGAATTCACTGCTGGAAATATCTATGTTTGCCTACTGAAATGAGCAAGACAAACAATGTTCCTCTTCTTAAAGAGCTTGTAGTCTGCAGGTAGGCACAGATGTTTAATAAGATGTACAGCTAAGATATATTATATTCAATGTATATTCAATTTTCAACAAAATGTTTCAATTTTCAAAATTCAATCACAACCCATCTTTCACGAAGCATCCCATCCACTAAATTATTTAAACACTAAAATAAATTTTTAGTACCAACCAAGAAACCTCAGTTTACAAAATAACATTTCTTTTACCTGAGTCTTAAGTTCTTTAGTTAAAGTGCATCCTTTATATTTTTGTTCCTCATGGGCAATGTATCCATTATCACATCCTCTGTATGTAGAATCATCCACTTTAATCCTGATTCCAGGCTTTGCTGGTCCGCTGGACTTGGAGCTTCCGAGTGCATATATGGAAATGCCTGGTCATTTCGCGTGACACAAGAGGAAAGGGAGGTTCTGAAAATGGTGCCAAAAATCCCACTTGCTGCCTGCTTCCAAAGTTATCAAGCCTTTATACTCTGCTTGTGAGGCCATGCTCTTCCCCACTAGCGGTTGCTTCAGTCTGATCTCTGGACACCTGAGCTCTCAGGACTAGAGACATTGTCAGCATTTTTGTCGCTAAGTCGGAAACTCTGCATTGGACCCAGATATCTGTAAGACAGGGCTTGAGGCTCTCTAATGGAGACCGATGTTCTAAAGAGGGTTGCTCTGAGTCATTCCAACTGCCCACCCACCAATACAGCAGTAATCCTGATGCTTTCATCTCAAGTGTCAACCAATGTGTTTCTAAAAACTCTATTTTCATCCAAGACACAGGTTCCACATCATGGAAGAAAAGCCACATCTTCAGGATCATCCTCTCCACTATCACGCAAACCTGGAGGGATCAAGTTGGAAAAGTGTCTTGCTCAAATTGTCGTGTCTCCTCCACTGCCTTCTTTTCTTTTTGTCTTCCTCTTTCTTTTCCTCCTCCGCTTACATGCTTTGGGCAGAATTTCTTTTGCTGCATCACCTTGCCACTTCTGGGGGGGGGGGGACACTATGATATAAATACTCCAGGCTTGAGTTTTAGAGGGCTTGGGATGCTGGGGATAGAGCTTGTGGTGTATGCATGTTCAGTAAGGGCTCTCCCACTGAGACACAACCCGAGTCCATGTTTGAATTTTAGCATGCTAATAAAAAAGCACAAAAATCCTCTCTCTCTCTCTCTCTCTCTCTCTCTCTCTCTCTCTCTCTCTCTCTCTGTGTGTGTGTGTGTGTGTGTGTGTGTGTGTGTGTGTGTGTTTTACTGAAGCTCCCATTTGTCCTTGCAAAGCCTGATTTACAATCCTTATTATCTCAATATAGATTTAAACCAAAGAAATCTATTTTGACAGTCGGACTGGAGAAAAGAATTTATTGATTTAGCAGGTATGTCTTCTTTCTCTAAAGCTCTAAAACTCACTGCTTGGATGGAAGTTAAGCCTCAAAGGCAAAATAAAGAATAAAGAATATGGAAATATATGGAAATACATCTGAAAATATTTCCAGCGATGCCCCTGTTGAATCAACACAAAAATCAATGTGAACTTTTTGATTCAACAAGTATTTACTGAGGTTCTGCGGATAAGGAAACCATTTTAAGCTCAGAGAGTCAGCAAGTGACAACAGACATTACATCTTTCAATCCTCAAAACAATGTTGTTACTATGTAGCATTGAGCAATCTTATTACAAAGAAGGAATGAGAGCCACAAGGTGGCTCATAACTTCTCATCTCAGCAGGGCTGGCCTGTCTCTGCAGTCACGTTCTGTTCTTACAGGATCATCAGGGCTGGGCCTCCGTGCTGGGACATATTGTCCGTCAGTTCTTCTTTCAAATGTCAAATGTTTTCCACTCGACTTGTCCTCAGCCTTGCCTCTTCTTTCACCCTGCATCACATAATCACCTTTGCTACTATCACTCCATATTTTATTGAATGTATTGCCTTACAGAAATGCATGCACACACAGAAATTATTGCCTCTTGAGTGTTGTGTTGCCAGAGTCATCTGGCTTCCATCCTGTAAAATGTGTTACAAGCAGAATCTTGCTTCCTGCTCACCAGAAATGCAGATACTTTCCATCAGACCGTATATGTTTCAGGATGCACAAAACTTGGGTTCCTTGAGATACAAAAAAAAAAACCTGATAGATATTCAAGCCTCATAATAAAATAACATAATATTTACATAGAGCCTACAGACCTCCTGCCTTGTAATAACCAATATAATGCAGCTGTACAGTATTGTTCATAATTCTGAGAAAATACTATGCAAATTTAGAGACATAAAAATTTTATTATGTATTTTTAGCAGTAAATAGTTGAGGTTGAAGTCTCTCTCTCTCTCTCACACAGAGAACCAATGGATATAGAGGACCAAAGGTGTAGTCATGTCTAGGGAGGATTAAGTTTTCCAATGGCATAAAAGTCACTAATCAAATAACATTAAGAGAATGATATTATCTCACAATATCTCAGCAGAGCCAATGTAACCCAAACATGTAATAGGAATGTCACAAGCAAAGCTGTCATCTAAACCATAGAAAAGCAATGCGCATACACAGGGCACAAGTTGATGGGGCCAGAAGTGATTTAGAAGTGTCTCTCCAACCAAGGAAATTTATTCTCCACATACTTTCCTTCATGGTGCTCTATCTCATCTCAGTCCAAAAGGTAACAAGCACGATTGATAATGGATTAAGATCTCTGAAACCTTGAGCCCCAATAACTTGTCCATGAATGTAAAGTGCACTTCTTATAAATCCTGGTTGTCTCTCTCCTCTGGTCTTCTCCCCTCCTCTCGCACCCCTCCCTGTACCGTTCTAGCCCTCACACTACATAAAAGCAAAACACTCCCTACTGAGTGTCCTCCGTATGCTCAAGATGTGTATGGAAAAGTCATTGGCCTTGTCTCCTACAGTCAGGGGGTATTGAACCTGAGCCTCCAGTCAGAGAAATTAGAGGCTATTCTAGCCTGGATGTTCTCTGACTAGCCAACAGAAGTCAGGAAAGCTTATAGTGCCAGAGCCAGAGACACTCAGAATAAACCAGACACCAGCTGTATGGGAGCCATAAAGGCATTGGCCAGAAACAAAACAAAACGAAACAAAACAGTAACAAAGAGGCCAGAGTCAGTACTCAGATATAGAACAGACAACTAGGCATTACAATGTTTGCCAGGGTAACCCAGGAACGCCCCCATTCTCTGAACACTCATTCGCTATGAGGGCAGGCTTGTTATCAGTTCTGGCAACACTGGAACCCCAATTTAGATGAGGACTTCCCAAATACAAAGATCCTTTAAATGCAGAAGGAGAGCGGGAGAAGATGGTGTTAGAGAAATACAATTTAAAAAAGAGTGGAGCCTCTGTGATCAGCATCTAAGAAAGTCTAAAAGATGGGGAAAACAGAGGCATCCCCCCTAGGAAGTGGGGAAACAAAGCTGCATATTCCTTCCTAGTGTGTCCAGAGGGATGGAGTCCGCCAGCACCTTGACATTAGTGCAGAGACCTGTTTTAGGCTTCTGATCTCCAGAGCCACAGATAATATTGCGTATGCCGTCAGGGTATGGTGCCTGAGTGTTCACAGAGACAATCGGAGGCCAGTGGGCAGAGCGCTCCAGGAAGGCAGCTGCTGCTGATTCATTATGAAGTTCATCTCTGCCCCCCAGCACTGGCACCCAGACAACGTTAGTGAGTGAACAGACAAACAGGAAGCTCAACTAACTTCTCCAGAGAGGTGCCTGCTTCCTACTTCCACCCCCACAGCCACTCCACTAACTCTCTTAGCTACATCACACCTGCTACATTTTTTAAGACATGGTGTATCTATCCTTCCAGGTGAGATTTTGTACAGTTTACGTAGGTCCTTTATTCAGATTCCATCCACAGTCCACCAAGCCCCTTTATGCTACAGAGAAGTGGTTAGATCACATAGATGCTGTCAACTGACAGTCAGATCCACTGACAAGCTCATGGTAAGTGTACTAGCACTTGCATGACTGGGAGGCATCTTGGATGGGTGGATCTGTTCCTAGTCTCTTTTATCTTTTCTTGCTGTTTCTTGATTGTCATGAAGGTAAGTGGCTCTGCTCAACCACTCTCTCTTCCTTTGTAGCCTCTAGTCTCAGGCCAAAAGCTACAGAGCCAGAAAACAATGAGTTAAATATCCTGAAACCTTGAGACAAAACAAAATTTCGTGTGTGTGTGTGTGTGTGTGTGTGTGTGTGTGTGTGTGTGTGTGTACACATGCATGCACACACACAATATAGCATAATTAAAGTAGAAGTGAAGAGTTTGAGAGGAAGTGGAAGTTTGAGAAGAGATAGATGATAGAGAGAGATCTGGTGACATTGATGTACATACAGTACTCAGTAAAGTTCTCCAAAATTAGAAAATAAACATAAAACAGGAATAATTCTACAATGCTATAATAAACTTTATTTGGGTTCTGTTATTATTGACCTTTAATTTTTTTCTGTCAAAATTCATTATACCTATTTAATTTTCATGTATGTAACTAAAATAAACAACCTTTATTTTTCTTCTTCATTAGTAAATAAATAAATATTTTTTCAGGTGATAGAAAACTAACTGATGTATGTATACAAACTAAGCTTCTAGCTATTGACTAGTGATACCCTTGAGATCCCTGCCCTACTTTTGTGGCTCTGTACCAGGTAAAAACACTACTGTGATGGCAAAACTGAGCTCCACCAGTCCAGTGACTTTCTCTCTATATTCCTCATGGACTTTTCTGTGAAGTTTTCCCCTCCTTTGAAATTCAGTGTCACTTTAGCTATTCTTCCATCTGATCATTCAAACACAAACAAAAACAAAAAACAAAAACTGAATAAAATTAAAAAAAAAATTAAATCAGGAGGTGGCTACTCTGAGGAGAAGGGGAGGAGAATGGGGGGGGGAGGGACTGAGAGGAAAGGAGGGAGGGGGCTGAGATCAGGCTGTAAAGTAAATAAATAAATAAAATTAACCAGGCTTTTCATGATTGTAAAATCTGAGCCAGGAGAGGATGATTCTTGCCCAACTTAATGGGTGACATACTAAAGCTTAGTAATGTCAGATCATGTGTGAAAGATCCTCCATGCCTTCTGCACTTTTTTCCACGTTGTCTGGTGTATAGCTATCACCCAGACACAGGAATGTGTGGTAGTAACAGGCTGGCCTAAGGGGCATGGTTCCTTTCTTGCTCATGGATACACAGGTGGCTCTGTACTCTGTCTTGCAGCCTGTTACTTTCGGTCAGGATCTACTGCCACTCCTCTGACCTTAGCATAGTGACTTTCCTCATTTCCCTTCTAGCTTCTCATGCCTGCATCCTCACTCTGCCCACCCTCTCAGGATCACTCTCTACAGAATGATTTCTTTCTTCTTAGATTTGTTTCCCCCATGTGGCCTTTTGACCTCCTCCCACCGCCTCTAGTTTCTGACGTCACCTTCCCACCACAAGTGTTCCACATAGCTCTGATTGCCAACCCAACCTGAGGTAGGAGCTTGTAACAAAAGTTTTCAGGAAGGTGTTAGCCAGGGGCAGTTCCTCATATAAAATAAGCATCCACTGATATTTAGTAATCTGGCCAGTGGTTGACATAAAAATAACCAGTGTGCAGATGGGTATACACATCATAAGAAATTAACCTCAGCTTCTCACATAACACACTACAGCATTGAATACATAGCCTCAAACTAGAGAGCGAGAAATACCAACAAGGAAATTGAAGGATTTATTTTATTTAAAAAAATACACTGTTGAATAGCAAAGTGTCTGTTGGAATCATATTGCTGCACATCTAAAGGAAAAGAAATGAAATCAATAGGCAAGAAATGAGTAACAGTCAAGCCAGAGCCAGAGCCAGAGCCAGGAGGAGTCTGTGTCCCCAGAGCATCCTCTTAGCTTTCTGCTCAGGATGCAGCAGATACGAATATGCAGCTTACTCAGCACCAGTGTTCTCCCTTTCCTGGGAATCATACACATCCAGTCATTAGCATTGAAATGTTTGCTTCTAGGTGAAAGCGTCCCTCAGCTCCAGCTGTACACAGGATGGCTGCTGGGAAAACCACCCCCATAATCTGTGCCGTGAAATCAGCACTTGAGTCATGTCTGTTTGCTGTTGCTCGATATTTTGTCAGTTAGCCCATTCATTCCAGAAACATTTACTGAGTATTTCCTCCACCCCCATGTCACGATGCTTTACAGATTAAAAGATGAAGCATATAATTCCCTATGACTGGGAAACCTACCTCAGACTTAGGGGACTGAACATCCCGAATTTCCTGAGACTTAAAAGTCATTTCTGTCTTATCAGCAAATCAGGACACGTGGCCACCCTAACTCTGAGATAAAATTTCTTCTCGGGTTACTATGATGATGGCATAAAATTGCTAAAGAGAGATGCTACTGGTGTGTTTCAGAGGTCAGGAAATGGTTTAGCATCTCACCAACCAGTACACATAGGACTGGAGGCCACATGCATTGAAATAAGACCATTCTGTGGAGCATGAGGAGGGAAAATAGAGCCATGGATCTGGGATCCCCTACACTCAGAGTCTCTCAGAACAGGGAACAGACAATGAATAAAAATGTGCATCATCCTCAAAGAATTTCTAGTGAACGAGTGAGAAAGAGAAATGCAGCTACCCACCGGTAAGTGATAACAGAAGCAACTGTTGTACCCCCATGCAGAACCATAGAGGAGAGCCTTCAGACAGAACATAAGATTGAAGATTCGCCAAGACGAGTATCCAAATGTAGGTAGGAGGCTACTATGGAGGGTGTATAAGAGCATTTCAAGTTATGTTTTATAAAGAATCATTAAAAAAGAAACATTGATATAGGATAAAATGTTTCTATATTGATGATAGAACATTAGAACAGGCAGGAAGAAGGTAAAGACACAGAATAAATAGTCTGTAGAGGAAACTTCACAGTGACACCTGCTTGAAACCATGAGGAGTTTTTTTCCCTGTGGGTTATCCCTCTTGGTGCCTCCTGAACGACACCACCATGCCCTGATGAATAAACTTCCTTGTGCTCACTGTGCTCCCGTCACAGCAGTGTGGACAGAGTTACACATTTTTTCCTGTCACTATTCTGAATGCCATCTAGTTCTCAAGCTGGCTCAGACAGACTGGGAACATGGTGCTCTATAAAAATTGCAGATACACATCTCAGATTTCAATAAAAAAAAAACTTTCCGCCATATATCCACAAGACCAGCTTGCATTTACAAAGGATAATTTTATCTAGTTTCAGGAAAGAAAGAAATAGGAGAAAATAGAGAAGGTGTGTCTCAGAGCTAACCTTCAAGAGCAACACAGGGAGACTGCCAGGCACTTCTGGGAGGATGGTCAGAAATTCTGCAGTCTCCGGCCAGTGACTGAAGCTCTAGTCTTGTCTGCATCATTGTCACAGACTGCATAAGTCTTGGTTGCAAAATCTACCTTAAAAACCCATGGAATTCCTCTTACAGGATTTTCCATTCTCTACGGCTTCCTAGATACACGTTCACATTCATGAGAGCCTGCTCCTTGGCTGATGTCATTTTGTGATACCCTCTAGTGATGGTTATAACTAAAAGCTGCTGACTGCTTCACTCACATGACCAGCGAGTAGTCCCAATCAAGAAATTCATATGACAATGATGAACAGAAGCATCCTCTGAAACTACGTCCTGGGAGGTCAGTCTTGGCATCTGCACAGCAAAGAATAGGAGACTGCTGAGGAGACAGCATGAAGGAGTGGTCTTTCATAAGTTCATGAAGTACTGAAAAAGAGACTGGGCATATGCTAGCATTGGGGAAACAGAAGTGTTAGTCATGAAAAGTACCATGAAGATATTGAAAAAATAGGGAAGAATGCTTCTGATTCCAACTTTCTTATGCCCTGGCTCAAGCAATTTCTTTAGTGATCTATACACATGATTGTTTAGAAGAGAGTCTGGTGAGCACTAGTGTGGCCCACTGTCAGGGAAATTTATCCAAGCATGTGCCCTCAGTCAATGGCTGAAGACTACAGCAAACAGGAGAACACACTGTGTTCCCTCCAGGCTGGGAAGTTGCAGGACTGTAGCCAATTCTCAGTTTATTATCCAAATTAGTTCAATACTCACAAGTTGTTTTCAAGAACACGAATCTCCAAACATTTATCAGTTCTGCTTTTTCTTTTATTTTTAATATAATTGTTTAATTTATTCACTTTATATACCAATTGTTTCTACCTTCCTCATCACATCCTGGTCCCACCTTCCCTCCCTCATATTGTCTGCCTCCCTCCCCTAGTCCTCAGAAAAGGGAGCCCTCCACCCCTAACATCTGACCTCAGCCTTTCAAGTCTATATCCTCTTCTTCTTTGGCATGGCAAGGCTGTACCACCAGGGAGAATTGATCACTGGGTGGGGCCAGAGTCCATGCCATAAGTAGTCCTCTGTCAGATATAAGTTTGGTGAAGATCTTTTTCCAGTCTTTAGCCTATCATTTTGTTCTGTTCTCTAACCAAGAAAGTGAAAGATCTGTATGAAAAAAACTTCAACTCTACCAAGAAAAAATTGAAGAAGATACCAGAAGATGGAAAGATCTCCCATGCTCATGGATTGGTAGGATTAACATAGTAAACATGTTCATCTTACCAAAAGAAATCTACAGATTCAATGCAATTCTCATCAAAATGCCAACACAATTCTTTACAGACCTTGAAAGAACAATTCTCAATTTATTTGGAAAAACAAAGAACCCTGAATAGCTAAAACACTCCTATACAATATAAGATGTTCTGGTGGTATCTCCATCCCTGATCTCAAACTATACAATAGAGCAACAGTAATAAAAACTGCATTGTCCTGGCATAGAAACAGACAAGTGGATCAATGGAATTGAATGGAAGACCCAGAAATAAACCAACACACCTATGGACACTTAATTTTTGATAAAGAAGCTTAAACCATACAATGGAAAAAAGATAGCATCTTCAACAAGGGGTATTGGTCTAACTGGATGGCTACATGTAGAAAAATGCAAATAGGCACTCATTTATCATCCTACACAAAACTAAAGTCTAAGTGGATTAAAGATCTCAACATAAAACCAGACACATTAAATCTTTTAGAAGAAAAAGTAGGGAAGGGCCTTGAGTTCATTGGCCCAGGAGACAACTTCCTGAACCAATCACTCGGCCTCTAAGATCAATGATTAATAAATAGGACCTCATGTAACTGAAAAGCTTCTGGTGTTTCATGTTGAGTCTCAACATTATGAGACTGTTTGGAGCATGTGCATGATGTAGTCTACAAAGAATGGCTTATTTTGTTTGTTCTTAGATTTTTAAAAAATCATTTTTATCTGTGGAGACTGGCTGCACTTATATGAGCAGTGCCTACAGAATCTAGAACAGGGCATCAGACTTCATGGGGGTGGCTTTAGAGGCTGTTGTATATGCAGACCAAAGTGGTGCTGGCAACAGAATTTGGGACATCTACAGGGGCAACGCATACTCTTAAGCACTGACTCCTCCTGCCCTGGAATGGTTTACCTGTAAGATCTCCTGAGGTCTTTCTATAGCTTATTTTAATGCAACAGCTTCTGGTCATGAGTAAAACATGAGCAAAAAAATATACAGTTTTAGTCTAGCCTGCATCCCATAAACCTGACAAGATCTATGATTCAAATACTGGTGTTGGTGCGTATTGCAAAAAGTTTGATTTGACATAACTTGCTAGCTGGAAATTCTAAACCAAGAATCTGTTAGATTTGCCAATTAGAACGTCCAAATCCAAAGGAACCTTTTCTTTGGGTGTTAGTGGTTGTACAGAAATTCTAAAGAAAAAAAAAGGATTAAATGCTCTAAAAGTATTGGGTTTACCTAAACCTGACATGATCCTTTCAGCAGAATTGGATGATGAGCAAAGGTCATGACCTAAGAGTGGGAGGTCCAAAATATATCTAAGCATAAGCCTGCAAGTGCAAGAGAAGGGAGCCCAGTGAGAACTAGGAGAACCAGGAGACAGCAGGGGTTGAGGTTGAGGAATAGAAGGAATTTACTATCCTTCACAGATTCCAGGTGACACACACACACACACACACACACACACACACACACACACACAC
>OU015747.1:42379445-42392050 GCA_907169655.1 Acomys percivali | reverse complement strand
ATCAATAATTGAGTCAATATTTATCAGATGCAGAATTAGTTCCAACAGAATTTGAAAAGATGGATATAAAGAGCAGGCCTAAAGGTTAAAAGAGATGGGTAAAGAGGAAAACTCCAGGAGATCCTTGAACTGTGTTATAAACTGTTACCTACTGCATTAATTCCATCCCCTTGACAAAATACCATGGAAAATACAACATACTTAGGGCTTATTTGGATTACCAGTTCTGAAGTGAAGGAGTCCATGACAGTGAGCAAAGGCATGACTGCGAAAACTGGAAGCTAGCTTGAGCAGGAAGTACAAAGTAGAGAGAGCAAGCTAGAAGTGGTAGAGGCATTTTCACTCTCAAAACTCACCCTTAGGGATACACTTCTTGTAGCAAGGCTGAACCTCCTAAACCCATCCAAACAGCACTGCCAGCTGGAGACCATGTGATCATATATCTGAGCCCATGGGGGACACTCTCAATCAAACTGCTGCACGTAATAAATATAGTCTCTAAATTACAAATATATCTGAAGATAATCACTTTATGTGAAATTTTAAATTGCAGAAAAATCATTTTAGCAGTTTCTCATGGAGGTGTTATTGAATAAGAAAAATGAGTTTGATTGATTGACTGATTGATATTGATCAGCCTGCCATGTGGGTCATTATAACCAAATAAATGCCAAAAGCAATGTAAAGAGATTATTTTGCCTCAGAAATTCTAGGATTTCTGCCCCTCATGATGAGGAAGACATGACAGCTGGAAAGCACTGCTCACAGAAGTAGGAGTCAGATGTGGTAGCTGTCATGCCTTACAGTTGGGAAGCGGAGTGAAAGCCAGCACCAGGGGCTGATCTCACATCCAAAGGCTCCCCAGACAGCACCACTAGATTGGAACCAATTCTTCAAACTTGGAGGCTGTGGGGGCAATTTCACATTCCATCCATAACAATAAAATATTATATTCAACAGTGTTGACTATATGAAGTCTTCCCCCATCTCAGTGGTGTTCCCAACCCTGCCTCAGGCTCTGTTTCCATCACACATAAGAATTTCAGACATGGAAGCAGGTTATTCCAGTAATCATTTTCTAAATGCTTGCCTGTTCTAATGTATCAAATCCCAAGTCTATTCCAAGCAAAGGGTAATTTATCCTGAAATGGTGGGATACATTTTCATCATCCTAATCAGATGTGGTTATATAATTTTCGAGTAGCCCAAGGGAGTATGGATAGAAGAATAAGCTCCCTTCAGTTTGTGTCAAGTTTGGATATTTAAATAACTTTCTATCAATTGGTTGTATTAATGTGCATCAATTTAACCAAAAGGAAAACTTTTTTTTAAAAATCACAATCATTATAGGCAGTTTTTTTTATTATCTTCTGGAAACTAGTTCCAAAATACAGTTCGAGAACTTAAAGTTAAGATATTCCATTGCTCAATGACTTATTTTTCTTCTAGGGAAAAAGTAACTTTTAAGTATTTATCATATTGGTACATTTACCACATTTTGTAAATAAGAATAAAAGAGCAGGTCACTAGTACATAGGAATGATTAAACTGTAGTATAACTACATAGTGCAATGAGAGAATGTGGCCAAGTGTATTTTTTAAAGTGAATAATAATAGCAGAGCATGGTGACATATGTCTATAATTAAAGCATTCACTCAAGATATAGCTGTAGGAGGACCAGAAGAAAAATCTGAAATTTTAGGACAGACAAGAATAAATAAACACAAGAAAAATAGGATATGTATGGAAATCCATGTAGTTAAAAGTTTCTTGGGAAAAAAAAACAGATGGAGAATGAATCCCCTCAATGATTAGCTTATTGTCCACCTATTGTCTTTCTTTGAGGCTCTGCTCATCATGCTCCTGTACCAATTGTGTGAGGAGAGAAAACTTCCCTTTACCTTCCAAGGTCAAAGACTGTTTAGAGTTTCTAAGACATAACGGACATTTAGTCTCTCCAGCATACTCATTGTTCGAAGTGTAAGTTTGACGTAAATGTTGGCCCAGTGTGCTTTCCCAGAAATATTCCAGCTTTAAAAATCTGTTGCTTCCTAGGTTTTTGCAAAATTGGCTTCTAACTACAGTACAAGTGCTAATAATCTGTGCAGTACCCAAACAAGTCCTGATTGGCTGGCACTGAATTTGCAGCTGCTATTGCTTCAGGATTTGCTCACTCTGTGATAGAAAAGATCGCCAGGCATAAAGTGATCTCCTGTGTATGTCTGTGGTTGGGTGTTATTTGGACTATCCACTTGATGCTTGGGTTTGCTGGCTATTGATAGACCATGGTTATACCATAATTTATACCAGAGACTTGTAAGAATAGTTTCCAGATATCAAAAGTTCTGAAGTATTTATCTTTCTACAGTGAGAAGTCAGATTTCTGGCCTTGCAAATTAGGAAAGTGCTGTTAAAGTTATTACTTCATTGGCCTGAGGGTTCGGTTCTAAACTTAGCAAACTATCTGACATAACAACAAGGAAATGAACCTACAGAGAGACTGCATCCAAGATGATAAAAATGTGGTACCACTTAAATTCTTCTAGGATTACTTGGGTAATTTCCAGATGCTTTATCTCTTCTTTGGAGAAGAGAAGACAGCAGCAAAACAAAAAGAAAGCCCATGCCAAGAATAGGTGATAATAATAAGGGTCACTAAGGGGTCCACATTTCTAATGTCAATGTAAAGAAATGCTTTACTCACAAGTATAAGTGTTTCGTCCAAATAAAGTTAGAAAACTGTTATTTTTTTTATTTTGTATTTATCTTTGCAATAAAACAATAACCTTCATTATGGCACCTTCACATATATTCATTACGTTTGTTTTCAGTCATGCCCCTCCCCTACTATCCTCCATCATCCCCTTGATTCCTTCTCTCTGGTCTCCTTCCTCCATCCAAATACTCACAATTCGGTTTAACAGATACATATGATTCTATAGATAGATAAGTTTAAATAGTTAGGTAGGTTCTGCAAAAACCTCAGAGACTTACAGAATGTGCCATTTAAAGATGTTTTTATTATTTTAAAGATTCTTTGACAACAAGACAAATTAACTCCTGGCAACACCCAGCCTACCTCAAAGAAGATGATGAGCATCAAAGAAGTTCCTTGTGAAGATGGCTTCAAATGTGGCAAACAAGCCACTAGGAAAAATGATCTTGTTTCTACCACAGACAGAATTGTGCCTAAAAAAGGACAAGCTTGGGGTCAGGCAGAGTCAATGTCCAAACTCTACCAAGACAAGGTAAGCAAGTCCTCAATAGCTCCTGCAAATAGACTAGAATTGGACATGACCATGATTTGATCAACTAGCAATTAATTTGTATAACTTACTTATCCTAAACAGCCTGAAATAGCACTTTCAAGATATTGGAAGTAAACCATGTATCATAATTGAGTTATATGAGTACAATACTGCATATTAGAGTATATATATAGATATATATACATATATCTATATATATAATGTGTGTGAAGAATAATCTTACATTTGAATTCTATATCACTGTATCTAAAATTAAACTTATTTTGCATCTATATACAAACTTCTATACCAGTGAATTAAAAATAACCTTGTGAGTGACAATTAAGACATTAAGTTGGGAAGTATAATCATTAATCTACTTTTTGTTCTGTCTTCCCTATATATTTCTATAGTCCCCCTTCTTTCTTTTCAACCCCTATCTTCACACCTAAGAATGGAAGATAAAGGAAAAGAGAGACATTCCTGAGTCCCACATTGTTTTCTTTCTAAATAAGACCAATAATAATTTATAATCAACTCTCATTGAAAATAACCCTCTATAGCCCAAGAAAGCAACCAAAAACCTATCCAATCCTCCTTAAAAGAAATGGGCATTTTTCTCTCAAGGTTTCTTCTGGCTGATTTGGGATGACCAATACCTTTGTAGGGGCCAAAATAAAATTGGGGAAATGGTTAAACAATTTAAGAATAGCATTTGAGGTCCAATTTCTAAATGTTGAGAGATTCCAGGTTTAATTAGAGTCCTGTGTGGGACAGTCTGAAATGCTGAACCAATTTGGATTGGAAGCTTTCTTCGAAGGTGTTCTGGGTGCTGTCCTGTTCTGATGGGGAACAGCAACTGAAAGACTTGGTGCTGGAACATGAAGGATGCAGGATGTCAGTGTCCAGTGTACTAAGAGGAATGAATGCTTTCATGTCTGATCCAATGTCAGTGTCCAGTTCCTTTGTTCTAAGAACATATAATTTCTCACAGCATTATACAGTCCTAAAAGCATTAATGTATAAGGGTGCATGATGCACAGAACAATTAAGGCTGGTTTTCTGCTCATTGTATGAGCAGAAAAAAGGACATCTGTAAATCTTCATTCATGCTGTATGAAGAATGGCATCTAATAATAATTCATATGGAATTTGTAGCTAACAAGAAGCATTGTCTATGCCTAGAAATTCAGGTCTCAGCCAGTCTCAGAGCTAAGAATACAGACCCATTTTTTTTTCAAGCAGGGTCTCTTTGTGTAGCCTTGGAAATCCTGGACTTGCTTTGTAGACCAGGATAGCCTCAAACTCACAGCGATCCACCTGCCTCTGCCTCCCAAGTGCTGGGATTAAAGGCATGTACTACCATGCCAGGCCTCATTCTTTCTTAGCAGACAATATTTGATAATCACTGAATGGCTAGGGGTGGAACTATGCACTCAACTCTCCTCTCTATGGTGAAATTTGGTCTGGCTTTGGCTTGCACAGGTTTTATACATGTTGTCACAACTGCTATGAGTTCATACATGTAGCAACCCTGTTGTGTTCAAATGTTTCCTTATGGTCACCCTCTGCCTTCACAGCAATAAAACAGAAACCAAGGTAACTCCCTACTATTTTCTCTAGTAATTTGAGGGTTTCAGGTCATATGATGAGGTTCTTGAGATATGGGGTTTGATTTTTGTCTCATGTGAGAGATAAAGATCTAGTTTTATTTTTATACATGCTGAAATCCATTTTTTATAGCATCAATTTTCCAAAATACATTTTTATTGTTTCTATCAAAAGTTGGAAAGTAATTCAGTGGACTTATGTCTGAACCTTCTACATGTCTTTTTTTAACACTAGTATCATACTATTTTTAATAATATATCTCTGTTGTGTACCTTGAGCTCTGGCATGGTGATAGCCCCTATTGTCTTCTTTTAGTTCATAATTGCTTTGCCTCACTTTGGTCTTTTGAGCCCCCAGACAAATTTATGAACCATTTTTCTTTGTGTGCGAAGAAAGAGCTTTCTTCTCCTTCGTGCTCTCCTCAACTGCTTCCCAAATCTGTCTCTCGTCCTGGGCTTTGACATGCCAAATGTAGACTCCGTGACTTGCATTTGTTCCTTGTTCACAGGCCCTCAGCATAGCTCACCTAAAGATGTAGGGAAGCAACTGAATGGGAGAGGGAATGAGAAGGGTAACAGGTATGGAGATTGGTTGGGTGTCGGGAGAGAGGGGTAGGGGTGCAAAAGAGAGAGAATATATTGGTAGAGGGGTATCTTTGGAACAAGGGAGGCTCCTGGGAGTCTATGGTGGTGACCTTATACTTAGGGTCATTTTAACATTTAACACATTACTAATTTTTTTTGGCCAAAAATGTATATTCCAAAAGAGAAGTGGAGTTTCATCAGTATACAAGTTCGCAAAGCTCTTTGATGTTTGAGTTAGGAGAAGTTAATTGGATCCATGTTCCTGTTTCTGTGTTCAATCTGTTTCAAAATGTTTTGAATTAAATATATGGAGGAAAGTACCCCACTTGCAGTCTTGGGACTTAGAGGAGGTGGAGGCAGGAGGATTCTGAGTTGAAGACCACCAGAGTCTAGAGAGCAGAGCAGAGTGGATCAAAGTAAAGCATGATGTCACAGAGATATATTTTACTTATAAAACACACTTGCATTTTAATAGTATTATTTAAAATATTTATATTTTTATGTGTATGATTTTTTGTCTTCATGTATATTTGTGCATAATGTACATACCTGTTGACAGGAGAAGCCAGAAAAATGTGTTGAAATTTTGATGGGGATTGCATTGAATCTGTACATTGCTTTTGGTAAGATGGCCATTTTTACTATATTAATCCTACGGATCCATGAGCATGGGAGATCTTTCCATCTTCAATTTCTTTCTACAGAGATTTGAAATTCTGTTATACAGGTCACTCACTTGCTTGGTTAGAGTTATAGAAAGATATTTTATGTTATTTGTGGCTACTGTGAAAGGTATAGTTTCCCTAATTTCTTTCTCAGACCATTTATTATTTGTACAAAGGAGGGCTACTGATTTCGTTTTGAGTTAATTTTGTATCTAGCCACTTTGTTGAAGGTAATCAACTATAGGGGTTCTCTGATAGAATTTTGGAGATCACTTATGTATACTATCACATCATCTGCAAATAGTGATAATTTGCCTTCTTCCTTTCCAATTTGTATCCCCTTGATCTCCTTTAGTTATTTTATTGAGAGATATTAATGACTAATGACTGTTAACTCCCATTAATTTGATGTTGATGGTGTTAGTATGTGTTTTTGTGTGTGTTTCCATTATTTTGCTTTTTGCTCTTGTGGAGCAGCAAAATATTTCCTGTATTTTCTTGGGTACAGTTAAATTCCTTGGGTTGGATTTTTCCTTCTAGTATCCTCTGTGGGTCTGGATTTGTAGATATATATTGTTTCAATTTGGTTTTGTCATGAAGTATCTTGTTTTCTCCATCTATGGTGATTGAAAGTTTTGCTGGATATAGCAGTCTGGGCTGGCATCTGTGGTCTCTTCTGTTTTGCAAGATGTTTGTCCAGGCCCTTCTGGCTTTTAAAGTCTCTGTTGAGTTGTCTGGTGTAACTCTAATATGTCTACCTTTATATGTTACTTGGCTCCTTATCTCTTGCAGCTTTTAATAGTCTTTCTTTGTACTATATGGTTAGTGTCTTAATTATTATATTATATAGCAAAAGGATTTTCTTTTTTGTCCAATCTGTTTGGTGTTCTGTAAGCTACTTTTACATTTTTAGGCATCTCTTTCTTTAGGTTAGGGAAAATTTCTTCTAAGACCTTGTTGTAGATATTTTCTGGACCTTTGAGCAGGGAATCTTCTCTTTCTTCTAATCCTATTATTCTTAGGTGTGACCTTTCACAGTGTCCCAACTTTTCTGACTGTTTCATGCTAGAAACTTTTTAGATTTAGCATTTCTTTGACCAGTGTATCGATTTATTCAATCTTATCTTCTATACCTGAGACTCTCTCTTCCATCCCTTGAAGTTTGTGGGTGATGCTTGCATACGTCCTGTTCTCTTTCCTAGATTTTCCAGCCCCAGGATTGCCTCAGTTGTGTTTTCTTCATTGCTTCTAGTTCCATTTTCAAGTCTTGAATAGTTTTGTTCATTTTCTTCTCCTGTTTGCTTGTATTTTCCTGTATTTTTTAAAGAAATGTATTCATTTCCTTCACCTGTTTATTGTATGTTCCTGTATTTCTCTGACGGTTTTATTCATTTCCTTTTTAAAGGTCTCTATTATCATCATAAGTTAGACTGAAGGTTATTTTCTTGTGCTTCAGGTGTGCTAGGATATCCAGGACTTTCTCTAGCATGATAGTTGGGTTCTGGTGGTGCCATACTGCCTTGGGTTTTGTTGAGTGTATTCTTATGCTGGCCTCTAGCCATCTGGTTTTCCCTGGTGTTGGCAAGCCCAGTGGACCCTGATGGCAGTAGGCCTCTGGGATTGCAGATAAAGCTGGGCCCTGAGAACTAGCTCACCAAGGCCACTGTGCAGACCACACCACTGCTGGGTTTGCCTGGAGGGCCTTGGCTAGCAGTCCCTGATAGCTACTTACCTGGTAGTCTGCCTCTAGGAAAACCTGGTGTCTTGTTTTAAAACACCTATGAAATAATCTATTGTCACTATTTTTTGAGGCACTTGAAGAGACAATAAATCACAGATTTGTTCCATGTCTGCAAACTGAAAATTGTTTACTAAGTAGAACTACCAGACAGTTCTGGAATACTCTATGTCAAGAGCATATTCTGTTCAAGCATCATTCAAACATAATGTTGTCCTGTAGAGAATTTTTCTTTTAACTATGCATTGTGCTCAATAACTTTTGAGAGAATTTATAAATTCTTCCTGCTATCCCTTGTGGCTCTCAGAAGTAAGACACTCATGAGGCTGGAGAGATTGCTTGGTTATTAAGAACACTAGTCCCTCTTCCAGAAGACCCAAGTTCAATTTCTTGTCACCCACATCACTGCTCACAACTATCTGTAGCTCCAGCTCCAAGCGATGAGGTAACTTCTCTGTCCTGTATAAATATAAGATATGTATATGGTACTATATATATACACACACAGTATAACACTCCTACACAGAAAATAATGATTTTTTAAAGACGTAAGACAACCACCACTGAGTTTGGTTTTGATTCTCTCTCTCTCTCTCTCTCTCTCTCTCTCTCTCTCTCTCTCTCTCTCTCTCTCTCTCTCTCTCTCCACTCTGAAGCTTTATGAGACCTCATAAGATGTCACACATGAGAGTCCAACACCAAGAAGCTATTTCCATGCACAAAAGTATTAAATATTTGTATATTCTAAAACACACATAAATTTTAAGTTAAGCTCTGGGTTCTATTCTACAAACATCTCTTCATGTAAATGAATATTCCAACTGTGAAAATATGTAAAATGAAAAATTCTTCTGTCCCCAAGCTCTCCAGATAAAGGAGAGTCCTTCTCGGTCTTATTCTCATTCTCTTTTGTCACTCTGGCTTCAGATTGACCTTTCTCAAGCCCTATAGTTGAATATACTTATAATTCACTTCAAGTCTTTATCAGAGTCTTTTGAGGCTTGTTTTAGGAGTTGATGTATGTCTTCTAGAAAATTTCCCAAAATAACACCTGCCTGTGTGCAGGTCAAAAACTCTTGTTCTGTAGGTGTTACTGGGGCAACACAGTTTTGCTACTGTTTTAAAGTGTGATTTACACTTTCTTAAGAAATATTTTAATGTGATTTTGCGATCTTACTGTGAAAGGGGTTGGGCGTTGATTTTTTTCTAGACTTATACCTTTGTATTATATTATATGTTATTGTGGCTGCTTTGTTCTTTGAAGATTCAAATTCTCAATTCTTTGTATATCCTTTCCATGATTTGTGATCCCCCACCCTCTTATTTTTACTTTGAGAACTTCGTGTGCTGAGGAGTGAGTGTGGGTAGGGGTGTATTGGTTCCTGAGTTTCCTTTTTTTAATTAATTATAATTTATACAGATTACATCCCAATTGTTTTCCCTTCACTCCTTGTGTATGTTCCTGCTCCCACCGCCCCTCCCTCTTTTGCCCTATTTCTCTTCCAGAGCAGGCTCTCTCGATGAGATTTGATAGGCTGTGCTCATACAGTGGGGGAGGAGGTCCCTTTCTGTCAGAGAACTGGTCATGTTACTCCTTCCGCTTTTTTCTTTACTTTCTTTACAGTTTTTAGTGCCTGGTCTCTCTTCACTTTGTTTCTAGTTGTATTGTGCTGATGCCCTTGTGTTTTACTTCTCTCTTGATTTCTCTCATGCTTCATTTTCTCTTTGCTCAATTTTTCTCTTTATTATTATTGTGTGAAGGGGGGCTCCATTCTCCGAGAGGCTAGGCTGAGAATCTGGTCACCGAGTTTTCTTTAGCCTTCTGGGGGCTAGCTTGTCTTCAGGGCACCTTTGATATGCTTTTCTTCAAAGAGCCAGCTTTTGACACTTTTGTGTGGGTTAGGGTCTGCAAGAAACTGGCTTTTTAACACTTTTGAGTCTGGTGGGTAGTTATCAGCAGGGCAGAGAGCATCTCCTCCGCCTGCAGACAAGGGCCCACATCTTTTTACTTTTATTATTTTTGTGTATACAGACGTAGTGCCCACAGAGGCCAGAAGAGAGGCTCAATTAACAGGTTTTGAGCCACATTTTGTGCTTGGTAAGAACTGAACTTGAGTCCTTTGGAGGAGCATGCGCAGTAGTATGTGCTCGTAACCACAGAGCCATGGCTCTGGACTCTCCCTTAGTTTTTAAAAAATTGATTTGTGCTTCTCTCATCTAGAGTCCCAATAGGATGTCCTCCCCTCTGTCCCAGTTTCCTGGTAAGGGAAGGCTTTCGTGGGACATGCCCCTTGGGCTAGTATGCAGATATAAGTGAGTATATACCATTTGAGTCTTTCTGCTTCTGGGTTAACTCACTCATTATGATCATTTCTAGCTCAATCCATTTATCCACAAATTTCGGGAATTCCTTGTTTTTAATAGCTGAGTACTATTCCATAGTGTATATGTACCAGTTTCTTTATCCATTCTTCTACTGAGGGACACTTAGGCTGTTTCCATGTTCTGGCTATTATGAATAAGGCCGCTATGAACATGGTTGAGCAAATTTTCTTGTTGTGTGCTGGAGCATCTTCTGGTTATAGTCCAAGGAGTTGAATAGCTGGTTCTTGAGGAAGCCCTATTCCCAGTTTTCTGAGATAGCAAAAGGGGTCCCGCTCAAACTAAGGCACTAGCCAAGGACAATACAGGCGATAAACTTTAAACCCCTACCCAGATCTAGCCAATGGACAGAACATTCTCCACAGTTGAGTGGAGAGTGGGGTATGACTTTCACACATACTCTGGTGCCTCATATTTGACCATGTCCCCTGGAGGGGGAGACCTGGTGGCACTCAGAGGAAGGATAGCAGGTTACCAAGAAGAGACTTGCTACCCTATGAGCATATACAGGGGGAGGAAATCCCCCTCAGGAACAGTCATAGGGGAGGGGAATAAGGGGGAAATGGGAGGGAAGGAAGAATGGGAGGATACAAGGGATGGGATAACCATTGAGATGTAACAAGAATAAATTAATAAATTTTTTTTTTAAAAAAGAAGGAAAAATTTATTTGAGAATAAAGATGGGTTCTTTTTTCTGTTTGAAAATTTTTTTTGCTTTTTGCCTTCACTACAATGTTTCTGCAAAGACTAGCTACTATTCGTCAATTTGCTGTACTCTTGGACCAGTGTTATACTGAGCTCTTCTATTCATCTGCATTTGCTGCACTAGCTTCCTCAAGCTGGGTTCCTATTGTCTGCAGATGGCAAAGTAATTTGTCCAACTTTCCAGTCTCCACAGCCTTCTATTCTTCTAGCTCTCTGCTCTGGCGACTGCAGTCAGTTCATGATATTCCCACGCAGGGACTTTTAGACATGGAAATGTGTGCTTCTCAGGCAGATGTGCTGTAACCTGTGTCCTATTCACAGCCACTTCTCTTCTTCCTTTCTTTTCTCTTCTTGACTTGTAGCAGGAATTACTTTTCTCTGCCTTTTTACTAAGGTTGAGTGTTGGGGTTTTGAAAAGGTTACTATTTTTTAATATGATGAAAAATATTTAACAAAGATAGATTAAGAAGGTTAGAAAATCAGTTAAATGTGCCATATGATCCCATTTTGTACAAATAAAATGTATATATGCCAAAATAAGATATGAACACACAAACAAAAACCTGAAAAGCATTCATCATGGTATTTACAGTGATTACCAAGGACAGTAAAATTATGGTGCTTATATTGTCTCTCCTGGTTTATAAGTAATTTCTGCTTTCTTTCTAAAAACAAGTTAATATAAACAAGATATAAAATAATATCTGAAAAGACAACAGTATTGGTTATTATTGTTTCAACTCTTGGAACTTAAAATAGTAGTTTTCCTTCTCTACTTCTAACTGTAAAGATTAAGAAAAATCTAGAAATTATATACAAATGAAATATACGTGGGAGAGTAAGTTCCTAAGACTGTACAAATAGGTAGATGCTGAGGAATTCTTTTCAAACCTCCTCCATCTGAAAAATCAACAATGCTTAATATATTAATGCAATTTGTTTGATTTAGATACTGCCTTTGACAGTAACAAAAAAACCTTTCAGATTATAAATAGAAAAATCATCCATTCACACTGCCAAAGAGGGGATCTTCTATTACCAACATTGAGAGACCAGAAAAAGGGGCAGGAAGGCACAGTAACACGTGGTGGAAATCATATTCCCATGACAATTCTGTATACATCTTTCTCTCTTTCCCCTGTGTCCATAAACTAACATCACATAATTCTGTCTGTTGTGAGTAAGAGACACCCCTCAGGGTGTAGGGAACAAATAGATGAAGTCTAGCCCAATAATAATAGATTAGATACATAAATGGATGATAAATAGATAAATGATAGATCAGATAGATAGATGATAGATAGATAGATAGATAGATAGATAGATAGATAGATAGATAGACAGATAGATAGGGATGATAGACAGACTGATAGATGATAGATTGATAGATACTCAAGAGAAATTAATAGATGCTTAAATTATGTGCAAATAGTTGGTTGGATAAATAGATAATAGAATAGAGAAATAAAAGTTAAGAAATAAATTAAATTGACCATCAAACATACAGAAATAGCTAGACAGAGCAATGCCATATCCACATAATAGTTTGAGATGAGACTATGTGTGAAGACTCTCTAGAGACATTAGTTACTGGCCTTGTTTCTTTCATTTTTACTATCATGCATGTGTGTGTGTGTGTGTGTGTGTGTGTGTGTGTGTGTGTGTGTGTGT
>OU015747.1:42358745-42379435 GCA_907169655.1 Acomys percivali | reverse complement strand
TGTGTGTGTGTGTGTGTGTGTGTGTGTGTGTGTGTGTGTGTGTGTGTTTGCATGAATGTGTGTACTTCAGTATTACCTTTTTACTCATAACTTGCCACTTCAATTCTGTTTCCATCTTTCTTGTACTTACTTTATTTCATAAATATTGTAAAACTGCTTAATCATAAGAAAATGTCCACTTAGAACATAGTACTGACACGTATCCTCTTTGCTGGATGTAATCTGCTATTATTTGCTGCTCACATCCCCGATGAAGTCACCTACCACAATCTACAAGTGAACACTTTTTCCACCCCTGCTGGTCAGGCTATATATGACTGTAATGTGGGTGAACTGTGAACAAAGCTGAGAGAATCAGTTTCCGCCTTCAATAATTTGGAATTGGGACATAAAACTGTACTTGGTCTGTTGATGATTGAAATTTAGAAGCTCCACAAATATGAACTTAAGGAATAGTGTGTGTGTGTGTGTGTGTGTGTGTGTGTGTGTGTGTGTGTGTCTGTGTGTCTGTTTAAAATCGAGGATAAATTGAGTTGTGTAAAAGGAGAGAAACAGAAGTGAAAGGGAGGGCGTGGAAAAGGAAAAGCAAGAGAGAGAAGGAATATGGAAAGAGGGAGAGAGGGAGGGAGGAAGGAAGGGAGCGAGGGAGGAAGGAAAGGAGAGAGAGGTTTTCAAGAAATCATATGTATTTTAATGCTTGGACCTATAAACTGGAAAACCATCACTTCAAGTTTCCCTTTTTCTTTAAACTAGACTCACTGGACCTAATCGTTGTAAAAAGATAAGTCCATAATTAGACACACATAGTCATTAAAATAATATAGCATAGATACATTTGTGGACAAAGCAGTGATAAAAAAACAACAGGAATATTTGAATTAATAAAATTACATCAAAAATTCAAATTCACATTTAGAGAATAAAGGAAAGATATTGTTTTCAGCGATAGCCTACATGAAATAACTTATTAGTGCAGGTTCATTAGGCCCTGAAGAAATCTCAGTGGAGCATATTACGTTGAATAAAATTAAAATAAAACACTACAACCACTTACACTTTCGATTCAGCTATGAAAATTATGAGGCCGTGCTTCTATACTAGCTTACACATTTAAAGAAAATCTGATTCAGAACTTTGAAGCCACACCAGCCTGATTAATCCAGGTTCACAGACCTGGAACTAAGACTATTCATTTTGGTCAACAGGAGACCCTCTCCAGGGCCCTGGAATAACTGCCTGTGAGGAGCTCCTTTTCAGGGGTGGAGGGATGATGATTGTTACAGTGAGAATAGCTTCAAGGAGTGCAATCTAAATAGCTCTGCCGTGAGTTAGATTTAGGACAAGATGGCTTTCTAACCTGAAGTTTCTTCCACTACAAAAGAAAAAATCAGTGCTTGGCTGAGTAGCAAGCAATGATATCAAATTTCAGTTATGAAATGAATGAACTTGACTTCACATTACTTCTCCAACAGGAGCCACACAATGAATGTCCCCAGGAGTCAAACCAGAGAACCCAATCATCTTAGTTAGGCATTCTATTGCTGCGAAGTGACACCATGACCTCGGCAACTCTTACAAAGGAGAAAAAATTGAACTGGGGCTTGCTTACAGGTCAGAGATGTATTCCATTTGTCATCATGGCAAGGAAGCATAATGGCCTGCAGGCAGATGTGACGCTGGAGAGGTAACTGAGAGTTCTACCTCTGGGTCCACAGGCAGAGGAAGGGAGTGTGACACTGAGCCTGGCTTATGCTTCAGAAACCTCAAAGCTCCTCCCCAGTGAGACATGTCCTCCAAGAAGGCCATACCTACTTCAACAAGGCCATATTTTCTAATAGCACCACTCTCTATGGATCTATGAGGGCTCTTTTCATTCAAAGCACCATCAAGAGTTTATGAAGATAAGCCAGTGTTGGTACACCAGAAACCATATCTATGCTCTGTGTTCCCAACACTTGACAGAGTGACAAACAGATGAAGTCTTAAGTCAATGTATATTGTTGGCATGAACACAGCCTTGTCAAGGGCCACAGTGCCTGAGACCAATGGGAACAGTACAATTTTCTCCAACTAAGGCTCACAGAAGTAGCAAATCCATCTCCTGCTTAGTGTGTGGATATTGACACAACGATTGCAGAGTCCTATTCCCATGCATGTACAACCTGAAACTACTCCTCTGTATATAGACGCTCTGCCAAGATGAGCCAAGCTCACTTTTTCTTTGTTCATCTGCAAACAAAAAACCTGCCTCGCACTCAACAGTATAAAATAAACGTGTTGAGCTCCCCACTGCTGACGGTGTGTTTAAGCCCGCCCTATCACAACTTTTCTGCGCATGCGCTTGTCTATAGCCATTCATCGCTCTCCCATTGTCCCAGTTAGAGCAATCCCAAAGCCGTGCAGGTCACAGCGCGATTGTTAAGCCCTCCAGCATGTTCCTGGAAGTGTTCAACCCTTGTTAATTTTTCCAACTGTAGTCTTGCCATCAAGTTAGAAAAGCTGATGTAATTACAACAAACAATGGATCATTGTACTTAAAACATTAACTGACAAAACATGTGTTCACAGAAAAGGTTTACAGCCCAGTGATTTAAATAGGTATACTCGATGTCTACTAGCTACCACAAAATAGCAACTATATCACCACCACTCACACTGAGCATTTGCGTGTACCTGTGATGTGGACACACAAAACATGCTCTTTTGTCAGAACAATATTATTAACTGTTGTGTCCATGTTATATGTTAGATCTCCACATTCAAAAATCAATTTATATGTTATAAGTAGTGTCTATTAACAAATGGATAAAAAAAATGTGGTACTTATACACAAAGACATGGAAAGGAAGTGGAAAAATCCTCTTTGACCTTAAAGAGGAAAATGGGAAATGATACTTGTAACAACATAGATAAATGTGGTGAGCATTATGTCCAATGAAATAAGCCACATACAACCTACTCCCCCATACACAGTATTACATGGTGTCAAACATCCATGGAATCTAACCAATAGAACTTACAGAAGCTGAAAGTATCCTACAGCATAAGTAGAGCCTAGTACCCAGAGGCCGGGGGTTAATGCATAGTAAAGTGTAGGAATGCTTTGGCCCAAGGTTATGAAGATTCAGCCAAGAGAATGAATGATATGTACAGCAGATGAAAGTCAGATTGTGTGTGGTTTTATTTGTGTGTGTGTGTATGTGTGTGTGTACATGTGTGTAAAAACACAACACCATCTTTTACAATAATATATGGTTATCATTTTCACTATAAAAATAATTTTTAAAATAAACAAAATTGTTACCATCTGTCTCTGGCTGTATAAACTTTGTTTAAATTATATGCTCTTCTGTGGGATTTAAGAATTACCTATGAGGGCTGGAGAGATGGCTCAGAGGTTAAGTGCACTGTCTATTCTTCCAAAGGTCCTGAATTCAATTCTCAACAACCACATAGTGGATCACAACTATCCATAATGAGATCTGGTGCCCTTTTCTGGCACACACATGCTGACAGAATACTGTACAAAGAATTAATAAATATTTTTTAAAAAGAATTACCTATGCATTTTAATTGTTCTATCTATCTATGCAGTGTTAACTGGGAGACATAATAAGTTGATGCTCTCATTCTTTTGTTGTACAAATGTTTAGTATGCTAAACAATATTTGAATGTGGATTTGACAAGAAGCATAACAATCTGTTAATGTCTCGTATGAAGAATTCATGGTGGAAATAACAAGATAAAAAGTGAAGGTACCGCTGAACCTGCTCAGCCCTTGAGGCAAACAGCCAGGGTAGAATCCACTCACGCATTTTTATGCTCCTAGCAATCAGTGTGGTGGTGCATGCCACTGTGATTTAATATATGGTGACGAAACAAAAGATTTCTGTGTAGCAAATTCCCTCAAGTTGGAAGCATTCCATCCTAGCTTCACTCCTTGAGACCCACAAAGTATTCCATTGTATAAATGGACCACAGTTTCTTCATCCGTTCTTCAATTTAGGGACATCTTTGCTCTTTCCAGATTCTGGATATTACAAATAAAGCTGCTATGAACATAGTTGAGCAAATGTTCCTGTGATATGGTGGAGCATCTTTTGGGGACATGCCCAGGAGTGGTATGGCAGGGTATTGGGGTAGCACTATTCCAAATATTCTGAGAAAGCACCAGATTAATTTCCAAAGTGATTGTACAAGTAAATGAAACCTAAAAGACTCAAGTAGAAGAAATTCATGAGTCTCAGGAAATTCCTGAAACTTACAAGATTCACAAAGCCCCTCACCAACGCTACATAAGGAATAATGATTACAAGGGATAGGAGCCTCTTAGACCAGGGAAAAAAAGACCTGAATCACTCATTCTGACTTGGGCTTTTCATTGATGCAGCTGACTTTTGTCACCCATGCTCCTCTTACAAATCCCTCACCCATACTCCTGTAAGTTACAGCAGTATTTGGATTTCATAGAATCATTATATGGTCTATTAGGTTTCCCTATTTGGAAAGACTAGGAAATGTCACAGAAAAATGGATTTGTTTAGAATTACTTGGATATCCTTCGGAAAGACTATAATATATATTCAACCTTACACTTTTGGCTTCTAAACTAGTTTTCACTGATGCAGTAGAATTTTTTTTTTCTAGAAACAGAAGATCTGAATCAAATTAAATTTGCAGCAAAGACATTATGGTTAAAAGGATGGCTGATTATGGCAAGATACTCTCCATTAATTCCAGGAATCACACTATACACCAGTGCTCAAGAGGTGACTAATGATAAATGTTCTCATTTTGAAGGGATTCTGAGGTGAACTTCATGTTTTCTCTGTTGGGATCCATTAACATTGCTTAGTTTACAAGGCTCTGAGGAGAGTATTCGCTATTACCCTGTCAGAATTCAACTTGAGAATTCATTTTGCCCACCCTTTCTGCATCCACAGGGTTCTGTTCTCCATCCACTCTGGTTTGACACTTTCTTGTATAGAACACTGTTATTCGGCTTCCCATTGCGAAGTGCATCTTGGTCAATATTGACACAAAACACTTTGCAAGAAGCTTGAGTATCTGTCACTTGTATTTTTGTTTGTGATCCTAGCCTTGACTAGCTGAGCCATCTCTCCAGTCCAAGTATCTGTAACTATCCATGTTGCTCCTGGGACCTTTGCTCTTCTTTTACCTGAGAACTCTGCTCACACTTTTCAGGATGGGCATGTGGGATGGGATAATTAAATAGAAGTAATGACCAGTGAGCCTCTTTCTCAGCTGCTCTTATGGTAGTCACTTCATCCTCATTGTAAATCTGTTTCTTACAGAAGTCAGACCCAAAGAAGATGGCTATAATTTGAACACGGCCTTTCCACTCTGAAACTCACATTAAATTTGATTGTGAATGTGAAGGCGGAGGGAGTTGCTTTCTAAAGAAGATCACTTCCTTAGGATGATTAGTGCAGCTCTATGGAACTGGCTAATTTTTATGAGTTCTCTCTGAGAACTCAGTAATAATCTGCAAGATTGGAGTATTTACCTCAAGAGTGGGTTTTAAAAAGCAAAGAGCCCTTAAGTCCCTGCTCTCCTCTCTGCACATCCAATTGCTCTTCTGCCCTCCAGCACAAGATAAGGCAGCAGGAGCCCTTACTGACAGCTGAACGGATGCTGGCATCATGCTCTTAGACCCCTAATCATAAACAGTGAGCCAAATCTTTTCTTTACACATCACCCTGCCTGTGTCATCTAGCCATAGTCACACAGAAACTGGACCGAGATAAAGACCTTTCCTCAAAGGGCAGAATAACTGCTTCAGGTGGTTTTCAATGCAAGGCAAAATATGCCACTTGTCACCATGGCAAGCCATTTCTTTCTGATATTTGTTCAGTGCCCATTGCCTTTGTAAAACTCCAGGCAAATTTTATATTCCTGAGAACAGAAATTATTTTAAGAGACCATTGGATGACTTTTCAACTTAGGTACTTATTAGAACCAGTGGGTGTTAATGAGAAGCAAGGAATTCTGAGGTAGCTGAAATGTTGTCAATGTCAAAGGTAAATTTATCCAAAAATTCTGGCAGGGCCCTAAGACATTTGTTGTTTGAAACATGGCTCAGATGACTCCAGTAAAATTATAGAAAGATGTCAGGCTATATACAAGTTCCTTCCACTGAGACAATCTTCCCATGAGAGTATCTTTGCCTCGATTCTGTTTCTTCCCTTTTCAGTCTGTATAGTTAGCAGAGAAGGAAAGTGGGAGACAGGCATCCCCGCTGGAGGATAAATGTTCAGGGTTGATGCTTCTCCACTTGTTCTGTAGTAATTTCAGAACATATATAGAAGGAAATCCATGTGTACCACCCAACAAGTTTCAACAGTGCAGTCTACCTAGCAAATCCCATATGGTCCCTGACCATATTCCTTCGTTGGTTCATAATAAAGAAGCAAAGAGAGTGGCTGAATTTCCCCTAGAGTATGACTTGACACACCCCAGTCTCCTACACTCAGAGAGTAAAGACACTAGCACTTACTAAACAATAATCAGAAATGTGGTTGCTAATAGAAAAGCTAAGTAAGCACTTCCAGAATTGGCCTGTAACCTTCCCAACTCCAAGAAGAAAATAGGATGAATTACCGTGCCTCTGCCTGGTGCTGAGAACGACTCTGTAGTAAAAACAATGGGAGAAAAGAGCATATAGTGCTAACAACCCAAGAGGTCTCTGCAGTGGAATCATCCAGCCATTTGTCTCAGCTCCTCCTCTGACTCCCTAATGACTGATAGAATGTGGGGCTCACTAGGTATCAAAATGTCACAACATCTGAAGTATTCTGATGTTCTCACATGTCCTACAACAATTTACTATAGATTTCAGAATAATTAGAACAAAGATTCCAACATAAAGATGACAAATGATGGATGATAAAATATTAGTTAACTTTTATTTGATCATTATACATTGTATTTATTCCTCATATTATCGCACTGTACCCCCAAATGTGTATAAATATTCCTGAGTCAATTAAAATTGTTAAAAATAAAAAAGATATAGTTATACAGAGTACTATTAAAATAATTTTCTTTTATTCTAAGGACTAGCTATAATTTTTATTTTATATTTATCTTACTTATTTTTTCTCCTCAGTTGGAAAGCATTGCTTATTGATGAAGATTTAAAATATATCACTTAAATACTGCTGGTTGCCTTACACTTGACTTTTGATATATTTAAAGTGACCTGTCCTCAATACTTACTTGCAGTTCAGTCTCTTAGAAGCTATACTACTCAATATTTATGAAAGCTATAATACAACTGTTACAAGTCATTTTAAAATACTCAAAACATTTGTTACTAATTAGGCCAAATCTCCCACTGAAAGTATATTAGCATCTCTCTCTCTTCTATTGTATTTTCTAATTTTGTTTTCTATGTAGAGAGTGTACATTTGGGGATCTCAAGAACCAGTATTAAGGCCTAGAGTAACTTGATTTGAGAGGAAGCTGAGGTTTTGATTCTGGAAACCTTGGTCTAAATTTTGCATGGAACTCCTCGAGCTGTGTGTGTCCTCTCAGACGCTGGATTCTCTTGTCTAGAAAATGGTGGTTCTATGGCTTTCTCTCTGTGATTACTATGAGGGCAGAATGAGGTAATGGTTGTAAATCCTGGGCACTGTGACTGGCACATCATAAATGCTAAATTGCTCTCGCGTCCATTGCTCCCACTCTTAATCATACATACAGATACTTCAAGATTATATAGCTAAATCCCTACACTGTTCAGTCCCAGTCCATATGTCCCTGTGATCTCCTGGCTCAGTGAAAGATATCTCAATTCCCCTTAATAAGTCAACCCAGCTTAGCAATTAGATGTGAAAAACAATAACATATAAACAAAAATACCATTATTTTCTCCAAGGAAAACAGAACACATCTGAGTTTCAGCCTCAGGGACTTCTATCTGCCACTGTTAGAAGTCAGAAGAATGAGTGATTTCTCCCTGGAGTTCTCCTGGATCCTCTTTTGGCAAGTATTTTATAAACCACCTGCTACCACAATTCAGGGAACACCAAAGACAACTTATCATCTGTTCCACTAGTAAGTGTATGCTCAAAATATTCTCTCACAGTGAGCTTAAAAACAGACATGACACTCTGGGGCTACCTCTATTATAGTACTTGTCAGCTTTGTGCCGTGTTATGTTTAACACTTGCCCGTGGTACTCATCATCATGAGGATGTTCACACACTCATGTTTACACACATGAACAAAGTCCCTTTCATCTAGTCAAAACAGACCTGTCAAGGGACAAATTTCAGCTCTTACTTTCTTTCTGTACTAGTTTCTGAATGTTGACAATGGAAGATAGGGAGTATCTTTGCTCAGAGGTAATTTCATGTCTCCATATCAATAATCATTGGGCTTTCTACTGATGTGGAGAGTGAACACTAGGAAAACATTTGGGCTAATCAGACCTGGGACTGGTGCCTGCTTTCATTACCTAATTAATGTTTTATATTGACTGCAAACGTTGAATGGCCAGAGCTTCAGTAACTTATAAGGGATCGCATGACTAGCCCTATAAAATACTCTCATTCGTTTAGTTTTTCTTTCATGCTTAGATCCTGTCATTTATGTCCCTGGTCTTTTTCAGTCCTGGTAACTTCCTCTTTGTACCATTGTTTTTATTCAAATAACCTCCCCTCCTCATGGTAGCATGCCTGAGGGTCCCTATGCCCCTTCCCTCTTTTCAGCATGGGAAATCAACAGAGACTCATGATCTCTTAGCATGAGTCATATGATCCCTAGACCATAAAATAGGTTTACATTAACTCACTAACTGAGCAGTTTCAATGTGTATAGGTTGTACGTCCACCTGCTCATTACTTGTTTAGGGTGATTCCTATTATCAGGAATGTGTTAGTACTTGTGGTAGTTTGAATGAGAATGGTCACCATAGGCTTATATATTTGAAAGTTTAGTCATCAGTGGGTGGAACTATTTGAGAATAATTAGGAGGTGTGGCCTCATTGGAGTAGGTGTGCCCTTGTTGGAGTAGGTGTGGCCATGTTGGAGGAAGTGTATTGCTGGGGCTGAGTTATTAAGTTTCAAAAACTCACACCAAGCCCAGTTTCAATCTCTCTCTCTTCTCTCTCTCTCTCTCTCTCTCTCTCTCTCTCTCTCTCTCTCTCTCTCTCTCTCGTCGAGAGCTGCGATGTAGCCACACCTAAAGATGGCGCTGGCTTCCGCTAGTCACCCTCCCGGCGGTGAGCGCTCTCTCCGGTAAACAAGTCCTTATATGGCTAACAAGCTCGGGCGTTTAGCTCCGCCGTCTCTTTGACCTACGAGGAGTTCACACATGGCGCCTCCTGATTGGCTCTTGCCGGGATATAAGCCTCTGCCCTGCCTAGGGAGGGGGCCATTCTCTGCTTTGCTAAACTGCTGTAAATTCATTCCTGAGTAAACTGCCTTGAGAAGGAACCTAGTTGTCTTGAGTCTTATTCCTGCTGGCCAGGAAGGGCACGAACACTCCCTCTCTCTCTCTCTCTCTCTCTCTCTCTCTCTCTCTCCCCCTTATCTTTCTCTGCCTCCATCCCCCCAGCCTCTTCCCCCTTCTTGCTCTTTTCTTCTCTCTGCCCACCTGTGGGTGAGGATTTGAAGTTCTCAGTTACTGCTTCAGGGTCAATCCTGTCTGCTTCTCACCATGGTGACAATCATGGACTGACCCTCTAACCCTGGAAGCAAGCCCTTGGTTAAATGTCTTGGTCATGATGTTTCTTCACAGCAATAGAACAGTAACTAAGACAGTACCTTTGCTCCCAGAAAAGTTTCAAGCCACACGTCTGGGGACGCTATGCAGGGTTCATCCTGCAGCAGTAGGATGACTTCTAAGGACCTTCTGCTACCTTCATAGATCAATGCCTTGCTCAGCCATTGTCATCACGCTGAAGCAGAGGGGAACAAATACCGAGACCCACAGCCAGGCAGTATGCAGAGATAGTATTAAAAAGAAGGAGGAAGAGGAGAAGAGGAAGAAAGAGGAGAAGAATGGGTAAAGAAAATATGGTACATTTTCACAATAGAGTATTACTCAGGTGTTGAAAAAAATGACATCTGGGTCCTGGGGTCCTCCTCAAACTAAGGCACCAGCAAAGGAGAATATAGGCAGTAAACTTCGAGCATCTGCCCAGACCTAGCCGACGAACAGGATATTCTCCACCGTTGAGTGGAGAGTGAGATCTGACTCTCACACGGACTCTGTTGCCCCTTTTCTGACCATGTCCCCTGGATGGGGAGGCCTGGCGGCACTCAGAGGAAGGATAGCGGGCTACCAAGAAGAGACTCAATACTCTAAGAGCATATATGGGGGAGGAGGTCTCCCTCAATCACTGACATAGGGGAAGGAAGAAGGGGGGAAGTGGGAGGGAGGGAGGAATAGAAAGATACAAGGGAAGGGCTAACAATTGAGATGTAATATGAATAAATTAATAAAAAAATAATTTAAGACACAGGAAAAAAAAAGAAAAAAAATGACATCATGAAATTTTCAGGCAAACTGATGAAACTTGAAAAAAAAATCATCCTGAGTGAGATAACTTGGACTCAGAAAGATAAATATGGTATGTATTCACTCATATGTAGATATTAGTCATTAACTAAATGATAACCAACTACAATTTATAGACGCAGAGAGATTAGGTATAGAGGAAAGTACTGTGGAGGTGAGAAACGCATGGATTCCTCTGTGGAAAGAATAGAATGAAATTTACGGGTGGACTGGAAGCAGGTCAGGATGAAAGTGAGAGGGTCAGAGGGGAGGGGACATAGGGTTGAGGGAGGGAATAAGAGGAGAGACGGCTAGAATTGAGAGGCAACACTAATGAGGTTTCCTAAGCACCAACATAGCCACAAAGCCTTTGACCTCTGATAGGACCTGCCTACAAAATATGATAAGGCAATGGTGGGCAGAACTTGTGGGAGTCACCAACCAACATCTGGTTTGACTTAAGGCTCATTCCATGAGACAAAACCCATATCCAACACTGTTGGGTGACTGAAAACCAAATACTATAGAGCACAGAGATGTGGGAAAGATTAAGCTTTGTCACAGGTAGAAGCAGTCTTGGCGGGCTTTACCCTTGGGGCATCCCATGAATACCTTGTGATAGACTGAGTGGAGCCATCCTGGGCCTGGAATTCAGGAAGCAGACCTGGGAACCCCACCTGGGCTATTGTTTTCCTAATGGACCGCCCTTCCCATGTGACTCAGGCAGGTGGGGAAGGAAAAAAAAAAAAACAGATTCAGCCGGGGATTGGGGAGAGCGTGTGGAGAAAGCGAACAGGTTGGACTATCACGCGGGCCAGAGAGACACCTAAGGACTCATCCCGTGGATCGGATACCGGAAGGTTCACTCTTTTGTCCCTTTAACCTTTTTTCTTTCTTGTGTAAGCTAGTTGGGTTGTATAATAAAGTTTAATTGTTAAGAAACCGAGCCAACACAGAGACCTTAGGTAGAAACAAATACTATTGGTCTTTTTTTTAGGTAACAATAAATTGACTCCTAATAATAGCTTCTATTCTCATATATGAGTACCTTAGTCAGCCATCATTAGGGAGACTTCCTCCTGCAGCAGATGGGAACAAGTACAGAGACACACAGGGGACATTATGCAGAGAGACAGACAGACAGGTGACTAACAGACAAACAGAAAGACAGATCTTGAAGCACACAGCTCTGAATGATATGCCTCTATCAAATGCCTTCCCTCAGAGCTTAGGAAACCTCCAACAAAGAGAAGGAGAAAATAATATAAAAGCCAGAGGGGATGGGAGTTACCTGGAGAACAAGGCCCTCTAAATCAATTGAGCAAGACTCATATAAAATCACAGAGACTGAAGCAACAAGAACAGGGACTACATGGGTCTGCAACAGGTCCTCTGCATATATACCATCAGCTCGGCAATTTTGTGGTACTCCTAAGTGTATAAAGGAGTGGGTCTCTGGTTGTTGTGCCTACTCTTGGGCCATTTTTCTTCTGTTCGGTTGTTGTATCCAGACTCAATATGATGGCTTTTGTTTTATCGTATGATATGTTATTTTTTCATGTTTTAAGAAATTAATTAATTAAAAAAAATAAAAAAATAAAAAGAAATAAAAAATAAAAAAGAAATTAATTAATTATCCTCAACTAACAACAACAACAACAATAGTAGTAGTAGTACTAGTAAATAATAATATTAATAATAATAATAATAATAATAAATAATGAAATCATTCTGAAGTTTAATGGGTCATATACAAAGATGCTTTATAGAGTATGCCTTTCCTTTTTTTTTTTTAACCAGGAATGTGGAGGAAACTGGTCTGCATTTCAAGGACAGCTTCTGTGAAGGACATTCAGTGAAACCCACAATGATGTGAAAATCTCTCAGACTTTGAGGTTTGGTTTATGTTGAGTATTTTATAATTTGGAGCTTAACTATTACAGTAAGAATATTTCCTTCATTTTCTGGAATATTTGCTTAGTACATCAAAGTGACTTTGTGCTGTTTCTTGACTTCTTTTTGGAGAAAAAAACTGATTAATAAAGCTTTAGGGATAAATACAGCATTTTATCTATGATCTTATATTTCAATAAATGTAGACAACCACTCAAAGTGAATGATCTATATGAACAACATCTGCTAAATATAAGTAAAAACAAAACACTCACCAATACATAACACCCCAAATGTATGGTACCTACAGTATTATCCCTGACATTAGCACAATGCTCTCTCACATACTTTGGGAATATTGACCTGGCATGGTGGTACACACCTTTAGTCCCAGCACTTGGGAAGTAGAGTCAGGTGGATCTCTGTGAGTCTGAGGCCAGCTCTGGTCTGCAGAGTGAGTCCCAGGACAGCCAAGGCTGTACAGAGAAACTCTGTCACAAAAAGTCAACAACAAAAAACAAAGAGTATATTGTGTTCAACTCTATCATGCTTTCCTAACATGTATAGAATAGAAGAAAAACAAACATGGTACATGCTTATTCAACATATTTTAAACTTCATGAATCAATGCAAATATATCTCTATATATTCTCATCAACCAGTAGAACTCCACATAACAGAAATAGCCATCACATGACACTCCATACTTTTTTTTTCTTGTGAAAAACTGAAGCTCTGTTCTTCTCCTTGGCTGAGTTCCCAGGTGTTGGATACTTTAGTTTTATTGCAAACCTTGCCCATTTTAATCTGATTCTTTCTCCATGATACATGAGCCTCTCCTTGCAGGGTAAGTTCATTTGAGTGCAGTTCTCTCACTTGAAATTAATCGGCTGCCTTCCACATTATCCAGATTGAAGTGTTGATTGTGTACTATTTATCTTCTTAATAACAAAAAATATTAATCTGCAGAGGAAAGATCAAAGGAGACACTCTGTTCTCCAGGGTGAGAGATGATGTTCTCACTGAGAGGTGTGATGCCTCCTTTTGTTTATTTATAGGTGGCCATTATTTTATTTAAATGTGATTGCTTTCTAGGCTATAAATGTTCTAACAGAGTCCCTGAACACCCACCAGGTTCATTCCAGATTCCACTGAGACCAGAGCATGTTTAGGCCTGAAGAGTTGAGAATCTTTTCAGAGTTTCCACTTTTAAACCAACCTAGCAACCTGAGAGCCCAGATGTAACATCCATACCCAAAGAAAAGAGGTACAAAGAGATGTTCAGGTCTACCCAGGCATCCTTTCATCCAAGATGATCAATGCAGTTCCTTCCCAAGACCCTCTGGCTTGTTTTTCACTTGCTGCCTCCTTCCCACCCTACATTATGATATGGGAAGACACAAATGCCAAGAAGAACCAGGAATTTTTTCAGGATAATTTCCAGGTGGCCAGCCCTAGCTTCACGGGAGAAGTACAACTTAAAGCTATGTAGTGTTAGGATAAGATGCAGAAAGGGTTTTTGTCTTCCTATAAAGCGATGCTCAAATGAATAAACAAAGATGAGACTGTGTTGCAAAGGCCACTAGGACCCTAGAATTCAGCCCCTGTTTATGTACACTCTCTTCAGTGAACTATATAGGCTTCAACATAGGCATGCCAAAAACCAATCTCATAGCAGGTTTTGGGGATGCAGGAATAAGTCATAATCCCCCACTTCAGCAAAAGAACAGCCATTTTCATCAGAACACCTATGGCTGCTTGGAAAAGACCATCACGATTGGGCCTATGGATTGTGACACTCCCTCAGAAGAGGTGTAAGCAACCCCACACTTGATATTCTCATAACTCCTCCAATCTGTTTATATGCAATTTTGTCCTAAATGCATATGGCCTCAGCATCTGGGGTTCTTAGGAGATGTTAGTGTACATAGCACCTCACCTTGGGTGGGTGGGGGGTAATTAGACCCATATTTACTTCCCTCAGTTATGAGGAAGTCATCAGGCTTCCTGGGTGAAAACTTTCCAATGTGACTGTTTTGGCACCACCAACACTGCTGCTAGTAACACCTCACTCATACTTTTCCTGGGGAAGTAAGTCCAGTAAATTCATTGATTGCCCAGTTCGAACTATGGTGGAACTACTCTTTGTTTTTTTTTTCAATCTCATGAAGAGAGAAAGATGTTGATTAAGTCTCCCCAGGGAAGGAGAGTTGTTTCATGTGATGTAAAGGCCATGGTCATTCCTGAGCCTGTTGAGAACATAAAGTTCAGAGAGCATTTATTGTGTGACAGCCCCTGTTTTTATTTGTTCTTTTATTTCCCAAGAAATAACTTTCCAAAGTCACTATTGTTGCTATTTGACACTGGAAGCCTTACTGACTTTTCCCAAACACATGATCAGAGGGCTGTAGACCCAAGTGTGCATGCAGGCAGGAATAGTCCCCTGCCTCTGAGCGCTGAGTCCTTGGGTACATCACATGACCTTCCCTCCTCAGCATTGGCCATCCTCTCTGCAAAGTGTCTTGTAGCAGAATGTTTGGGGCAGAGATTATCTAATACAAAACTCTTATATTGGAAGAGAGGATACTGGAGCCAAAGTAGCTTCTGAAGAGAATGTCCTGGCTGTTCCTTCCTCTAGCATATGCTGCCTCCTGCCATTTAAAAATGAAGTCATTCAGGGAACCAAGCTGCAGTATGACCCCACCCTGCATTCCTCAGCCTGCCCTCACCAGAATATATAAGCAGGAGAGCCCTTTATGTCCTCTCAGTTCTTTCCTGCCTCTCTTATCACCTTCATATTCTGTCTCTGTAGTCATAGCCTTCTGTCCTGATACTAGGTCACTACACAGAGGAAAAGCATTCAGTTACAATGTCTGAAGTTCCTACCTTCTGGGGTGAGATTTCTTTCTTTTCCCTGTACTTGTCACAGATAAGCAGTAGCCAGCCTTTGGAAGACTCCAAGATCAGAACATACGCCTGATTTTGACACCTTGTGAGAATAGCTCTCCCATGGAGCAATGCAGTAGGGCTGACAGGTCCATGAGCAAAAGCCTGTCAAGAAGACTCATGAATTTCTGCCCTGCCACACAGTAGGTTTAACCTTCTATTTGGCCTGTGCCTCCTCCCTTAAAAGTAATGACTCAAGGCATGTGGTCTCTGGAACAGTGAGCATCTCTCAGCAAGGGGTTGAAGCTCTAGCTCTGATTCTGAGGTGGGACTTACTGTAGGGCTGGTCACACAGGGAGTTTTATGTGGTGACTCCGGCCATGCACACCTCTCTGCATTCTGAAGCCATTTGATGGCGTATCTGACATCTGAAACCACACAGATCCAAGTCTACATCTCTAGTCATTCCTTTATACCCTGGCTTCTTGGCACGTGTCGGAGTTTGCCTTGGCTTCCATTCATAAACTGAAAATAACAGCCTTTCCCAGAGCGCTCTTGAGAAATGATAAGTATTAACTTATCTCTGGAATATAGCAGCCTTCCTTGATACTCTCATAAAGAAAGACCGTTTTTCTACTCACTCAAATGCCTATCGTGGAAAGGTTTAACAACTTTTTAATTTTAATGACCTGTGGGCTGATGAACTTACTACTCATTTTTTCCCCCAATAAGACAGATATTTCACACCAAAATGATGAGAGCTTCACTTAAAACAACAATGTACTTAAAAGCACAGATATTCTTTGTATGGCCCACATGTGACAAAGATTCACTAGATAATAATTTATTCTCTTATCCAGGTGGAGCCACCAAGTCCTGCTGAGCTTAATGCAGCCCTTCAGGACCTGGCTTTAAATGGGCCATCTCTGGCCAACAGACATGGCGAGAGGCAATGAGTATTTATGTCTGTAATTACCTGATTTGCATAGCTAATTGCCCTCTGCTGTCTGTGTAGCCTGATCTGTGCCAGTAGACTAGACACGGGGCTGAGAGCCAACCACTGCCTAGTACAGACACTCTTTCTGCAACTCATTTGCTGAATGGCTTAAACAAATCACTCAGCACCGCCACATCTCAATTTTCCACTCTCTGTCAGCGCCACAGTGGTGTGTGCTTGTTTACCAATTAGTTGACTTCGTTAATAAATTTAAATTGCTTTGTAGATAGGTGATATTGAGTGAGAGTAAGTATTAATTATTGTGATTTGTGAACACTTCCCCAGTAGTGACTCTTGTATGCAAATGAGGCAATAACTAGCCTAATTCAGTAAAAAGAGAAATAAATGCTAACTAGAAGTTGTGTCAGCAAGTGCAAATGTTTACATGGAAACAGAAAGGAAGAATTAGCAGATACGTTGGGGGGAAATTGTCCTTGGACTGCCAAATTAATCTGATGCTTGCGCAGTTTAAAACAGATTGAGAGTGGCGGAGCTGGCAAGCAACCATAGGCAGCCTCACCCATCGGGGAGAGCAAACAGAAGCTCATTTGCTGAATCTGAAAAAAGTCAAGTGCAGTCCAAAAGCTACAAATATACTCCATAATAATAATTGTGGTCAGTATCCCTGAATTACAAGTGCGCTAAAAACCATGTACTCTGTTGGTGAATAACATAAGGCAGACAAGTACTTATGAATTACTATCAGTCTTTATGGAGCTAATTGTATAAAGGAGGAAAACACACAAGTACACAGACAGACACACACACACACACACACACACACGCGCGCGCGTGCGACACTTAGAAAAGCTAGCATATTTAAGAGAAAGAGAGGCTTCAGAGAGGAATTGACAGTTGAACTGGCCTCTGGATAATTAAACAGCAATTATCCAGGAAAAAAAAAAATGAAAACACCATTCAGCCTCTTGAGCCAAAGAACACACAAAATTGTCTACACTGTTCTGAGGATAGACAGCACAGGCAAGCCCAACAGGGAATGATCACAGTGACAAGTGACCAAGAGAAGACTCAGCCTAGTAGGAGCCCTGCAACCACAATGCAGCACAGTATTCCTAGAAAACTGTACTCTGCACCCAACGGAAAAGCTGGTCTATAAAACCATGGGTTTCCTAGTTAGCGGAGCATATAGGTCCCAAGGAAGAAAAATTAAAGCAAAAAAAAAAAAAACTACAAAAAAATTAGGCTTGTCCTACTAAGTACACAAGCCTATGGATGTCAGATATACATAGTTGCCATTGCAGAAGGATATTCATCGTTGTAATTACCTATGAGATCCAAAATTATTTTATTTGTATCTTCTCCCTGCTCTTTCATGGCAAAATCCTTTGAGGACTCTTAAAACTGCAGCCATCTTTCTATCTTCTCCTCTAATGCTTCCTCACAAAGAAGCCAGCAGCGGTTGAATTCTCCCTTCTCTTTGAATTGACATAAAGTAGGGAGGTGGCCTGGGCCAGTTCCAAAGAGAAGGTGGCTCCCTAGCATTAGACATAAAAAGAACCAAAGCATCTGAGATTGCTAGCAGAGTGGCAGCAGCAGTAGCTGAAGAGGCTCCTGCCAGGTGACAGCACCATCAGACCTTGCTTCCATGGTTTGTTTTCCTTTAATTCCAGCCCCAGCCATTTCCCCAGCTAGGACCACAGCCCTTCTTCACAGGCACTCTACGTACTACCACTATCTAGCGGAAAGTGTATAATCTATCTCAACTTAAAGACAAGGACAATGAGGGTACTGCTCAATTCCCATGGCCACCCCTCCCCTCCCCACCTCACTCATATATAGCTGTAAGAAGAAAAGGCACTTCTCCTGTAACATTTGGTTGTGCCTTCTAGATTCCAGCTACACCCTCGAGGCCCATCTCAACCCTGAAGACCTGCCCAGTATTGATAGAATGCTGTGAAACACACAACTCAAGTTTCAGAAAAGTAGACAGAGCCTAGAAGTTGTACAGTTATTAATGTAACTGCTTTTTCCCCCTGTATTTATATCTCACATCCCACATAAGAAAGGATAAAACACCCACTGACTTCTTTCTATCCATGTGGTTGGCATATTTTTACATATGTCTCCTTAAATAGTCCTTCCCAGCTTATCGTTTTTCTAAGAAGCTTATTATGCATATTAACAGACAAAGTACTTGAGGTATCAAAAAAGTTGGGTTGTTTACAAGAGCACCTCATTACTCTTTATTTATTTCACAAGTGCGACTGTTAATTGTGATTGTCAACCTCAAATAGACTAAGAAACACATGGAGCATTAGTGAGGCACATCTTCAAGGATGGAATGTGTGGACTTTTCCAGAAGGACTGAGGCAACAAGATCTGACCTGAAATTCAGAGGCATCAGCAATGGGTTGAATACAGTACTGAATAAAAGGAAAAAGGATAGTGCTGCTTAGCTAAGGACCAGAAGCATGGTCTTTCCTCTACTTCCTGGACCACTCACTGCCTCAAACTGTGCCATGCCTTCCTATTGGACCCTCATCAGTCTACAGAGGTAAAGCCTTTGACATTAAAAATATAACAATAATTAATATTAATAAATATTATATAATGAAAGCTTTTAAGGAGCATATGAGAATGTATACCACTCTGCTAAGTAATAAAAAAACAATAATTTTATCTAAAACTGGACAAATTCTTTGAATAAACATTCTCTAGTGAAGACATACAAATAGCCAATAAGCTAATGATGATACTCAAAATAATTAATCATTAAGGAAATGTAAATCAAAACCAAAATGTGATCCCATATTACACTCACTAGAATGTCTAAAATAAGACAAAGAAAAACTGATGTCAGTAAAGAAAGGTATGATGAAATTGGAATTTTAAACATTCCTGAGGGAAACCTAGAATCCATATGACAGTAAAAATAAACCAAAAGCATTACATATCAAGTGAAAGAAAACAGTTCAAATGCACATATTAATTGTGCATTACAAGAATTGTCTGTCAGCAAAACTGCAAAGAGTATATTCGTACCTGCTGGGGATTTAACATCAGTGCCAATAAGCTGATGTGCCAAAAGCAATGCGATAGTGTACATAATTAGGAATGAATGAGATCAGTGTAGAATTCTTTGGGAGGAACTGACTCAGTTAAAAATATGTAACTGATAACTACATTACCCACAGACAAATAGATTACAGGAACCAGAAACCTGAAAAGAAGCAGCCTAACAGAGGAAGTACAGGAAGTACAGTCCATTGTGTGTAATGAGGAAGTAAGGTAACGGCAGCAGGAATGTGAAGTGGCTGGTCACATTGCATCTACAACCAGGAATTAGAGAGCAGACAGAAAGCCGGTAAGGCTATAAAGCTTCAAGTCCTTCCCCAGTAACCACCTCATAAAAGTTCCAACCCACATAAGCCTATATTGAACTTTTCATATTCAAACCATAGCAAAAGATAATTGCACAGTGTCATAACTAAAAGGCACTGTACTCTTTAAACAAATGGACATTGTAATTTGCAAAAAAAAAAAAAAATTATACCTCAACAAAACTGTCCCTCAAAAAAGACATGCTAGTAATTTGATTGATAAGTATGTCACCTTACATTTTTTTCTACCCAATAACTCTCAAAAGTATTATAAAATTTGTCTTTTGTTGTGGCCAACAAGACTGCAGCTTCAGAGATGGCTTACTCAAGGTGACACAATGAAGAAAAAGTGTTGTGAAGTATTCTATTTAGTCTCACAACTTGTGTTATAAAATTCTTTCATGGTTGGAAAGAGTAAGACTCAAAGGGATGTTTTTGAAAATGTGTACTAATAACTACATTACCCCAAAATGCATGTCCCCTGGAGGGGGAGACCTGGTGGCACTCAGAGGAAGGACAGCAGGTTACCAAGAAGAGACTTGATACCCTATGAGCATATACAGGGGGAGGTAATCCCCCTCAGGCACAGTCATAGGGGAGGGGAGTAAGGGGAAAATGGGAGGGATGGAAGAATGGGAGGATACAAGGGATGGGATAACCAATGAGATGTAACAAGAATAAATTAATTTAAAAAAATAACCTTAACTAAAACTTCTTTCCTCTTGTAGACATCACACATTCCTATCCAAAAGCTGGGTCAGTTATTTGCTTCAAAACCATCAAAAAGCTGAAAGAAACAAAGTTGTGATTTCATCTTCATCTGCATAAAAAAGTAGTCTCTTGACATTGGAAATTTTCAAATAGAGGCTGTCCAGACAAGGTCAGTATGGTAGATGATGGTGTTCTCTCCTTTCTCAGTCAAGGGTCCCTACATACTTGTTCTACTACAAATTTTCACTTAACTTCCTCCTCTTTAAATCTTTGAAAGACGCTTAACCTTCTTCTTCTTCTTCTTCTTCTTCTTCTTCTTCTTCTTCTTCTTCT
>OU015747.1:42345527-42355790 GCA_907169655.1 Acomys percivali | reverse complement strand
GTGTGTGTGTGTGTGTGTGTGTGTGTGTGTGTGTGTGTGTGTGTGGTAACATTTGATACTCTTCCCAAAGTTAAAATGCACATGACAACTGTCTAGTAATAACAATAGAATCAATAAATTCAAATTTGATTTCTTGAGTACAAGATATACACATTCTCATGCCTTCAGTTAAACACTTAAGACAAACCATGTACTTGCATTTACTATATTCTATGCACAAAAAATATCCCACCAGGTTTTGAAACAACACTGGGGGTGAACTTATGGCTCTGTTGTTAAGAACATTTGTTATTCTTGCAGAGGACTTGGGTCTTATTGTTAACATTCTATGGTGGCTTACAACTGTCTGTAACTCCAGTTCCAGGAAATCTGATCCTCTTTTCTGGCCTCTGCAGGCACTGCATGCGCATGGTCCTTACAAACTTGCAGTGAATTATTCAAACACATCAAAAACCAACTTTAAAAAACTTTGTTTAAAACAACATAAGAGAAGAAGACTCCATATTTTTCCATATATGCTCTACAGGTCTATCAAAAACATGGGGCTCACATTCATCATTCCTGAAGGATGACTGGCAATGTGATTAGCTTATGTATAAGAGGCCTGCACACCAGCCAGGTCTCAGAGGCCATGCCAAGGCTAATAAGGGCAGCTAACTGGAGCCAGGAAAGCAGCTCAGGAGAAGCCAGTGGAATGCATGAAGGAAGGGCATGAACACTGAGAGATAAAGAGCTGAGCTAAGGGCTAATTCAGAATCTGTCTGTTGTGCTAGGCTTTCCTACCTGGAGAGAAATGAGGAAATGGAATGCCACATTCATATAAAGCCCGGCTTTGTGGAATTGGCAATGTGGCCCCATTGTGAAAGGACTGCTTAGCATTCATGAGAAAGTAAGTTTGCTCACCAGCACTATAAAACCCAAAGTTCCAGTGGTGGTTTTGTGTTATCCATTGACCTAATTGTTATTGGTGAAGCTAACAAACACTGGCTCAAGCATATGAATGTTAAAGATATATTGTTGTCTTCAAGGATGGCATGATATCTCTTTATCATGGGCCGTAGTTAGAATGTGAATGGTGAAGAGACTGAAACACGTGTAGGGCATCATGCCCAGTGCTGCTGTCTCATCTACTTCTACTAAGAAAGGATTGTGTTATTAGAGTCCAAAGTTGACTGCCACCATGGGAAATAAGGTCTCAAGTAAGGTAGATCTAGTTGGATAGGATCCTGGAAACAGAGCAACTGTGTCCCTCTACGAATTGTTTAAATCTAAATCTAAAGAAATACAACTAGCAGAATTCTAGGTTGGATACCTATTTGTAAGACCTCACCACAGATAATTTACATAGAGATTTTCTTTGTTTTATCAATAACATTATGAGACAACAAAACAAAAGGATCTAAGACCACATATTGAGAGAAAGTCAAAGCTGGAAGTTAAACAGGGCATAATGGAGTTCTGACTTAATTTCATGGAAAGGTTTGGTTATTCTTGAATCGTTACATAGCTTGACCTTATTGTCCAGGAGAAATAATTCTACATAACTGAGATGTAAATTTGATTTCTCTTGACCTTTCCCACTGAAGAATCACATCACAGGATATGCAAAGAAGGCTTCAACTTTGATAGATTCTTCTCATTCAGTCTGGGGATAATTAGAAAAGCAAACTCTTTTTGGAGAGTTTTAAAACTAAAACCAAAATATAGACAAAACCACAACTAGGATTTTTTATTTTTTTGCTGTTTGTTGTTGTTTACAACTCTTCTTACATCCAAATCATGGTGACATTGTGGAAACTGGAAGGGAAAACATGAAAAATGAAAGCTTTACTTAAAGCAGGGGTGAGGAGACAGAAAGTTTATCAAACTTCAGAGGGTAGCCACAATCACCAAAGACTCTACCCTCAGCTTTCAAACTAGGGCAGATCTGAAGATGGAATCCAAGTTCCTTGAAAAGTATGATGTCATCAGTGTGCTGGTCAGAAAGGCCTTACAGAGTACCTACATACTCCTTATGGCATCCTCAGTTCCAAATGAAGGTGTCTGTAACTGGACTTAGGGTATGTGACGAGAAATGTTTCTAGACAAGTAGTATGCTATCTGAAATATTAAGCTTTATGTAAACCTTTGCTATCATTAATATTGTAAGCTAGATATTTTTTAAATGTGGTTTTAACCACCACCACCCCTTATTGTGAGTTTATAGGCCTCACACTCTCAAGATGCTGATGGACCAGAAAAAGAGAAATGGAAGCTTCCATTTCAGGATGTGTTATCCTTAGAGAAAACAACATGGCTGTGTTTCTTATGTCTCAATTGCCAAAGACTGGAATGTTTATGAAATATTCTTATATGGGAACAGTCCTTCCAAGACATCTTATGATATTGACTACAAAAGAAAGGCATTGTCCATTTTTCTGAGATGAGCTATTAATAACAGCATTAATACACAAGAAAGAAAGATATGTTTTTCATACTACAATGTCTCAAGTTAAGCAAAGCATGGGACATATAACACCATTAAGTACCATCGACACTCAAGCTGCATTATCCTTGTCTTGTGTGTAGACTCAGAAGGCCAAACAACTTGCTCCTTGGTGAGCATTTGCCAATTCTCCCAGTTTCTGACTTCATCTTCTGAAGTCCTGATTATAATCTTACCTCATCACTTCAGCCATCGTTCTACATAACACATCTCCTGCTGCTCAGCATTATTGTTTGTCTCCTTGGTAGAGCTCAGGTTGTCCTTCTCTGCACTCCTCATGAACTTGTCTCCTTCAGCTCACTCTCTGATACTCAGGATTCCATGGTGGCTTCCTTCTAATCAGAGTTGGTGGGTGATTGAGGGACCTAGAGAGCAGGAGAAAAGAAGAAAGAAAGTCGTCTGAAGCAGAAGCACACACAGAAATTGCAAGAAGTTCACTGAGGTTGAAGTCCCGGTTCTCAGATACACAGGAATTCCAGTTTATATGGTCCAATCTGCTAAGCATCTCGAGAACCTTCTTCTGTTACACCTTTGGTTTGAAGGCTAAGGATGACAGCTTTCTGACATTGCTCATCTCTGTCATGCTATGGGGTCCCCTTAAGTCTTCTTAGCTCTTCTATATCTGGAGAGCCAACTTCACAGCACCTACAAGGTGCTGATGTACCAACAAATCTGTTTCAAGTATTCGAAGTAGTTTCTGATTTCCCAGTTGGACTCTGACTAATAGGGTTTATTACAGCGCTGGGTCCTGCACAGAAGTACAGTGGCCATTCTTTTAAAAAAAAAATGCTTAGTTTACTGCTCAGCCAGCATCATGCTAAGCAAGAGACTCTGATTTTTCACTGAAAAACAAAGCAGCAAGTCCTGCCAACTCACTTTCTGAGAATCATAACAGACTCAGAGTGGCTTCTGTGGTCGATGACATCTACATGAGGTCTTGTTCCTAACAGGAGGCCTGGCCAGGTCTCTGACCCTGAGATGGGATGCTCACAGACCATGCCAGGTCTCTGGCTCTGGGATGAGATGCTCACAGACATGCTGTCTTTTGTGATGGCAATAATGCTTCACTTCTTGTAGCTCAAATCTCACAGGGGAAATCATTTAAATCAAATAGCTCTGTTGCAGGAAGGTGCATTCTTTTACTTGACTCATCAGTGTTCTTTGCTGGATAAGAATCTTTAGTGTCTTTGTTTTATTGAGTCTATGTGGTCCTCTAATGACTTCTACCATTGATTGGGCAGAGCAACTCTATAGAATTTCCTTGTTTCCATATGTAAATCACTTGACTATTTGTGATTAGCAATCCAATTTGCCTTTAGTAATTTGGATTTGTCATTCAGCATAAACTAATCACCATGTATGCCAAAGTGAGTCCTAAGAAAACAAACTAGCCAGGTGGCAGTCTCAGCTGACTGAGCAGACTCTCCTAATCACAAGAAGTCAGGATTGGAGAAATAAAGCAAAACTCATGCAAAGCGAATTGATACTGTGCTCCCGCTCAGCATGTGAGCAATATGACAGAACACAACGCAGTTACAAAGGTAATTCTATTTGAGACACAACCAATCTACCTGTACACATGAAAGAACTCTACCTGGTTAACTGCTCCAGGGTGATGGAGTACATTTTAAGATCAGTGAAGTGGGCAAGGCATTCTAAGTAACAAAAACAATCTCTTCCCTGGAAAGTGAAACATCTACGCTCACCAATTTGGGGTGAATAGGGTTCCAATGTCACAGTTTCATTGATCTGTTTCCAGGAAGCTGGCTGATCTGGCCTGGGAAACAGACCAAGCCAAGAATCTAGTGAAGTGATGCCCCAGTAACAGCATTCACCAAATCAATTTCATTCAGTGCAATGATACCCATATATTAAACCCTTGCAAACCAGACTCCTGCAGCCATGGCCGATGCAATCAATGCTATGTTTGAGGTTTCTATAACAACACTATAGCCTGGGTGTCTTAACACACATTTATTTCTTACAATACAATTCGGAGGGCTAAAACTCCAAGGTAAAGATGCCTATATGGTTGGCTAGTTCCCTGGTGAAAATGCCCTGCCTAGAATGTCCTTAGATTGCACTCTTCATTGAGTAAACTCAGAAAAGGCATTATGGTGTTCTTTACTCTCTATATAAGGTCATCCATCTCCTACTATGGAAGCTCCACACTTCTTGTCTCATCTAACCCAATCACGACCCAAAAGTCTCCACTTTGGAATATCATCAAGTTAGGCAGAGTTTTCACATAGAAATATATGAAAGAGACACAAATGCTTGGTTCTTAGCATTAAGCCAATAAGAAGTAATATTTGACTACAGGATGATGCTGACACCCACAGAGGAACCTCTTCATGGCTAGGACATTGCCAAGAGCTCTTTATGCTGCAAAGACATAGTTGAACCTTTGGACAGGACGCAGTTTTCAAATTCTCTCTTCATTCAACAAGTTTTATCTCCTATCACTTCCTAATGTTCCTTCTTACCAGTCACAGTAAATCCTTGTATAATTTGCCAAACTACAAGTGATTTTCAGTGACTAAAGTATTTATCTGGCTATTTTTTTCTTTTTCTTTTTAAATTGAATAGTGTAGTGTTATTCCCAGGAGTTTGACATTCTGGAATGTTGCTCCAAATGGCTCAATTTCAGGACTATGGTGACATCATTTTACTGAGACACAATTGGCTTTCAGTTAAAAAGCAGGGTCATTGTTTTACATTTTCCCAGCAACCAGACAAAAGGAATTGCTCTTAATGTCATAGCTTTGGATTTGAGGAAGAGAATAGAAAATCTTAGCCATTTTCTCATGCAGATAATTCAATTTATACATTAAAAGTGGATTTGCATGCTTTCATCAGTCTATGATTTATTTATTGGTTGTCACCCAGTTTATTCTGGAAACCAGAAACCAATGATAAGAAAGAATTAATGTTCAAAAAGAGAGACTGCTGGGCGAGAGGTGAGGAAAGCCATGCCTTAATTCAAAAGAGCTGCTATGTGATTCATTCTGCACAGCCCATATTTAAAGAGATGCTAGGGGGCCACGTCCCTTCTTCAAGGCAGACTATCTATATAATTTACTAAGAATTGTTCAGTTATTGTAGATGTAACATTCTACCTTATTTGTTTCATAATTTACCTCAATATAGATTTGGGAATACTTAGTTTATACTTAGGATTACAGTCCAGTTGTATTTTACTTAGTTACTTAAAATAATCAGCTTTAGCCATTGTCAGATTTTCAGTTACTACATGTGACTCTTGACATATCCCATCACAGGTAGTTCCATTGTTGGAGTATTTATTTAGCTTTGAGGAAAACTGGTTTTGAGCACATCCCAACTTTCTAGCCCAACAAATGCCTTCGGTCCATTTTGTACCTTCTCCCCTCAGTCTAGAATTACTCATTTCCCCTAGGTTCCTCTTCCTATTTCACAGCTTGTATGATAGGTATGTTCACTAGAATTGAGGTCTTGTTTTGTGGCCCATTCAGCTGACAAAGCAAAGGAATAGATTGTCTCTTCTAACCGATATGTAGACATATAATCATCAATATTTCTTTGTAATAATGTATACACTCTGAAAACGAGTCTCTTGTCTCCAGCTCTAATGTGCTGCTGCATGGTGCATTCTAGCCCCCTCTCCATCTGATTTTCATAACTACTACTACAGTCAGACCCTGGATTCCAGAGACACCAACCATTATTTATCTCTGCAGTTTGGTTACATACTTATTATGGTATAAGTTTAAGCTTCAGATGCCTGGGGAAGAACCTTTTCAGTGATACTTCAATCCTTACATATTGTTCACTTTGTTCTTGGTTTTGCTGACTCCATATACCTCCAAAACGACTGAAGTCAGCATCTGCTCTCCACCTTCTCCACTGAGGTATGTGCACACCTGTAATACAATTAGATGGTTTGGGAACGTTCTTCTCTCCATCCCAGAAGGCTGCAGTGTTTTTCACACACTATGTTCACTTGCTTATCTCTACAAGATTTTACAAATACGCCCAGTAAAGTATTCATCATTACAACACTTCATGGAACGGTTTAAAACAGTGAAAAGCAGCAAGCATGTTCTTCTCCTACCCAAATCCTCCTGTCCTCCACAACTTTCCCAAGCCTCTGACAATAATTGATTTTTCTGCTATCTCAACATGTTTATACTTTACATTATCACACAGATAAAGGCATACAGTGTGAATTTTTCTTTATCTTAGAAACATGCATTTAGTATTCATCCATGTATTTTAATCAGTTAATAGCTCATTCTTTCTTCTTTGGGGCATGTAATATTCTTAGGAAAAGGTATTCCAAGCAAAAAGGCATGTAATATTCTATTAGAAGAATTGACATGTTTTTATCCATTCATTATAATTCATCAATAGTATCTTGATTAACAACAATTAAGAATGATCCACATAACTGTGCTGTAAGCATTCTCATACAACTGTTTGTATGAACATAAGTTAACAAATCTCTTAAATAAGTAACAACTAAATAGCAAATATCAACAAATAAAAATGTCAAAATGAAAAATAGACAATAACCTGAGAATGGTTTTTATTGAGCTGTGTGATAAGGCTGTGTTGAGTTTTGAAAGAAACAGGCAAACTATAAAGTAGCTGTTTCATTACCATTTCCACTCAAAATAAATGAGTGTTCCTCTTTTTCACATCCTCAATAACATTTAGTTTTTAAAGACTTTTTCGAGTCAAGCCATCTAGTAAGTACATAATGGTGTTTACAGTTCTCTGGTGACACAGGGTGTTGAAAATCTCTTCATGTTTATTTGCTACTGTAGTAAGCCTTTGGCGAGGTGACAATTCATATATTTTATTCATTTTTCAATTTGAATGTGTAATTTTTATTGTTGAATTTTATGAATTTTTGTACACCTTAAAAACATGAATAAGAAATACCTTCTCATAAACTACAGCTATTGTTTTTGTTCTATTAACAATATCTTCCATATAGCCAGAGACCTGAATTTTAATAACTCCCAATTAGACAATATTTATATGCATAGGTCATATCTTTAAAAAAAAAGACTAATTATAGTTTTCTCTCCTATCTTTTCTTCTGCATATGTTGTATGTTTTACAGCTGATATTAAAGTATAGTCTCATAAATTGAGCTAATTTTTGTGAAAGGTACGTTTGTGTGTAGATTTATGTTGTAAAAGGAGCTGTGAGTTGCTAAAGCACCATTTGTTGCAAAAAAAAAAAACTATCCCTATCTAGCATCTGCTTTTGGCTTTTATCAAAGAATGATTGTGAACTTGATTTGGTTTCTGGATTCTCTTTGATCTTAGTTTTCTTTCCTATTGCTGTCATAAAATTCCATGTAAAAAAGAAAAACCAATGTGAAGTAGTTCTTTCTCCTTACATTTCAATGTACAGTAGTTATCAGTTTTCTTAAATTACTTTATTTCATATGCATGTTTATTTTGGCTGTATGTATGTCTATGTACCATGTATATGCCTGGTTCCTACAATGCCAGAGAGCATGGTTCCCACAGTGGCCAGGGAAGCATGTCAGATACTCTGGAACTGTGGTGACAGATATTATATCGGTGCTGGGAATTGAACTCAGCCATTTCCAGCTCTGGTATTATTTTTGTTAACAATTCATTAATGGAAAACAAAATTAAAAACCCTAAAGCATGGCTCTTCTATGGACTAAAATTGAGTTCAGTTATTAAATTACCTTTCTGTCCTCTGTAAATTTGAAGAAGAAATGCATGTGTATATAATTCAGCATGATTACAATTCAAAGTTATTTTTAACATGCCTATTTATACAGGAAAAAATTAAACAAATATCATCCTTTTAAGAATGGTAGAATAATTCAGTATTGAGGAGTTTTTTTTCTGTTGCAATTGCATTGATTATTATGAGTTATAAAGTATTACACAAATGCTAGATTTTTACTTCATTCAAATTATTATTTTACCTTTTTAGTTATCCCACTGTTGCTGACAATTCCTGCCACTAAAGATAAAAACCAACTCAAATAAACCAACAACAACAAATTCCAATCAGACACCAGTGAACCTTGCATGTAGAAAAGAAAAGTATAAAGGACATTGTCCCCAATAGCCTTTCAACTAAGAGCACAGTATTAGGGTTCAATGTGTTTTAAGGAGATCATTAATAAGCAATGAAGTTGAAACAGAAATATTTAAAAATTTTAATAAAAAAGTCCAGGTTCAGAATTTACTAGACTTCAATAAGAAACAGTAGAATTTCTTCTCAAATTACTCATAAAATAATAAAGAGAAGAACAGCATAAAACACTTTTTATGAAGCTAGTATTGCCCTGATAAAAAGAAAGCTGATAAAAATAAAAAATAAAAAAAAGAAAATTATAGTGCAATATCCTCAATGAACACTGATACAAAATTTGCTAACAAGCTATTTGCTAATAGGATATAGGAATACATCAACAATATTACTCACCATAATCAAGTTGGCTTCATTCTAGACGAGTAGAAATGGTTTTATACAGATTACTAGGTAAGTGCATCATATAGGCTAAAGTACAGAGATGGCATGTTTATCTCAATAAACCCAAAAAAGGCATTTGACAAAATTCATGATTTGTTTATGACAGAAGTCTTGAAAAAAACTGAGGAAAAAAACGAGCATAGCATAATAAAGGCTTTATTTTAAGAACCTATAGTCGAGATCCAAGATGGCGGCAAGCAGTGTGGACCATGTTTGGAAGCTGCAGTGAACAATTCAGGGAATTGCACAGATTTCTGAGCCAGGAACACCAGGATCCCGACACCACAGCAGGAGTGCTCCACGGTTCGGAAGGACCAGGGTGCGGAGGACCTGCGTGCCCCTACACACGGGAGGAGTGCGGATTTTCTCGGATCAGAGCAGCGGCAGCACGGGCGGCGTCAGCAACACCAGCAGCAGCAACTGAGTTTTGCAGCTCAGAGCCATCCAGTGGAGGCGGTTAGTGTGGTGGCTGGTGGGAGTTGCTGCGGGAGAGGGGACACTGGACAGGATTTGGGTCTCGTGGTGCTTTGTGACCCAAGCTGGACACGGCAGACAGTTCAGCCCCAGAGTGAATCTGTCATCAGACTCCCTCCATCCAACTCGGGAATCGATCCAACGAAAACAAAGCCAGCAAGATGTCTAAAGGACAGCTTAAAAGCATATGCAAAAAAACCCAAAACAACATGGCATCTCCAGTTTCCAGCTATCCCAAAGAAAACAACCCAGAGAGCTCAAATACAACGGAAATACAAGAAAATGACCTCAAATCCTTAATAAGGAGCATATTAATGGAGGAAACAAATAAAATTAGTAATCAAATACAGGAAGACGCAGCCAAACAGGTGAGAGACATAGAGAAGCACATAGAGTGGAAATGGAAAAATTTAAGGAAAATGCAAATAACCAGATGGAAGAAATAAATAAAACGATTCAAGCTCTGGAGACCTATAAAGAGGCAATGGCAGAAACTCAGGAATATACAAAAAATCAGGTGAAAGAAATAAAAAAATCAGTTCAAGATCTGAAGACAAAAATGGATTCAATGATAAACACACAGACAGAAGAAAAACGAAAATGTGAGACCTCAGAGAAGAAAGCAAGCAACACAGAGGTGAGTTTTTCCAACAGAATCCAAGAGACAGAAGAACGAATCTCAGGTCAAGAAGATACAATCACAGATCTTGAAGCAACCATTAAAGATAATGCCAAATCTGGAAAACTCCTGACACAAAACATCCAAGAAATTCAGGACACCATGAAAAGAA
>OU015747.1:42306583-42340527 GCA_907169655.1 Acomys percivali | reverse complement strand
GAAGGAAAAAGGGTGAAGTATACTTACTTGTAGATGATACAATTCTATATCTAGAGACCCTAAAGACACTTTCAGTAAATTGGAGGGACAAAAAAAAAAACCACTGAAAATTTAGCAGCTTTCCTAACTAATGTTAACAGACACTCTGAAGAAGAATTCAAAAAAGCAATACCATTTATAGATATGAGAGAGAGAGAGAGAGAAAGAGAGAGAGAGAGAGAGAGAGAGAGAGAGAGAGAGAGAGAGAGAGGAAATAAACCTAACCAAGGAAGTACAAAATGTGTACAATGAAAATTTAAAAACACTCAAGAGAATTTAAAGAAACCTCTCATAAGATTGAAACACTGCCCATGCTCATAGATGGACTGAATCAGTAAAAATGATTCACTAGCTCAAAATCAAAAGCAATATATAGACTCTTTGCAATCTCTATAATTTTTATACTACTGTACACAGAAATAGGAAAAGCATTTTATTTCATTTTATTTTATTTTATTTTATTTTATTTTTTAAGCAGAGTTTCGCCATACAGCCCTGCCTGTCCTGAGCCTAACTATGTAGACCAGCCTGGCCTCGAACTCACAGAGATCTGCCTGTTTCTCCTTCTTCGAGTGCTGAGTTTACAGGTGTGTGCCACCATCTCCAGGAGGAAAAAAATTTTTTAAAACTCTTGTGTAATCAATGGTACAGTGAAACGATCAAACTGGACCACTCCACATGTAGAAATAAAGGTATATTGTGCATCAAACTTTCAAGGGTTTTTTTTCTGAGGGGACAGAAAAGAATCAAAATGGTGGGAAAGCAAACAGATTTTATATTAGTGAGCGGGAAGGGGGACATTGAACTGATACAGACTGTTTAGATTAACCCAGAAACTAAGTTCCCTTTTATGAACTAGTTACCTTTAGAGACTGACTAAGGGGCAGGGGGGCTTCTGATTAGCAGAAACCTGGCATAAAAAAAAAATCTGCTTTTTAGGTAAACAGAAACTCACCTTTAGGCTTCTGTTTACCTAAGAACAACTCTTCTGTTTATCCAGCCAAAGTCTCTCTGTTTAAGACAATGTCACTAGCACTGCCAATTTTTTTGGGGGGGGGCACATGTGACTTAACATTTTGGCCCTTTTTTACGATAAGGGGAGACAGGGGCTCCATTTCTGAGACAGGCAGTAGGAAGAGAGCTTAAGTTGTCGACAGATAGGCATCCTTGTCAGGCAGTGGTTCAGTTTGACCTGTGAATAGGCATCCTTGTCAGGCAGTGGTTCAGTTTGACCTGTGACAGACGGATCCAACTCATGAATCCCCTAAGCCACAGCAAAGTAAAGCCCGGAAGTTAGCCACATGGTAGAAACATGAACACTCCTTTCTCTTTCAGAGGAGTGGATAGATGGAGACTGGACAGAAATGTTTCCAACACCATGAGAAGTCCTTTTAAGTCTCTATTTGGGAAAAAAAAAACAATCAAAGGAAATTAAATTTTTTTAATTTATTTTTTATATTTTATTAATTTATTCATATTGAGCTGGTAACATTGAACTTTGATGTTTTAACCTCCTATGTATCATCTTTAAGTCTCACTCTTAACATAACTTGAGTCACTTCTTTAGCCCTCACAACTTACATCTTTACATTCTGCAACCATTCAGACATCTCAATCTTAAACTGTTGCCTCTCCTTTTTAGGTGGAAACAAGCAATCATTTATAAGACACGGGTGCCTCAGTATTGCCAGCAGTCATTGAAAAAGCTGTTCCTGTTTAAAATTGTTGTTGAAGGATAAACGAATAGTAAAAACCAATTTTTTAAGGCTGGCAAAAGTGTTGTCGTTCTGAGTTTACTTTCTTATTGAAATCTGTCTTCTTAACTTTAGGAAAGGGTAAGGCCTGACTTTTGCACTTAAAAACTAATTTAGAATGATAGGTAATTTAACCTTAGTTTTAAAACTGTGCTATTTAAAAGATTTGGGTAATTTAAACTTCATTTTAAAGCTCTTCAATTGTACCATCAGCCAGCAACATATACATCTTTTGCACTCAAAGTTGTAAAGCCAAAATGTTTTTCCCATTTATTAGTTTATTTGATCACTTTATAAACTGATCCCAGCCCCCTCCCTCCTGTCCTCCCAGTCCTACCCATACCCTTTCTTCCATCCCCTCGTCTTCTTCTCAGAGAATGAGAGGGCCCCAAGGGGTACCAACCCACCCTCCTTGGTACCTCAAGTTGCAGTATGACTAAGAGCATCCTCTCCCACTGGGGCCTGACAAGACACCTCAGGAAGGGGAAAGGGTTCCAAAAGCAGGCAACAGAGTCAGAAACAGCTTTTACTACCATTGTTTGGGGACCCACACAATGGACCAAACTGCACATATGCGTTTCAGATCTAGGTCCAGCCCCAGGTATGCTCTTTGATTGGCGATTCAGTCTCTGTGGGCTCCAATGGGCCTGGTTAGTTTACTATGGAAACCCTGGTTCGAAAAATAAAAACAAACAAAAAACAAAAACAAAGAAACAAAAAAGCTACTATGAACATAGGTGAGAAAGTGTCCTTGTATGGTAGAGCATCTTTTGGGTATATGCCCATGAGTGCTATAGCTAGATCTTGAGGTAAGACTATTCCCAGTTTTCTGAGAAACCTCCAGATTGCTTTTTACAGTGGTTGTACATATTTGCACTCACATCAGCAATGAAAGAGTTTACCTTGCTCCCCACTCTCACCAGCATATGCCATCACTTGAGTTTTTGAGCTTAGCCATTCTGACAGGCGTAAGTTGGAATCTCAGAGTTCTTTTGGTTTGTATTTCCCTGATGACTAAGGACGTTGAACATTGCTTTAAGTGTTTCTCAGCCATTAGAGATTCCTCTGTTGGGAATTTACTATTTTTCTCTGTACCCCATTTTTAATTCCATTATTTACTTTGTTGATGTTTAATTTCTTGAGTTCTTTATATATTTTGGATATTAGCCCTCTGTCTGATGTAGGGCTAGTGAAGATCTTTTTCCATTCTGTAGGCTGTTATTTTGTTCTCTTTTTTAAAAAAACAAAGTTAACTTTATTTTATTTATTGTTTCTTTATTTTTGTTTTTCCAAGGTTTTGCTGTGTAGCCTTGGCTGTCCTTGACACATTTTGTAGACCAGGCTGGCCTCGAACTCACAGTGATCAGCCTGCCTCTGCCTCCCAAGTGCTGGGATTACAAGTGAGTGTCACCATGCCCAGCCCATTTTGTTCTCTTGACAGTGTCCTTTGCCTTGCAGAAGCTTTTCAGTTCCTTGAGGTACCATTTATTAATTGTTGATTTTAGTGCCTGAGATGTGGGTGTTCTGTTCAGGAAGTCGTCTCCTGTACCAATGAGTTGAAGGTTATTCCTCACTTTCTCTTCTATTAGATTTAGTGTGTCTAGTATTTTTCTTTTTTTTTTTACATATACATTTATATTATTACACATATATACCATAAATTACATCCAGTAAGAAGAACCATGAAAACAATTAGTGTAGTGTTTATAAACATGTTTTTATGTTGATCCCTAGTGTGCAATGGGGAACGGACATGAGAGAGAACAGGTGATGTTTATCCACTAGAAGATGAACCACCTCATGCAGGGGCTTGGTTTTTACCAGCTGAAACACATCCTAGTACGAACTCTAAGAGGATATATATGAGCCCAAAACAGGAGCGGGGCTTGGGTCTTGGAATTGTTTGGCTGTTCATCGCTCCACTTTGAGACACTCCTAGAAAGAACCACACCAAAGAATGCTTCAGGGCTCCAGGTTTTGGCTGCTGTTCCAGGTTCCAGCAGCAACTTTGGTTGAATGGTCTGCTGAAATCCTGCTGGCTATGCCAGGGGAATCGCTTTCAGAAATTGAGTCCAAAAAGGTCTATTTCTCCTGTTCCCATTAACCTTTTTCCTCTCATATCTAGGGTAGGCGGGTTGGAAGGGAGGTATAAGCATTAAAGAACCTCAAATAAACAAGTTTTGTAAAAGGCCGAAGCCTATAAGTCAGGAATTATATAAATGTTACATTCATAGTGTTTTGGCTATTTGGAGAAAACATCTTTCCTATCTTGGTGAGTCTAAAATTCTAAATGTAAATCAATATCTATCACATCTCATTACTATCAACTTAAAACATCTGTCTAGACCTAAAAATATCTTAACCCCTAAACAACTAAGCTTAATTGTAAAACTAAACTATCTGGTCTTCAACCCCATCAGAGACTTGAGGAGGAATAAAATTAATTACCTGATTTAACAAGAAGTACAGGTTAGCAGCTTCCAAAATGAAAAAAAAAAAAAATGACAGACAGTTTGCTGCCTGAACAGTCAACCAAAACCCTCTATAAGGTTGGAGCATCATCTTCAGCCTTCTGGTCCAATACATCTGATGAACATATCTGTGAGGCAGGAGCCATTGAGGACTCACTTACCCTGTCTTGGCAGAGTTTGACTGTCAACTCTGCCTGCATCCAAGCTTGCCCACTTTTAGGCAGCATTCTTTCTGTGGCTGAAACAAGAACATTTTGCCCAGTGGCTGGTTTGTCATATTTGAAGCTATCTCCATAAGGAGGTTCTTCAATGATGATCATCTCATTTGAAGTAGGCTGGGTGTTGCCAGGAGTGAACCTGTCTTACTATCAAAGAATCTTTAAAATAATTTTTAAAAATCCAGTTTTATGTTGAGGGCTTTGATCAACTTAGACTTGAGTTTTATGCAGGATGATAAATATCAGTCTATTTGTATTCTTCTATATGCAGATATCCAGTTGGACCAGAACCATCTGTTGAAGTTTTTTGGTTTTTTTGGTTTTTGTTTTTTGTTTTTTTGCATTGTATGATTTTGGCTTCTTTGCCAAAATTCAAGTGTTCAGAGGTGTGTGGATTTATATCTGGGCCTCCAATCTGATTCAGTGATCAACTTGGCATTTTTTATGTCAATACCATGCAGTTTTTATTACTGTTGCTCTATAGTACAGCTTGAAATCAGGGATGGTGATACCTTCAGAAGTTATTTTACTATACAGGATTGTTTTAGCTATTCTGGGTTTTTTCTTTTGCCATTTGAAGTTAAGAATTGCTCTTTGAAGGTCTGTATAGAATTGTCTTGAAGTTTTGATGGGAATTTCATTGAATCTGTAGATTGCTTTTGGTAAGATGACATTTTTACTACATTAATCCTAACAATCCATGAGCATGGGATATATTTCCATCTTCTGATATGTTCTTCAGTATCTTCCTTCAAAGACTTGAAGTTTCTGTCATACAGGTCTTTGCCTTACTTGGTTAGAGTTACACCAAAGAATTTTATATTATTTGTGGCTATTGTGAAGGTGGTTGTTTTCCTAATTTCTTTCTTAGCCTGTTTATCATTTGTACAAAGGAGAGATACTGAGTTTTTTTAGTTAATTTTGTATCCAGCCACATTGCTGAAGGTCTTTATCAGCTGTAAGAATTCTCTTGTAGAATTTTTGGAGTCACTTATGTATACTATCATATCATCTGTGAATAGTGATACTTTGACTTCTTTCTTTCCAACTTGTATCCCCTGGATCTCCTTTAGTTATCATACTACTCTAGGTAGAATTTCAAGTACTATACTGAATAGAATTAGAATCGGCAGTCTTGTCTTGTTCTTGATTTTAGTGGAATTGCTTTAAGTTTCTCTCTATTTATTTTATTTTGACTGTAGATTTCTTGTATGTAGCCTTAACTGTGTTTAGGTATGCTCATTTTATCTCTGATCTCTACAAAACTTTTAACATTAAAGGCTGTTGGATTTTGTCAAAGGCTTTTCAGCACCTAATGAAATGATCATGTGGGTTTTTTTTCTTTCAGTTTCTTTATATAGTGGATTACATTGATGAATTTTCATATGGTGACCCATCCCTGCATCTGTGGGATGAAGCCTACTTGATCATGGTGGATGATATTTTTGATGTGTTTATGGATTCAGTTTGTCAGTATTTTATTGAATATGTTTGAATCAATGTTCATAAAAGAAACTTGTCTGAATTTTCTTTCTTTGTTGAGTCTTTGTGTGGTTTAGGTATCAGAGTGACTGTGGCCCCATAGAATGAGTTTGGCAACATTCCTTCAGTTTCTATTTGGTGGCGTATTGGTATTATCTCTTCTTTGAATGTCTGGTAGAATTCTACACTAAAACCATCTGAACTGGAGGTGTTTTTGTTTGTTTGGTTGGTTGGTTTGGTTTGGTTTTGGTTTGGTTTGGTTTTTTTGGGTTGGGAAACTTTTAATGGCTGTGGTTATTTCCTTGGGGTTTATAAGCCTACTTAAATTGTTTACCTGATCTTGATTTAATGTTTGCAATCAGCATCTACCAAGAAAATCATTTATTTTATTTAGATTTTCCGGTTTTGTGGAGTACAGGCTTTTGACCTAATGATTCTTTGGATTTCTTAATGTCTGTTATTATGTCCCCCTTTTCATTTCTGAGTTTGTTAATTTGGATACTGTCTCCCTGCCTTTTAGTTAGTTTGGCTAAGTGTTTGTCTATCTTGTTGATTTTCTCTAAGAACCAGCTCTTGGCTTTGTTGATTCTTTGCATTGTTCTCCTTGTTTCTATTTTATTGATCTCAGCGCTGAGTGTGATTATCTCCCATCATCTACTCCTCTTAGGTGTGTTTCTTTCTTTTTGTTCTAGAGCTGTCAGGTGTGTTATTAAGTCACTAGTGTAAGATCTCTTCAATTTCTTTATGAAGGCACTTAGTGCTGTGAACTTTCATCTTATCACCGCTTTCATGGTGGTCCCATTAGTTTGAGTATATTATGCCTTCATTTTCATTAAATTCTAGAAAGTCTTTCATCTTTATTTCCTTTGTGATCCAGTGGTCATTGTGTAGAGAGCTGTTCAGTTTCCATAAGATTGTAGGTTTCTGTTGTTTCTGTTCTTGTTAGAGTCTAGCTTTATAGCAATCTGATAAAAATACAAGGAATTATTTCAATTTTCTTGTATTTGTTTAGGTTTGCTTTGTGATCAACTATGAGATCAATTTTAGAGAAGGTTCCATGAGATGCTGAGAAGAAAGTATATTCTTTTGTATTTGGATGGGATGTGCTGTAGCTATCTGTTAGGTCATTTTGATTCATAATATCTATTAGTTTCATTATTTCTCTGTTTAGTTTCTATCTTGATGTCCTGTCCATTGGTGAAAGAGGGCTGTTGAAGTCTCCTACTATTAGTGTGTGGGGTATAATGTGTTATTTAATCTTTATTAATGTTTCTTTTATGATTTGGGTGGCCTTGCATTTGGGGCATAGGTTTTCAGAAGTGAGATGTCATCTTGGTGTATTTTTCCCCATTTGTCCTTCCCTATCTCTTTTGATTAATTTTGGTTGAAAGTCTTTTTACTAGGTATTAGAATGGCTACTACAGCTTACTTGTTGGGTCTGTTTGCTTGGAAAACCTTTTTCTCGCTCTTTACTCTCAGATAATGGCTATCTTTGTTGCTGAGGTGTGTTTTTTGTATACGGGAGAATGATGGATCCTGTTTTAGCATACATTCTGTAAGCCTGTGTCTTTTACTGCAGAATTTTATCCATTGATGTTGAGCAGTATTAATGAACAATGATTGTTAATTTCTGCTATTTGGATGGTGGTGATGGTGGTGATGCTGGTAGTTGTGTGTGATTCTGTGTGTTGGGGGGCGGGGTGTGCCCCTGTCCTTTCTTTTGTTTTTGCTAGTGTGGGCTTATTTATTTCCTGTGTTTTCTTTGAGGTCGAATTTTCCTTCTAGCATTTTCTATCAGGCTGGATTTGTGCATAAATACCATTTAAATTGGCCTTATCTTGGATTATCTTGTTTTCTCCATCTATGGTGATTGAGAGTTTTGCTAGGTATAGTGGTCTAAGTTGGCATCTGTGGTCTCTTCAGGTCTTTAAGACATCTGTCCAGGCCCTTCTGATTTTCATAGTCTCTGTTGAGATGTCAGGTGTGATTTTGATAGGTCTGTCTTTATATGTTACATGACCCTTTGCCTTTGCAGTTTTGAATAATCTTTCTTTATTCTGTAGATTTAGTGTTTTGATTATTATGTGGCAGGAGAATTGATTTTCTTTTCTTGCTCAATCTAATTGTTTTATGTGCTTCTTATATGTTTCTAGGCATCTCTTTAGGTTGGGGAAATTTTCTTCTATGGTTTTGTTGAAAACATTTTCTGCTCCTTGGAGCTGGGATTCTTTACCTTCTTATATTCCTATTATTCTTTTTTTAAGATTTATTATTTATTATTATGTATACAGTGTTCTACCTGTATGTACACCTGCAGGACAGAAGAGGGAACCAGACTTCATTATAGATGGTTGTGAGCCACCAAGTGGTTGCTGGGAATTGAACTCAGGACCTCCGGAAGAGCAGCCAGTGGTCTTAACCTCTGAGCCATCACTCCAGTCCCTATTCCTATTATTTTTAAGTGAGATAATTTCATAATATATTAGACTTCCTGGATGCTTTTTCTCAGGAAGTTTTTAGATTTAACTATTTCTTTAATTGATGTATCAGTTTCTTCTATCGTATCTTCTACTCCTGAGATTATTTCTTCCATCTCTTTTATTCTGTTGATGATACTTGGGTCAGTTGTTCCTGCTATCTTCCCTAAGTTTTCCATCTCCAGGATTTCCAAAAATTGTGTTTTCTTTATTGCTTCTACTTGCATTTCCAAGTGTTGGTCAGTTTTATTCATTCCCTTCACATGCTTAATTGTGTTTTCCTATATGTCTTAATAGTACAAAAATAAATAAGGGTTTATTTATTTCTTTGTTAAAGACCTGTTTGACTATTTTTTTGTTGTTGTTTCAATTCCTTAGCAATTCTACTTTATTAGGGATTCATTAAAGATGTGTACTTCCCTTCCAACCTGACTACCCTAAATATGAGGGAAATGAATTAAGGGGAACATGAATGAAACCTTCTGGGTATCAGTTCCATGGGGAAATTTCTCTGGCATAATTCTCAGGAGACTAGCAGATCATCAATTTGACGGAAGAAGGTGCACCGTCCGTGGACTGAACTTGGAGGTATCCCCTTTCCACCTGAGACCATCACCACAAATCCTGAAACTCCAGGCACTGTGGGCAGGAACCTCCAATCTCCCTCTCCAGTTCCCCAATCTTTTCCTCTCCTCCTCCAAATTGATGGTCATTTTTGCAATACAATACCCAGCTGGAATCACTGGCTCCTGTCTTCTTTTGTCTTGAGATAATACTTCCTTCCTCTCAGTCTATACTAAGATGCTTATCAGTTTGTAGAGACTAAGTTTCAGTGGAGTCAAGTATCCCAAGATTGTTTTCACCTTGTGCTCAGACTAAAGCAAGATTATATTCTCTTCACACATCCCCCTTTTCTATTAAAAAAATTGGCAAAACCCAAGAACTACACACATAAATATACATATATACAGAATCATCAGGTACAAATTACATGTAAATAACCCAGTCCTTTTGTATTTGGCAATCTTGGAGAAAGTATTCCACTATCCTTTCATAGTGAGTCCTTTCCTAGTGTCCAAAGCTTTCTAAAAATCTCTTCATTAGAAATTACATTTATCAACCTATAAAAGTGTTTTTAATTCTTAAACTAAAGCTTATAATAACACTGTGTCTATCAGTCTTCAACACCATCAAAGACTTAAGAAGGAAATAATATCTAAGATGAAGGAAACACAGGCAAGCAACTTCCAAAAGCAAGACAGGACAGAGAGAGTTGACTGCCTGGACAGTCACAGGTTTTTCTCTATTGTTGAGGCATCCAGTCTTCAGCCTTCTGGCCAGTATATCTGACAGTCATAATCGTGAAGCAGGAGTTTTAGAGAATTGGTCCAGCTAGTCTCTACTGGCACAGCAAGTTACCCAGTGCTCTGCTATGATCACAGTTTGAGCTGTTGGTCTGCTATCACCAGTAGACACAAGAACAGTGCTTCAGTCCAGTGGTCATTCTGCCACACTTATTTCTTCTATGCCCATAATCTCCCTTGAAGAGCATTGGAGGTGTTGTCAGGAGCAGGTATGTCTCTCTGTCAGAAAAGCCCTTTATTATTAAATGCCATATTCTAGAGATCTCTGAAGTGGTTGAAGACCATCTTTCTATTTATAATTATGCATATTCATATTTATCTCTTTAGTTACATATCTGTCTATTTATCATCCACTTAACTCATCTATATATCTTAATGTATCTAGATAAGCAAACATTGCTTGTTTTGGCTATTTATTATTTTCTTAACATATATATGAAAGACTAGATAAAGCTTATTCTGTAATTAACTAATCTAGTACCTAGCAAGATTTATAAATGACTAACTAGAAACTTTTATCTCCAATCATCCTGAAAAGGATATAACAGTTAGCTTTCATAAGACTAGAACTGTACATCACATTTTCAAATGAGTTGCACATGTAACAGTAAGTTTACAGTTTACAGTAAGTAAACATTGAACAAAATACTATTAAAATTATACCAACATACAAGATAGTTTAAATTTTTATCAACATATAATATATAACACATAAAGCATAAGGTGTATAAAATAGTCTTAAATTTCCATCAATCTATTATGCCAATGTAACATATTTGAGGCTAGTAGATTCAATAATCTCCCTTTTATCCTGTAATTATCTATCTCCCCTTTTATCCTTCCCTTTTTCCCTCCTTTCCCCTAACCCAAGACAGGATAGAAAGATAAGAGAGAAAGAGGATAGAAGGGAGAAAGAAAGAAATCCCTAAATGTTACCTTTACTTACTTATAACTAACTCCCCTAGACAGTAACAAACATTGGTGCGCCACCAAAAACACCCACCCCAGCTATTGGAAATGGGGCATCATGTTTCCAAAATAACTTTTTGCTGTCTGAGGGTAAAAATATCTTTTGGGTACCCTTAGAAAAACAAGATATTGGCCAACTGCTGGAAAAGCTAGCTGTATCAGTTTCTGTCCAGTCTTTTTGGAATCGATCCTTTGGGGTAGTAGGTAGGAGTTAGTTAAGCTTGGAGGAACCAAGAGGAAAATAGAGGAAAGAGGGTGTGGGTGTTGGTAGACCTCTTCAGCAGTCCTGTCAGCAAAAGCATTTCTCAACACTAGTAGAGCATGGTGGTAAATGGGCAGACTCTATGATATAGCCAGAGGAGACTGTGGCCTAACCCCCTTGGTAGGAGCTAGTGCAGCTGAGAGATGAGCTTCCATCTATGAACCAAGTACAGTGAAATTGTGACAGAGGGGAAATCAACATTTGTGAATTTCTCTAGGTAAGACTTTCAAGTGATTCCGGGCAGAAATGGGTGAGGAGTGTGTTAGGGTTGAGAGGAGAGCAGAAATTAAGTGAGATGTGGAGAGTTTTCTAGGAAAGTGAAAAAGTTGAAGCTTAGAAGTGATAGGAGATCCTTGAGCCAGTGTAGTGAAAGGACAAAAGGTGAGCTTAGAGGTCTTCTATGCCAATAGGGAGCCTACTGCTGGCACCTGTAGGCAAGTTTGTCATCGCTTAACTGTTGAATTGAGCTGTTTGGAAAAATAAGAAACAGGGACAAGGGTGGGTCCTCTCATTTGCCCCAAAACCCCGAAAGCTATCCCTCATTTTCCAGTTATACACTGTATAAAATGTTAGTCAAATTCTGCAAGAGCTCAACCAGGTGTATCTCTTTGAGGTTAGAAAAGCAAGCATGACAGGCTTAGTAGGATCTAAAGGCTCAGTTAGAGGACCCTTAGCTGCTGCATAGAGGAGGTGAGCAAGAAGATCAAAGCTGAGAATCTAGGTTCCGAGGTACCCCTCCAGGCCGAGGAAGGAGAGAATCCCTTGATCAACAGAGGTGTCAGGGACTACAGATTACGTCCTAGAATGCTGTTAAGAATGAAAGAAAGCCTAGATACCTGACCCGAAGGATACAAAGTTGAGTTCTAGGGTGGGATACTCTGTATTCTTTGCTTCCTAGAAAGGTAGGAAGTTGAGCAATATGTTGTGGCAGCCAGAGAGGGAGGCTGCATAGTAGAAGGTCATATACATATTGGATTAAGCAGCTCAGAGGCAGGTCAAAAGAAAGGAGGTCAGTGGCTAAATAAGTCAATGGCCAGACCCCAGCCAAAAAAGTGTGTATGGGAGGGGTGCTATTTCAGAACCCCTGAAAGAGGACAGTCTAAGTAAACTTAGATGCTATTCTGATGCCAGGAATCTTTGACGTGAGGGCAAAGAGGTCATGGGAATCTGGGTATAAACAAATAGTAGAGAAAGCATACTCAAGGTCTAAAATGGCAGGAAAGGCAGGATAATGGAGTTCTGGGAGTGAATGAGTTTGAGAATGGCTCTATTAAGAAGGTACCATATGGTAGGTTTTAGGCCTTGCCTATGTTTAAAGAGATGGGATTGACAGTGACAAGGGTAGAAAGAGTTCCAGAGTAGGATCTTAATGACAGGATGCTGGGAAGCCACAGGAGAGGAGGTTTTCCATACTTTGGGATCAAGGAAGGAGTCTGGACAAGGACAAAGTGAAGCATTAGCGTCAGCTAGTGGACAAGGAGGTACTTCAGAGAATAGGAAAAGAGGAATAAACTTCAGAAGGAGTTGTTTAAAAAGAAGACTGTCATATCCCACTCTCCACTCAAGTGTGGAGACTGTTCTGACCATTGGCTAGATCTGGGTAGGGGTTTAAAGTTTACCGCCTGTATTGTCCTTGGCTGGTGCCTTAGTTTGATCGGGACCCCTGGGCCCAAATCTGCCTATGATAATGTTCTACTTGTAGGTTTCTAGGACCCTCTGGATCCTTCTACTTTGCTATTCTCCCATGCTTCTCTCACATTTGACCATGTCCTCTGGAGGGGGAGACCTGGTGGCACTCAGAGGAAGGACAGCAGGTTACTGAGAAGAGACTTGATACCCTATGAGCATATACAGGGGGAGGTGATCCCCCTCAGGAACAGTCATAGGGGAGGGGAATAAGGGGAAAATGGGAGGGAGGGAAGAATAGGAGGATACAAGGGATGGGATAACCATTGAGATGTAACAAGAATAAATTAATAAAAAAAAAAAAGAAGACTGTCAGCCATGGTATCCCTGCCCAATTCTGTATTGGACAATGAGGCACAACAAGGAAGGAGTGAGTGATCAGGTAGAGTGCACAAAGTAGAGGACCTGTAACCCTGGGCTGGTAGGACTGGCTATGAACACCCATCACAGCAATCTGATAAGGGTCTTTTGCCAGAGTAAACAGAAAGTATAGACCAAGTAACCCCAGAATCTATTTAAAATGACAGAGACTTTCCTGCTACCTGGAGAGGAACCCTAGGCTCCTTCTGAGTTGTGGACACAGAGATCCCAGGGAAGCATCAGTCTTCAGCCACCTGGACAAGAAGATATAGTAAACTTGAACCTTAATAATTATCATTTTAAAACAGAAAACACATTAGAATCAAAATAAACTTTAAACCTTAAATATAGTCCACAGAGAGACTGGGAATCTCATTTTCTTCTGATCCTTTTATAATGTACTTTTGGAAAATATAGTTCTGTTTTAAAATATGACTCAGTTTCTCCAAGTAGCAAAAGCTTAACCAAGTTAGAAAAGTGTAAGTGCTTGGACATATGTCTTTCAGTCAGTTTATGTTATCCTAAAGGAACCATTATAACCTTGGGCCTTTATAAACCTTAGCAATCAAACATTTTATTAGTAAGTCCTATTTTCTGTAAACAAAGTCTATTGCTTTGTTCTCGTCTATTATTTTAACTCTTTTTTAAAAATATTTTATTAATTTATTCATATTACATATAAATTATTAGCCCATCCCTTGTATCCTCCCATTCCTCCCTCACTTCCACTTTCCCCCTACTCCCCTCCCCTATGTCTGTCACTGAGGGGACCTCCTCCCCCTGTATATGCTCATAGGGTATCAAGTCTCTTCTTGGTAGCCTGCTGTCCTTCCTCTGAGTGCCACCAGGCCTCCCCATCAAAGGACATGGTCAAAAATGGGGTACCAGAGTTCATGTGAAAGTCAGTCCCACTCTCCACTCAACTTTAACTCTTAAGACAAATGACATCATACAATACTCCATTCTTATCCAAAATATCTTAGAGGCTTGGTATTGTCTTCTTAGTCCAGGGAAAATAAAATAAAACTAACCACTTAAAACACTTTTATTTTTCTAAGCAACAATTGGATCCAAGTTACATATGTAGTATATTGTAGCACATTAATATTGCCTATATATCAACTTTTAAATACTACCCTTTCTTTTTGATACAGGTTTTAAGCTCACTTATTCTTTGCTTAGAATTTTATGGATTTTTAAAACCCATACCCTAATAATGATCTTACAATCCCGAGATGTAGGAAGTTTGTATTTCAAGAAAAGTTTCAAGGCTAGTAAACAAAACCAAAGAGGAAAGGGCGGGAGGATAACTCAGAAAGCCAAATATTTGCCACTACATTCAGCCATCACTAACCTCTATTTGAAACACCCTGTTCTCAAGTGCAAACTGTTTTACTGAAACATTTTACCACAGAGTCAGGTGGCCAGCCTGATCCAGGACTGATAAAGCTTTAACCAAACATGCTTGGGTCTAAAGCAGACAGGCCAAATCCCTTGTCTAGAGCCAGCTGGTTTTGTTTTGTTTTGTTTGTTTGTTTTGTTTTGTTTTTAAAAGTAGAACAGCATGTGACAATATTTTTATATTGTCCATACCCAAAGACATTTAGTTCTTTGAGGCAGGCACAAGAGGGACGACGAGTAAAGAAGACTTAGAAATAAGGAATTTTTGGAAGCAAGGAGCGAGGAAAGCTTAGAGATAACAGGATTTACAAATATTTGCTTGTGAAGTTGCAGAAGTGGTTACAGTCTGTGAGAATTTGGATCAAATGTGGCATCTTCTGCCCAACAAGTTTGTATTGAAGCGAAATGACATTACAAGATTTTTTTTTTTAAAATAAGCAGTGAGGTTTAATGGAAACTTTGAGTCCAAGGAGGAGAAGGTATTTGAAAGGGCAGGTGAGTGATGCTGATGAGTCTAATAAGAGTCATGGTTAGTTCAGGCCCCAATAGGAAGCGGGAAAGACATAAACTAGAAAAGCAGATGTCCTTAAAAGTGTGGCAGTATAGCATACTGGGAGCATAGCAAGGAGGAGATGGGAGAGACTTAGAAAGATAGACAATATAAGTGAATTTTACCAGAAGCAGGATTCCCGTAGCATAGGAACAAAGACAGAAGAAGGGTAAGCGAAAAAGTCAGTAAGTGGTAAGTTCCATGGAACAGAGTGTCAATCCCAGGTTGTCCCCCAAAGGAAAAAACTTACCACAGAGATGCCCTGAATCACAATAGAGAAGTGGCCCTTTCCAAATGAAAGTCACCCAGGAGGGTGAGGTGAGGCTGCTTGACATACTAGCATGGCTTTTCTTTACCAGGCTCCATTGAGACAAAGAGACAGCAGGTATTAGGGAACTAATTAGAGATTGAAAGTGAGAGGCAAAGCAAAAGCTCCACAAGGATGCTTAGCAGGGTGGGTGAAGAGAGGCAAGTGGATACAGCAGGTGGTGGGAAAAAAATGACTGGAGAGGTATACTCAAAAGGTTAAGTCAAAGTGGCTGTGCTAGTTTGCATTCCCACCAGCAGTGAAGGAGTGTTCCTCTCTCTCCACATCCTCGCCAGCATGTGGTGTCACTTGAATTTTTGATCTTGGCCATTCTGATGGGTGTTAGATGGAATCTCAGAGTTGTTTTGATTTGCATTTCCTTGATGACTAAGGAGGTTGAGCATTTCTTTAAATGTTTCTCAGCCATTCGATATTCCTCTGTTGAGAATTCTCTGTTTAGTTCTGAGCCCCATTTCTCTTTTTTTTTTTTATTAATTTATTCTTGTTACATCTCTATGGTTATCCCATCCCTTGTATCCTCCCATTCTCCCCTCCCTCCCATTTTTCCTTATTCCCCTCCCCAATGACTGTTCCTGAGAGGGATTACCTCCTCCTGTATATGCTCATCCGGTATCAAGTCTCTTCTGGGTGACCTGCTGTCCTTCCTCTGAGTGCCACTAGGTCTCCCCCTCCAGGGGACATAGTCAAATGGGCGGCACCAGAGTACATGAGAAAGTCATATCCCTCTCTCCACTCAACTATGGAGAATGTCCTGTCCATGGGCTAGATCTGAGTAGGGGTTTAAATTTTACCGCCTGTATTGTCCTTGGCTAGTGCCTTAGTTTGAGCGGGACCCCTTGGCCCAAATCTGCCTATCATAATGTTCTACTTGTAGGTTTCTAGGACCCTCTGGATCTTTTACATTTCTCAATTGGGTTATTTGGTTTGGTGCAAACTAGTACAGCCACTTTGGAAATCTATCTGGCACTATCTCAGAAAACTGGCAATAAGGCTTCCTCCTCAACATCCAGCTATTCCACTCCTTGGAATATACTCAGAAGATATTCAGCACACAAGAACATTTGCTCAACCATGTTCATAGAAGCCTTATTCATAATAGCCAGGACATGGAAACAGCCTAAGTGTTCCACAGTAGAAGAATGGATAAAGAAACTGTAAACATATTCCTTTTAATGTGGTAATGTTATACATCTGAAATAAGATTGATCCCTAGAATATATAATGAACTTAAAAAGAAAACCTAAATATTAAGAAGCCAAACAATCCAATGAAAATGGAACTATGGTACTTAATTGAAGCTTTCTAAAGGAAGAATTGCTGAATAAATATTTTTACAAGTACTTAAATCAAAACTGCTTTGACATTATATCCCACACCACACAGAATGTTTATCATCATAAAACAAATGTCAAATCAAGGAAACAACACCCTTCACAATAGCCTGAAAAATATTTAGGAGTAACTTGAATCAATCAAGAGAAAGACTCATATGCCAAAAACTTCAAGCGTCTGAAAAAATCTGAAGAAGATATCAGACAATGGAAAGATTTCCCATGCGCATTGATTCATAGGATATTAACATAGTAACAATGGATATCCTACCAAAAGCAATCTACAAATTCAATGCAATCTCCGCCAAAATTCCAACACAATTCTTTACAGATCTTGAAAAGACAATTCTCAACTTTTTATAGAAAAACAAAAAAAAACCCAGGATAGCTAAAACACTCCTCTACAAAACAAAACTAAAAAATCCAGAGGTATCACCAGCTCCTGGTTTCAAATTGTACTACAGAGCTAAAACAGACATGTTAAGCAACTGAATCAAATTGAAGATACAGACCTAAATTCTCACACCTATTGGCACCCAGTTTTTTATAAGGAAGCTAGAAATACACATGGGGGAAAAAAGTAAGCATCTTCAACAAATGGCAGTGGTCAAACTGGATTTCTACATGTAGAAGAATACAAATAGATCCATATTTATCACCATGAACAAAAGCCATGTCCAAGTGGATTAAAGATTTAAACACAAAACCAGGCACACTGAACTTCTTAGAAGAGAAAGTCAAAAATATCTTTAAACACATTGGCACAGGAGAATACCTATTGTGCAAGTACAAAGATCAGCAATTAGTAAAGGTGAAGTCATGAAACTTATAAGCTTATGCAAGGCAAAAGACACCATCAAAATGACAAAGTAGCACCCTACAGAGTGGGAGTAGTCTAATATAAAAAACATATAAAGAACTCAAGAAACTAGATATTAAAAAAAGCAAATGATCCAACCTAAATGGGGTACAGATTTAAACAAAGAACTCTCAATATAGTAATCTCAAATGACTGAGAAACACTTAAAGAAATGTTCAACATTCTTGGCCATCAGGGAATGCAAATCAGATCTTCTTTGAGATTACATCTTATACCTGTCAGAATGGCTAAGATCAATAACACAAGTGCCAGCTCATACTCCTAAGATATGGAACAATAGCAAAACTCTCTTATTCCTAGTGGAAGTGCAAACTTGTATAACCCTTAGGGAAATAAATGTGATGTTTCCTCAGAAAATTGGGAATTGGTCTACCTGAAGACCTAGCTATACCACTCATGCAAATATACCCAAAGGGCATTTCATCCTACAGCAAGGACACTAGTTCAATATGTTCAGAGAGGCTTTAGTCATAAAAGCCAGAAACTGGAAACAACCTAGGTGTCTCTCAAGAGAAGAATGGATAATGACAATGAGGAACACAATGGGATATTACTTGGCTTGGCATTGTTTTCAATGACATCATGAAATTTGCAGGCAAATGGGTACAGCTACAAAAATTTATCCTGAGTGACGTAACCCAAACCTAGAAAAACAAGTATGGTATGAATCCCCTTTTAAGTAGATATTAGCTTTTAAGTAAATGATCATCAACGTGTAATAAAATGTAGGCTCTAGGCTGGAAACATGGATCTTCCTCCAAAGGGGAAATAGAATAAATAGATTTTATGAGTGGACTAGGGGGTATGTAGGGAAGGGAGCAGAAGCTATCAGGTGGTAAAGGAGTGATGGAGGGAGAGAATGCAAGAGGCAGCAGGAATTGGGGGCTACTTGGGGGCTGTGAGGAAACCTAGCCCTGTAAACTTCATGGAATCTTTGAGAATGACCTTGGTGAGGACTCCTAGAAATTCAAACTACTGTTTCTAAATTGGCCATATTTTGTATCCAGGCAAGGCTTCCTGTGGTGGGATTGGTTTGTACTGGGTTGAGTTGTTGTCATAAGGCACCACATGGAGATCCCTTAACAACCTAGGCTGATGCTAGGACAAGGTGTCCTTTCTGAAAACTGAAAGCAGGCTTCCATTGCCTAGGACAACTTCCACTCAGCTCATTGAAAGTCGAGAGGTTGAGGTGGTGCCTGCATGGAGCCTTTACCCCTACATTTTAGCCTCTTTTGTGCAGGAAGATACTTTGCAGAATGGACAAAAATCCAGCTACAAAACCCTTAACCTACAATCTATCTTGCCTGCAAGATGTGCTAGGAGCAATGGTGGCCCAGAATTGTGGGAGTGGCTAACCAATGTCTGGTTTAACTAAGGCCCATGCCACAAGAGGGAGCCCATGCCCTACATTGCCTGGGTGACCAGGAAACTGGATAGTCCTGAAACAAGTCCTGAAAAAATAAAAGTCAATGAAATGATCTTTATGATTGTCTGATGTACTCATAGATTGGTACCTTGTCCAGGTGTTATTAGAGAAGCTTCCTCTCGCAGAAGAGAGAGAGGGTTCAGAGACACACAGCCAGACATTATGCAGACAGGTCTCTATCAGGTCCCACCCTTCATAGCTCATGGAGCCCTATGGAAAAGGAATAACTGCAGGCGATGGAGGACACCATGGTCCTCTGCATATCTTAATAGATACAAGAAAACTGAATTAACTCCCTGCGTGTTATCAGACTACCTGCAGGGAAAATTAATCCACAGTAGTGGAAGAGAAGTGAATCCTCAGAGAGTCCTTTGTCTGGTGTCCTTATCTATATATCTTTCCTTATCTATATATCTTCGCTTTTCATCACTAAGTTGAGATTCTTAAACTCTGAATTGATAACTTGGAATTGGAATCTATACATAAACCCATACATCTATGTTAACATATGTCCAACATATTTGCTGACTCTACTCAGTAGGGTAAAATAATAACATACGCAACAAATGGAGTTGGAAAATTATACATCAATAAGCAAAAATATAAAGGTGAGAGTTTAAACCTTACCTCCAATCACATTTAAATTTTTCTCTAGATGGACTACTGACATAAAATTTAAAACAATGAAAATGTTAGAAGAAAAGGGAGAACTAAACTTTATGACCTTCTATTCAAATACAACTTTGGATTTGCAGATAGATATCAAAAGCACTGCTACAAGGGTTAGAATTGTGCACCAATTTTAAAATCTCACATTTATCGAAGACATCACTAAGAAAGCAAAAACAGAACTTATAAAATATTATAAAACATTTGCAAAAATATACATGACATGGGGGCTAGTATTCCCAATGCATAAATAACTATTTCAACAACAAAAGGCAAACAATCTGACTATTTATTTATTTATGCACTTTACATCTTTATCATTATCCCCCACCCTCCTCTACACCCAGTCCTACCTTCCCTCTCTCTTTCCCCATCTCCCTCCCCAACTCCTCAGAAAAAGGGAGCCCCATCCCCCACCCACCCACCCAACCACCCCAGCTCATCAGCAGCATCAGTAATGAGCTCACCCTTTTCCCTGTGGCCTGGCGAGGCAGCCCCACCAAGGTGGAGTGATCAAAAAGCAAATAGCAGAGTCCATGCCAGAGACAGCCCCCATTCCCCTTACTAGGGGACCCACATGAAGCCTACGCTGCCCATCGGCTACATTCGTATAGAGAGTCTATGTCCAGTCCATGTATGGTCCTTGGTTGGTGCTTTAATATCCACAGCCCACCCTGGGCCCAGGTTAGTTGGCTCCATTGTGAAGCTCCTGTCCCTTCTGAGTCCTTCTGTCCTTCCTCCCACTTTTTCATGAGGCTCCCTGCACTCTGCTCAGTGTTTGGTTGTGACTCTTGGCAGCTGTTTCAATCAGTTGCTGGGTGGAGTCTCTTAGAGGACAGCTATGCTAGGCTCTTGTCTGTGAGTATAGCAGAGTACCATTAATAGTGTAACAGGTTGGGTCTCTTCCATGAAGTGGGTCTCAGGTTGGGCCAGGCATTGTGTTTGGTTGGTTGGTTGGTTGGTTGGTTGGTTGGTTGTTGGTTGTTTTTATACTATCATACATTTTCTTTGTTTTCTTTTTTTTTAATTCACTTTACAGCCTGATCTCAGTCCTCTTTCCCCCCAGTCCCACCCTCACATCCCTCCTGCATCTTTCCATCCCCTTATCATCAGAGAAGGGGAGCCCCCCCATGGGTACCAACCCACCCTGGTACATTAAGTTGCAGCAAAACTAGGGGCACTATCTCCCACCTAGGTCAAACAGGTAACCCAGATATGTGAAAGGGATCCAAAGGCAGGCAACAGAGCTAGAGAGAGCCACTCCCTCTAATTGTTAGGGGACCCCAATGAAGAACAAGCCACACATCTATTACATATTCGTAAGGGTCTGGATCCACCCCCATTTGTTCTTTCTTTGGTGGATCAGTCTCTGTGAGCCTCCATGGGCCCAGGTTTGTTTACTCTCTAGGTCTTCTTGTGGTTTCCTTGATCCCTCCAGCTTCCTCAATCCTTCCCCCCTATCCCCCCTACCCTGCCAAGCTCCATCTACTATTTGGCTGTAGGCTTCTGCATCTGTTTCCATCCGCTTCTGGATGAAGCTGCTCAGAAGACAGTTATGCTAGGCTCCTGTCCGCAAACAAAGCAGAGTATCATTAATCATGTCAGAGGTTGGTTCTCTCCTATGGGGTGGGTCTCAAATCCAGCCTGTCATTGGTTAGCCAGTCCCTCTATCTCTGCTCACCCTGTATCATTGCACTACTATTAAGCAGGACAAATTTTGTGTTGAAGGTTTTGTAGATGAGTTGGTGTCCTCATCATTCCACTGGATACAAAATAAACTGTAGGCCTCCATTAAACAAACAATAAACAGGCTAACAAAGAAACACCCTTCACAACAGCCGAAAATAATATAAAGTATCTTGGTATATCTCTAACCAAGCAAGTCAGAGACCTGTGTGACAAAACTTCAAGTCTCTGAAGAAAGAAATTGAAGAAGATATCAAGAGATAGAAAGATCTCCCATTTTCATAGATTGGTAGGATTAACATCATAAAAAATGGCCATCTTACCAAAAGCAATCTACAAATTCAATGCAATTCAAATCAAAATTCCAACACAATTTTTTACAGACCTGAAAAGATCAATTCTCAAGTTCATATGGAAAAATACAAAATCTAGGAGAGCTAAAACAATCTTGTACAATAAAATAACCTGATTTTAAAATGCACAAAGGGATTGAATTCCCAGTTTCTCCAAAGAAAATGTAATAATAGCCAACAAGGAAATAGGGAGAGAGTTGACTATCCCTCTGGACTTTTATGTCCTTTACATTTAGTATTCACTCTTTCTTAATTATGTAAAATATTTCACAGATTTCTTTAATTAAAATTCATAAAAATCTCATTTCAAAGCTTACCTTTAGATATTTAAATTTGTCAGTATGAATAGGGACTATATTCAAAACGTTCATCCATTGCTATGGAACAGACACTGAGCAATTAGGATGGACATTGTTTATAGCCATTGTTTCAGATGTCCTGGACTGGGCCAGCTGCACTCTAAGTCTTAGAGAATGGCAGAGAGTTGGCATGGCAACAGGCTTGCCTCCACCTCCACCCTTTGTTGATGTTACCAAAAGCATCATGCCAAAGCTTGATCTTGAATGGTTTACTTGATTCATGATGAGTAGAAGCAAATCACTCAGGTGGTAAATTAGTCCAATCTGACAACCAGATTATTTTTGCTATTGTGTTTCCAATTGTTGCAGTGGAGTATTGTTAGCAAGTTGGTCCCATGCTGAATTGAATGTACTAGTGTGGCTGTTCACATCATGTCCTGTACATTCCCAGCCCCTTCACTCATATTACATCATTTATTTAACACCATATAAAGTCCACTTTATTATTACCAAAATTAACTGTTTCTTTTTGTAGGTGTAAGCCATCCAGGGACAGGACTAAGCTTCTTCATTCCTAGTAGCAATCATATTGCCCAGAATAGTTGTGAAATTCTAAAAATTTTGACACATTATTAAAATTTTGAAAAAGCTTTTAGTCCTTGTGAGCAGTTACATTATTTAAAGCTGATCTGCATTTGATGCCTTTCCTTTATCTTGTCTTTAACAGGAAAACAATTAACAGAGAAAGGACCCTTCACAGTGCTGCTAAATTAGCAGTTACATAGACATTTGTCATCTTACACATAGAAGGAAAACAAACAGTTCATGTGAGTCTATCTGTAAAAATGATGCTTTCAGATAACATATAAAGTGAGATACAAATATTTTTACAATTCCACAATTCTGGTGAAATAATTACTCAACAAGAAACTTAAGATTTTATACTATAAGCCTGTTGTTTTTAAAATTCATACAACTGAATCCTGCAAATTATCTAAGTTAGTGTCAAATTTTATTGCACAATATGTGTTCATGCGAGGTACTTAGAAATTGCATAAAATACAAATAAAAATACGTTGCATCCAATAAAATGTCTGGAAATATGAGTGAAAATGCTTGTGAACATAATTACAAATTTATCATGGCTTCATCTATTGCATTTATTCTGGAAGAATATGTTTATTATAACCACTAATTGCTTCCTTTCTTGTCTAAGCACAAGTAACTTATTTTGAGTGTACAGCTTTAATTTCCTGGTGTGATTTTATGTTATGTTCTTTCCAAAGATTTGTGGTTTTTTTCTTTATTTATTTGTATATATGAGTCTGTGTGAGGTATATGCATGTGAGTATAGGTCTTTCTGGATGCCAGAAGAGGATGCAGATTCCCTGAAGCTTGAGTTAAAGGCAGCTGTAAGCTGCCCTGTAAATGTTGTTTTTATTTCCTCAGATGATGGAATGAAATGAAAGCTATACCCAACCTTTGCTAACACACAGTTTGGGCTTAGCCCAATATGTTTCTATCTAAATATCCCTAGACCTAAGCCTGTAAGCTTCTAACCTCTGAACCATCTAATCTTCCACAAACCAAGACCTTGAAGGCTCAGCTTCCTGTCTTCATCTGCTAACCTAGGCCTAGAATGTTTTCAGCCTCCAAGACTTATTACTAAATAAACACACACTCTCTAGTTCTTCCTAAACTCTGGCTGGCTGGTTCAGCTTAGCTGTTTTGGCTCAAAACTCTAAGCTCTTACTTATTCAAACTGGCTTCTCTCTTCTTTTCATGGCTGGGAAGAACTGCCTTTGAGCTGCTTGAACTGAACTGCATGAACTCAATTACACTCAACTGAATTGCACTTAATTGTACTGTACTCCTAAACTGTACTGTGCTGTATCCACAAACTCTACTATACTGTACTTTTCTCCTCTCTCTGCACTGCTAACTCTCTCTCTACACTGCTCTTAAGTAGCCTCTCTCTCATGAGAGTTGGGTGTATCCTATCTCTGACTCATTCTGTCAAAGCTTTCTCTGATTCGTCACTTTGTCCCTCAATTAGATGTCATTATTTGGGATTAAATGTGCATATTTAAGAGGTATGTCTGTATTCTAGCCAGAGGGATTAAAGGTGCATACTAAGGGCATGTCTGTACTCCAGCTGGACCACACAGGTCTTTGGATGCGATCCCTTGCCAAAGTGGCAATGTTGATGGATCCAAATTCCTCTACACTGCCCAGAGTCGGTGCTGGAAAAAAATCCTGTTCTTCTGCAAGAGCAGCAAGTAATCTTATCCAGTGAGCCATCTCTCCTGCTCTTATTTCTAAAACATTCATTTTCTCTTGTTTTGTTAGCTTACAGTTATATTTTATTAACATAATATGCTTGTAGCTATACTGAAACATTCTCAAGGTCTTCTTTTCCATTGATTATTTTAAACTTATTACTGATGTCAGGAAGCACATACATGCCATGGTGTATAAGTGGAGATCAAAGGACAGAGCTCCCTTGGGAGTCAGTTCTTTCCTTCTACCATGTGAAGTCTGGGGGGTGAACTCTGTTTCCTGATCTGGGAGACAAGTACATTAACATGTGAGCCATATTGTTAGTCCTAATTATCTTCGATTTCTTAATTTATGACACATATGTGTTTTAATAAAGATTAAGAGAGGGCACCTTTCATTATCTTCATTTACAATATGTATTTGGCATGAGGAAAATGGAGAGAAATTCCAGCATATTATATTTGACTTCTGGGTTTTGAAGAAAGACCAAACCTGGGTACATAAACTACTTAACAGATGGCTGAGAAGTTTACTGCCTAGTCAGGCCCCCAAAAGGGGAGCCCAGACAGCAAAGTAATCAAAGAAGAAATATGTTTTGACTTCACCATGAAATGGCCACTCTAGTACCCATATAAGCAGAGCTACTGTTGAAATAGGGCTGAAATAAAAAGCATCAAGTAAAAGCAAGGTGAGGAATCATGCTCCACTGAGCTGCCTTTGCACTTAGCTACTGCCTTTTTCTTACTCTCAGAAGTCTGTAGGTTAGGAGGTAAAACAGAGCTCAGTTAAAAACTTAGGCATGCAGAGAATCAGAAAGTGGATACAGCCACGAGGCACACTGAACTCTGAGAACAGAAGTCAGAACACAGTCAAGCAGGGAGATTGCAGGATGGCTGAAGGGAATAAGGACATTTCCTAAGCTGTAAGAGACATAACAACTTCCTCCAGGTGGTTCAAGTAGCCCAGTGGGAAAGACATAAAGACAGTGTCATTATTTGACCTCATATATACCTCATATAGCAATCAACATTGAATCCTGTATATTCAAATTTCCAATTAACTTCTGAGCCCCCAACTTTTAACTATTAGAAGGCAGCCTTGCATAATCTGAGAAGAAAGTTCTTGTTGTGAAAACCCAGGAAGACAGCAAACTAAATCCATACAAGCAGGAGTACAGGAGAGTGAGCTGGTAGAGATTTGGGCATGTCAGGTAGCATGGCTGGATTTCAGACCCACATGGCAAAGCCATGGCTTATTCTACCAACTGGTTATCACTGTGATTGGTGGGAGATGATGGTTAATATTTTATAAATAGGCCAAATTTTATACATTAAGAATAGTGAGTTAGGAAACTCTGGGTAAGAGTCATTGATCATACAGCTGAGTGCAACCATGCTTCTTTGAAGGGAATCTATATGACAGAGGAGCCTGTTGGCCAAGGCTCATAATCCCCACAGTAATATACGTGTCTGTGAAATGTATGCCTCAAGAATACCACTGCTACCTTCATATGCCACATGAGTAGACTGTTGAGAGCCATTGCAAGACTTAAAAGGACCAGAGCAGAGGATCAACTTTATCTCCTAATTTAAAATTTAATGTCTAAAAGAGCATTACAAAATATGCCATTCTTTTTTTGAAGCAATTAAGATATTTTTGTGGATATCATTTCTTTTCTAAGAAAACTGATGACAGGTGCACAGCACTCCCTAGAAGGTCCTGTGAATGAAATGCTAAAGCATCTATTCATGTTTTGGAAGAATTAAAGTAGCCAGTAACTTTTTGATGAAAGCCCAGGATCACTATCTGGCTCTGTTCTGGTTTCTTCTGTCAACTTGACCCACTATAGTCATCTGGGAATCGGAAACTTCAAGTGAGGAATTTCCTCCATCAGGTTGGCCTGTGATATGACTGTGGGGTCATATTCTTGATTAATGATCAGTGTGTGAGGGTCCAGCCCACTGTGGGTAGCTCCACCCTGGGCAGTGGTCCTGGGTAGTACATGAAAGCAGGCTGAGCAAGCCACACAAAGGAATGCAGTAAGCAGCACTGCTCCAAGGTCCCTCCAGTTCCTGCCTTGAGTTCCCACTTTGGCTTCCCTCAGCTTGTAAGCTGGAATAAATCCTTTCTTTCCTCCAAGTTACCTCTGTTTGTGGTGGTGTTTATCACAAAAAAGAAAATAAACTAGGAAAGGCTTGTAGTTATTAAATGACATCCACATAATGAATAAAATGGTCCTATGTATCTCTGATTCCTGGTCTCCACAAAGGCCGTTCTGTATACCAGAGTCTCCATGGAGTAAAATATTATAGAGAGCAATAAAAGATGGCAATAAATTTGTGGGGAACACAAAGAAATGCCATTGAGAGAACTAGCATTTTAGTAGTTACCTGGATATTACCTGGAAAAAATATGAGATAGATAGATAGATAGATAGATAGATAGATAGATAGATAGAGAGACAGACAGACAGATAGGTAGATAGATATACAGCTATATAACTCTACTTTGTTTCTCATGTCAATCTCATCCTATACTAAAAATCATGACCACTTTATGAAATGTGGACTTCAGTAGATTCTCAAAAGTCATAATTTTCCTGGGATTCATAGTATTAAATATGCCACTGACAGATATTGGAATTTTTGCTTTATTTACTGGTGTAGCATTGAGGTCCTTGCCCCTCTTTGCAGAGCTTCAGTTTAGCTTAGAAAAGCTTTCACTCAGCTAGTCAGCACTCATATCTCTCCAAGCACCCTGCGGCAGCAATTCCTGATACTTTTACATGTGGATGGCTTGAGTGGTGCTGTTTCCACACTTGGTCTCACTTAGGCATGGCATTGATTTTTAAACTGGAGTAATAGAGGGCCATTTCAGAATACTAGGAGACAAATAAGCCAACATTAAAAAGTTATATAAAATTCTATTTAAGACGAAAAGAATCATTAATATTTTGGCTCATACCTTTTTAGCCTTGTATACATATATGTGTATTAGTTATGCACTTTTACTAATATGTTTTTTCTAAGAATGCCAGTATAATTCAATATAAGAAACAAATTAACATTATAATTTGTAATAACTGCTGCTTTGAGTGTGCTATAATTTATTTAAATGTAGCTGAAGACTAGAAAATCAGTTTTATCAATACAAAATAGACTTTTAGGGACACAAAATGAAAATTATCCTGAGACTATGTGGGAAAGTACTTTATGTTTTGATAAATGAATTGATTTTTTTAAAAAGCATTTATACTAACCCTTCTATGTAGATGAGGATCCAGTTTCTAAGAAATAAATAAAGATGAATCAGGCAAGGATTCTGGTCTCAAGGGGCTTGCAATATATGAGGAAAGATATCAGCACTTCAAAAAAAACTTATCCAAGAAGATAAACAAAATTCAAGGCTGAAGTGTAGAGATGGCCTTTAGTATGTGTACATAAAATACCACAGTTAAATCAGGATGGCTCCAAATGGGTCACCGGAAGAGGAGGTGGGTTGTAAAATAATGATGTCATTTAGTTGAGTGCTACAAATTCTTGAGTTTAGACCAAAACTGACTACAAAATTCCATAATAAGGGAGAGACAATCGTGAAAAATGTACAACAGGGGAGATTAATATAAAGCCTGACAGTTCCTGGAACAGACACCAGCTCCACACAGAGATAGACATGTGGAATGAAGAACCAAGTAGTTAATAAGTTGGAGAACACAGAAGAGAGATGACTCTATGAATAGGTTTTCCTTGCATGTGTGAGAAGTTATATGCATCACAGCACATCACAACCACAGACTGAAGTGCACATGACTGACTCTACTTTGTAAATACTGAACAACTGAGATTCATAGGATGTCAAACTGGTCCTCTAATAATACAGACAACACTGGGAGCCCCATGAACTCAAAAGAGTAGACACTTAAAGATGATTCCTTTCGCTCAACTCATTGCCACTCAAAGGCATTGAATGGATCCTGAAAAAAATTCCTAATCATGTGTGTGTATGTGTGTGTATGTGTGTATGTGTGTGTGTGTGTGTGTGTGTGTATAATTATCAGTTTGGTTTTTCCAGACGGGGTTTCTCTGTGTAACATCTCTGGCTGTCCTGGAACTCTCTTTGTAGACTGAGGTGGCCTCAAACTCACAGAAATTCACCTACCTCTGCCTCCTGAGTACTAGGATCATAGGTATGTACCACCACACCTGGATGAAAGGTCTAAAGTTTTTAGGAAAATATAAAAAAAGGTTGAAAGGTAGAGAGATAACAACTTTATTTCCATCATATGGTTCTCTAACACAGTCAATTGAGTGATTTGTTTTTCATTGATGGTTTTTTCTAGATCAAGAAATATTTGTGAATTGTCCCTCAGTAGAAGAATGGGTAAAGAAACTGTGGTACATTTACACTATGGAATACTACTCAGCTATTAAAAACAAGGAATTCCAGAAATTTGTGGACAAATTATTGAACTAGAAATGATCATAATGAGTGAGTTAACCCAGAAGCAGAAAGACTCAACTGGTATATACTCACTTATAACTGGACACTAGACCAAGGGGCATGTCCCATGAAAGTCTTCACCTACCAGGAAGGTGGGACAGAGGGGAGGACATCCTATTGGGACTCTAGATGAGAGAATCATGGGAGAATGGGGAAATAGAAGGATCCAGAGGGTCCTAAAAACCTACAAGAAGAACATTATGATGGGCAGATCTTGGCCCAGGGGTTCTGCTCAAACTATGGCACCAACCAAGGACAATACGTGCAGTAAACATTGAACCCCTACACAGATCTAGCCAATAGACAGGACATTCTCCATAGTTGAGTGGAGAGTGAGGTCTGACTTTCACATGAACTCTGGTGGCCCATATTTTACCACATCCCCTGCATGGGGAGGCCTTGTGGCACTCAGAGGAAGGATAGCAGGCTACCAAGAAGAGACTTGATACCCTATGAGCATATACAGGGGGAAGAAGTCCTCCTCAGTCATAGACATAGGGGAGGGGAATAGGGTAAAAGTGGGAGTGAGGGAGGAATGGAAGGATACAAGGGATGGGATAACAATTGAGATGTAATATGAATGAATTAATAAATAATAAAAAAGTGAAAAATATTTGTGATCATATTTCATATAGAGACATGCATTCACTATATACAATATACTGTTATAGAAATGCTATCTTCATCTACCACCTGTAAGGACACAGATACCAACTACACAGACCTCCTGGTCATCTGATCAATCGTTTTGTTACGTCAGTAAACTTATAGGTTAGAATTCATCTCTGGTAAAAAGAAATCAAAAAATGTTTGAAGACTGAAAATGGCTTGCCATTAGTTCTAACACCTACTGAGTCTTTCTGGCTAGGGCCAGTATTATAGTTTCCTCGACACTATGTGGCAGCCACTTTATACATTCCTTGCCCACTCTGGCATGAAATCGAAAAAGCAGTTCATCCAGGAGCCAGGAAACAATAGTGACAGAGGAGAATGGTAAAGAAGGCTATGGACTGGGCTCAAAACAGCAAATAGAAGTCAAGACTGTGCTCTCCTAACAGACTGGGCCTTCTGCATAGCACACTAGGGAAGCTGTTGTAACTAGGTTGTTTGTTTGTTTTTTTTTAGAGATAGCACGCATTCTTCCACACTATAAAGAGTCACTGTAAAAGTTACTAGCACCAAGAGTGGCATCTTAGGTCTATAAATGTGTGTGTAATAGTTAACCTGATGGCTTCCAATAATTTTTTTTTTTTTTTGGCAGAGGCTGAAGGTGAAGATGGGGGTGAAGGGTGGGATGCTGAAGACAGAGCTAAGCTGTTTGAAAACATTTGCTTTCCATGTACAACTGCTTGCAAGTGTCTTTAACTTCAGTTCTAGGGGATCTGAACCTCTGTCCTCCTCCAGCACTAGCACATGCAGCCTCTGCACACACACACACACACACACACACACACACACACACACACACAGACAAACACACACACATACACACTTCCCACACCCATTACCAGAGAAGATAATTCATCAAAACAGTAAGAGCCTTTATTGGGTGATTACACTATTAATTATAACTATATATCTTATACATTCTTATAATTTTCCAAGTGGCTTCAAAAGAGCAGATGTATTTGTTAAAGGCACTTTATATAAATTTTAATATCGGTGAGCAAATTTTGTCTGTTTCCTCACTGGACTATAAGAAATTTGAGCTCCATAAAAAAATATGGATCTACAGAACTTTGGATCATAAAGTGATTCCTTTATACATTTATTTATTCATATTTATCATTTATACATTATAACAAAATTTCTATCAGCAAATTTCTGTTTAAATATAAGAATAGAAAATTACAGTAACATGATGATATGTAATATATAATATACTCCTGAAAATATATAATGATGTCTTCCTGTAGAGAGTCTGAGTAGGAAAACAGCACTGTACAGTAGAAATATCAAGTGAAAATAAAGAATCACACCTCATCCAGTTTGAATTACTTAAAGAAAATCTGTAATGCAGCTATGGATGAAGAAGTATATTGTGTACTTTGTTAATCACCAAAGGAAAAGGTCCAAAATGAGTGCCTCATTGTGATAAAATACCTTGACAAAAAGCAAGGTGTGTGTCGTGGTGGGGGAGTTCATTCAGTCCCCCACAGCAGGAAAGTCCCAGCAGCTGGAGCTTGACAGAACCTCATACCCACAGTCAAGGGCAGAGAGCAAGGCTTCGGCTCAGCTCCTGCCCTTTACTTACACAGGAAAGGATTTACAGCATCTAAAACTTTACTTTAGGGGGAGAATGTGTTTACTTGGCTCACACATCCTGATTGCAGACTGCCATTAAATGATTTTTTTTATTTAATAGATTATAAAGATCACACAGAAAATAGACAGAGATCGATATACTATGTACATGTGTTAGACTCAATATTCTTAAGAAGACATTTCTCCCTCAGTGCATTTGTGGACTCAACTGACAAAGAGTCCACTATTTCCATATAGAAATCCAAGATTGATCCAACTAACACAAATATTTAAAAAGCTTTTGGAACTAACATTTATCAATTGTAACTCTTACAAAACTATTAACTTAAACAGCATAAAGTATATATCTGTCAATAGATAAATCTATGGGACAGAATACAAGTTTAGGAAACAGGATAGAAATTTAAAAATTTCTGAAAGAACATCATCCAGTGAAAGGTGCTAGAAGTCTTGGGGGTGTCTTATGAAAAGAAGTCAACCTGGCTCTCGGTTTCATGCAAGAAATCTACAGCAGATTATAGACCTGTACCTAAAGGCTGAGATACAAGAGCTGGAGAGAGGAGGGCTTTGCGGCTAAGCGTGCATACCACTCTTGAAGAGGACTCAAGTGCACTTTCCAAACCCACCTATGGCAGCTCATAAGCCCCAGTGGTTCCAGCTCCAGGAAATCTAAGCACTATCTTCTGGCTTCTGCAGACACATACATATACAAAGACATGCACATACATACATACATACATACATACATACATACATACATACATACCCTAGCATAAAGCATCCAAGGGAAAACATGGAAAGAACTCCCCTCGACCTCAGGGTAACAAAACTAGTTTTAAAAATAGTTTTTAAAGTAGCAATGAAGAAAGCATGTTTTATAAGTTAGAATGTATAAGTAAAAAGTGCTACTTTTCAAGAGAAAAAAGTAAAAGTTGAAACGTTTAAAACTTCCTAAAACTAATGAAAACAGAGGTAATTATAATATTTTATGGATTTAGATTCAAAATATATGAACTCTAGTTACTCAATACAAAAGATCGGCAACCCATTTTTCCAGAAGCGCATTTTTCCAGAAGTGCACCTGTGAGCTGACTCTTCACAGAATAAGACATGAAAGGCCAAAAGTACATAAGAAAGTGTCAACACTGATTAGTCAAAAAGCAAGTACAGTTACAAAACACACTACAATATCCCTTCACCTTCACTAGAGAGGTTAAAATTGTGCAATTACTAACATCAACGCTGACAGGATATGATACCATGGGGGCTTTCAAGGACTTCTGGTAGAAGCTTAGAAGGCATACAGGCATTTTGGAAGGTAACTTGGAAATGTCTTATAAGTCTATGTACCATAAGCACAATAATTCAATTTTTTTCTGAAAGTGTATGTCTACACAACTACTAATGTTAAAAGTGCTCAATCTGCCTCAATCCTAATAATAAAAATGTAGACATCATTCAAATGTCAATTAACAGGTGGATGGAAGAAAAAACTGATAGTGCCACAAAACAGCATTCCATAATAGAAAGGATTAGCTTCTTGGTTATGTGGGTGTCAGATGAATCACAAAACCATAGTCAAAAAAGGCCAGAGACAAGATATATGATTCTCTGGGCGGAAATCCATCAGCAAAATGAAAGTGGCTTTTGGAGATGAGGTTGTGTGGAGTTGGCAGCCACATAAAGAATTGTCTTGAAAATATAATACACTGAATAGGTAATAGTATATATCATGCTTGTTGTGTTAGGTACACATATGTGAACATTGGTTAAAAATGCATTAAATCTATAAAATCTGTGCTTCATATGCTATGTCAACTGTTTTTTTTTTTTTTTTTGAAAAAGCAGATTCTACATCCTTAGATGATCATCTAATGAGAACCATCATATGAGTTTATTCCTCGCAGTTCAAAAATGTTTATTATTATGCTGATTTGGCATTTGGTACAATTTTAATAGGCACAGGCTCAATAAGAGCCAGCAGTGAGTCTTCATAAATAACAGCTGTAGTGGTGTTAAATAGAGGCCACTGACTTTATGGGAAGCCCTGCTAATGAAGCATTGAAGTAGTTTAAATAGAGAGAAATGTTGGAGGATCCAGGCCCCACCAGGCCTTCTGACAGTGCTGGGCTGGGAGGAACAGAATAATTAAAGTCATGGGTCTCCCACGCTGTGTGCAGGCATGGGGCTTCAGGAAGACTCCCCGCCCCCTCCTCCTCTTCCTAACTACTGTGACTGGTTTCAATTGCGTCTGTTTTATAGTTTATTTTATATCTGATTTGTACGTTTATTTTTGTAATTGTATAACAGCTGTAAGCCTAAGGATTTGCAGTGTTTGGCATTTGCATATGTTTAAGTACAATTATAATAAAAAGAATTTTACACTGAGGGTCCATGTGAACAGTTTCTCTTTTAAAATAGATCAATACATTACTCAAGACTGGAATATGCTGAGTGTTTCTAAATGGTGTTGTAATTGGAAAAGGTCCAGAAATCTTGACTGGAAGTTGTGGCTGCCAGAAAGAAAAAAAAAAAATGTAACAGAGCTGGCAATGGGGACTCTGTGCACAATTCAGGCCAGTTCTGCCTCTGAAAGCACACAGGCAGAGTTGCTGGGGTGGTATGAAAGAAATTCTTGTGCAGAAAAGGCAGTGGCTTAATTTCTGAGTGAGAGGACACTTTTGAGAGCTCTGAAAATAGGCTCCAAATCCACTTACAGTCTAATCATTATGGTGGGATTTTTGACGTTTGCAGATATGCTCAGGAGCCACAGTTCGAACTGTGACTGAGCTGAATTCAATTAGTGAACTTATGGAAGCATGTGATTTACCAGAGCTGTGAATGTATACTTACACACACACACACACACACACACACACACACACACACACACA
>OU015747.1:42268082-42306183 GCA_907169655.1 Acomys percivali | reverse complement strand
AGAAGAAGAAGAAGAAGAAGAAGAAGAAGAAGAAGAAGAAGAAGAAGGGAAGGAAGGAAGGAAGAGAAATGCTAAAATAAAAAATCACTAACAGGAACAAAGAACAAAGAACGCCATTGCTTAGCTCCTTGGTAGGTGTGAGAGAAAGGGTCACCTTTGGGAATGTCTTGACAGGACTCCCTGCAACAACAACAAAATGGGGGAGGGGTGGCAAAGAGCATGAAAACTGTTCAAGAAAATTGAGCCAGTTATTTGACAGGAATAAAAACTATGAAAGTTATAAGCTTTGAGAATTTAAGAAAGAGAGGGGGAAAAAAAGAGAAGGGAAAAAGGAAGTGATAGATACATGGTTTGAAGCTGATGACTAAGAATTTCCCCCCCCCCAGACATACAAAGGTGTCACTCAAACCAATAAAATGGTGAGAGTAAGGATATGCACATTGTACCAGTATTTAAAGAAACCACATAATCAAAGAGAGCTTCTTTGAGATGCTGAGAGATACGTAAACTCTTTTGTTTATCCTTTAACTCCTTGGCTTTAGAGGAAATAATTCAAGATCAGATTGCAGAATCAGGCAGGGTTTCTTGACTAAAATTATGAAGCAGTTTACTAACCAGTCTTCAACAATGTATACTTTTCCTAACTAAATATATAGAAAGTAATAGCATAACTAAAAAGAAAGAAAGGCAAACAAATACAGGGAGGGCATTAAATATTTCAATTTTAAAACAAGCCTCTGTTTTCAACTTATGCTTTCTTTTTTATATCTACAGTTTTTAAATTATTTCTTACATATACATTTATATTATTACACATATATAAAATAAACTACATGTAGCAAGAAGAACCACAGAACAACATTGGTAGTGCTGTGTGACCATCACAACTGTCCATTCACAGAGCCCAAACACAAGTTCAGCATCATTAAACAGTACTTTGCTGGGCTTCTCTTGCCCCCTAGAAACATTGTTATGCTGTTCCTTTCTATGAACTGCTCTAGGCACTTCACGTAAGTTAAATAATTTATTTTTCCATTTGTGACTACTCTGTTTTATATAACATAATGTTTTTAAATTGACCCTTATAGTATGTTTACCAACATTTCATTTTATTTTAAAGCACTTCGTAAACCATTCATTCATGGCACGAAAGTTATTTCTACCTTTTGGTTGGGGTGCATAATGCTGTTATGGATAATGGAGTACTCACTTAGGTTGTGTTCTTGAGCTCGATTACTTTGGCTCTTCATGTACCCAGAAATGGAAGAGTGTGATCCCATGATAATTCCATGTCACTTACCTGTTTCTTAAAGGGCTGCACCATTTTAGACTCCCATCAACAATGTATGTCTTCCAATTTCATTTTAAGTCTACAAAATGTGGCATTTTATGCTTTCAATGACAGCCATCCTGATGGGTATTAAGTGGTAGCTCATTTTCATCTGTATTTTCCTTTACATACACATCTATATCTATATATGTATGTATATGTGTGTATGTATATATATGTATATATGTATATATAGATAGATATAGATATAGATATAGATATAGATATAGATATAGATATAGATATAGATATAGATATAGATATAGATATAGATATAGATGGGAGAGAGAGGTAGAGGAATATTGAAGTTCTTTGCCTAAGTACAGTTCTGATTTGAGTTGCTGGTTACACTGTTGAATTCTAGGGTCCTTTATTTACTTTGTATACTGTTATTTATTGGTTGTGTTGTTAGCAAACATATTTTCTTAGTCATTCCTTTAATAATGCCCTTTCATAAGTGTATCTTGATGTAGTAAAAAAAAATTATCCCCAAATTAAAGTCAGGCAACAAACCAATGATTCACAAATCTCAGAGAACCCAAAAATGGATAAACTCAAGCGGGCAAGGGAATGGTACCAAGGAGAAAAAGTAATCCGAGCAGTGTGGAAATATGAGGATCAGGAGTTCAAGGTCAGTCTTAGCTGCATAGATCCTGAGACACAAGCCCGACATCCAGGACACCCCATAGCAAGAGAAGGCAGAGGAGGAGAGGGAGAGGGAGAAGGCAGAGGAGGAGAAGAAAAGGACACAGAAGAAAGAAAACAGAAAGTGGGGGGAATACAAATTCCACAAAATGCCAAAAATAGAAAAAAAAAACCCTTTTTCTGTGGAAGAGCAAGCAGAAAATTTCATGCGACAGACTGGAAGTCATGCAAGAAGGGTGATGAGAAACACAGCTGTGTGTCTTGTGAAAAATGCTTTGGTCCACGTTGGATCCTGTGTACCACAGTCCACCTGGCGGGAGGCTATAACTGAGCTGGAATAATCCATTTGTCTGGTGAACACTCAGCTGGTGAAGAGTCAAGATAAGTGGGAACTAGAGGAGAAGAATTCCCCCAGGGATGCTCACTGTGCAGAGCAAACCAGAAGGTTCTGCAGGCTTCAACTACTAAGGAAGCTTGCCAAAGCAGATGCCAATGTTACATAGGCCAGCCTCAAGCCTGTGATCTTCTTGGCTCTGTCAAAAGTTAAAGTAAGTTGAGGTTAATCCTGATTGAAGATATAAAAGTATATTCAATAGAGATAATAAAACATGTACATAGTGCTGGTCAGGTCTGCAGTAGTGAACAATGATGGCCCAAGCCTGAATGCTAATTGAAAGATATGTTGAAAAAAATAAATAAAACTCTCTGGGCAATTTGATGGGTTCCATCTTTAGCTGAGCTAACTCAAATCCAGTACCAACTACAAAGGATCAATAGTACCATGGAAGGGTCTACTGTCTACTTTCCCTTGGTTTTTAGAGTCCATGCTCTAAGCATTTACTACTGGCCATTTTCTACATAGCCCACACCTTCTGCTTTTGCCTCATATTTATGACTTTGTACGATTTTGTTGCTTCTGTTGTCCTTTGTGTCCCAGATACCTGAAGTTTCTCATATTTGGTTTTTATATTGAGGTGCTTTGGGGCAAAGACCCAACTCTGTATGCTGGCTGGGCACCAGTTTCTTGTCCAGCAAGTATTCACTGTCCCAGCCAACATCTGCAGCCTTGTATCTGAGCCCTGGGCAGGATCAGAGCAGTAGGCACTTAAGTTGTCACTCACAAGTGGAATACCATCCACCCTTGGAATCCATCATTGCTCAAGAAGCTTGTGATATCCAGAAGGTGCCAGAATGCCACAAATGATTTTTAAAGCTCCAAGCCTTACTGTGGATTGCTTTGGAGTCCAATCCGCTCAGGGTCAAAGAGACAAGTCATACCAGGGAGACAGTTGCCTGATTCTACCAAGAACCCACATACCACTGACACGGCATCGTCTTCCTGGAAATAACTTCCCACTCATATTCTTCTCTCCAAAGAACTCTGCTCATTTGTGGGATTTACAGACAAGGTGTGGGCAACACTGCATCTTCTGTGATATCACGGTCAGAGTTGATACCTTGTTCTTTGGAAGACCAGGAGCCAAGATGCCTTTAGAACACAGATCTTGTGTCTGAAAAAAACGCTGAAGCACCTGAAGGCTTTTACCTCTATTTAATATACATAAGCCCTTTTCTAGGAGAGTATCATACCTGCCAGGGCAGTCCCAAGAATTCAGAACAATCAGCTCACATCACTTCTAGACCAATAAACTCTAATTATTATCTTTCATAATAATTATTTTCGAGACCATGTCTACTCACAAACATCAATGCCTATGATGCTTCTCACACATTGGTTTAATTTATAATATATAAAAATGACTCCCTGGAAACCCAGAAAGCTTTTGCAGCTGATTTCTTAAAAAACCTGAGTCATCCATTCGATTATCTGAACAGATGCTGCTGACTTGTGGCATCATAGCCAAAGTGATGAGTCCCTGAGGTGTGTTGTAATCAGGCAGCCTGGGCGGCAGGTCAGCCCAGGGAACAGTAACTCTCAACCCCGGGCATGTATCAAAAGGGGAAACAGTAACAGAGCCTGCTCTGGAGCAGAACTTTAATTAGTGGCTCCCTTTACTGCCAGGCCTGCTCTGTGAACATCCATTAAAAAGCCATCTGAACGTGGATGGTGGCTTCTCTCACTCGTTAGCTTTGGTGAATGGTCAACCTTCATCCTGAAGCACAAAAATTGTGCTTACCCTAATTTCAGGTAAAAGTTGCTTTTGTCCACCCAAACCCCCACCCCGTCGCCACCTAGCCCCCACCAATCCCTCTGGATTTGGAAGAGGAATGTTTGACATTACTTCCATCTCTGGCTCATGTCCAGAGTTCAAGTTAAATGTGCCTTCGTTAGAGGTGTGAACCGGATGAAGCCAGCTCTTATTTATGTAGGCCTAGGCCTTAGGCAATCAATCGCAGGACACAAGCAGGGGTGGGCAGCCTTCTACATCTCCCTGCGGTTCTTGCTCTACTCCATGTGCAGAGAACATGAATTCCCAGAGGCCCTCCTACTCCTTGGAAGCCTTTTTGTACTTTGTCAGCCACAAGCACAGGCATGCTGGCAGCCCATCATACTTCACCTCGGCCACTTCTGGGCCACCTGCTTTCTGTGTGCCCAAACAGCTTCTTCCTCGACAGGAAAATTCATAAGGTGTGTGTGTTCATTCCACATAGCTGCTGAGCCAGACGCCCATAAGAACATTTCTGTTACTTGGCCAATTTTAGTCACCTTAACTTCACTATGTATTTTATTTCATATCACCTGTTTTCTTTGCTCTTGGTCCACAAATACCCGATGCCCTCGGTTCCAGCAAATGATTTTTGTTGTGTTGGATTTTTCTCAGCCTCCTCATCGCTCTTCACTTGAGAGTGAGTTGCTGACATCTATCCCAACCCAAAGCACCTTATCTTGCTTTTCCTGTCAAGAATTTCTAGCTCCTTATCTTCAGGATCCATGTCTTCCAGATCTTATTTCCCATCAAAGTATCCTCCCTTATCCATGCCTTTATTAGTTCGATTTCCCATTAACTGGCCAACAAGCATGGAATCAAGTTATAAGTGGGCACTGGTGTAGGACATATAGACAGTAAACAGATGAAGAAGTGCCAAGGACTGACCAGGAGGGCAACACAACCTGTCCTAGATTCTTTTTGTTGTTGTTGTTGCTGCTACTTTTGTTTACAGCTTTTTTAAAATTTAATTTTATTAATTTATTCAGATTACATCTCAAATTGTTATCCCATCACTTGTATCCTCCCATTCCTCCCTCCCACTTTCACCCTATTCCCCTCCCCTAGGTCTAAGACTGAGGGGGACCTCCTCCCCAACTATATGGTCATAGGCTAACAAGTCTCATCTTGGTAGCCTGCTTTTCTTTCTTTGAGTGCCATCAGGCCTCCCCACCAAGGGGAGGTGGTCAAATATGAAGCACCAGAGTTCATGTCAGAGTCAGTCCCCACTCTCCACATAACTGTTGAGAATGTCCTGACTATTGGGTAGATCAGAGTAGGGGTTCAATGCTTACTACTTGTATTGTCCTTGGTTAGTGCAATAGTTTGAGCAGACCCCCCTGGGTGCCGATGCACCAATCACGATGTTCTTCTTGTAGGTTTCTAGGATGCTCTGGGTCCTTCTTTTTCCTCATCTCCTATATTTCTCTTACCTAGAGTCTCAGTAGGCTGTCCTCACACCTATTCCAATCTTCTGGTAAGTGAAGACTTTGGTGGGACATGTCTTTTGGGTCAGTGCCTAATTGTAAGTGAGTATATATCATGTGAGTCTTTCTGCTTCTGGGTTAACTCACTCATTATGATCATTTCTAGTCCCATCCATTTGTCCACAAATTTTGGGATTTCGGCTATTAAAAACAAGGAAATTCAGTCCTAGATTCTTGTGTCACCATTGCGCCTCTGCCCTTATGGGTGTGTAGCCTGGGTAATGAACCTGTGTAGTGTTAGCTGAAAAGAGAGCCCACCTAATTGAAATTCTGTGAGAAGCCAGGAATGATTCCCCCCTCTCCAATGGCAACTGGGCTGAAATGAAACTCTGTCCCTCACTTACCACCCCCACCCCACCCCCACCCCATCCATTCCCTTTTCTGCCACTTCCCCACTTGCTTTCCTCCCTCCCCAAGGGGTCTTGTTAGGACCCTCAGCACTAAGGATAGAAAGACAAATGAAATGCAGTTCAGCCATTTAGTAAGATGTCACTTCCTAGGCGCGTACTATCACCCCAGAGCTATGAAAAAGTTGGATGTTATAAGGCTGTAATAGAGACGTAAACCATGCCTGGATGGAAAAGCAGACGGCAAGATTAATTTTGCCTACGGGGACAGGAAAGGTGACCTAGCTTTCAAGGCAAAGTTGAACCCTGCTTTGAGCCCACATGAGCTGCTGTTGCTCAGGGCTACCCTGAAGCGGATCACACACTCTCAGCCTGGCCACTAAATATAACTGTAGTGCAGTGGACCCATTTACTCCCGAATAAAGGGGGGAAAGAAAGGAGAGAATAAACTGGGTTAAAATGCTGCACAGGGGCAGCAATGTAGTGCTCTGTTCCCCCAAACAGAGAAGTTCCTAACCATTTGCAGATTCTTTTTTCCCTTTAGAGGCATCTGAACCCCTGGGACCCTGAGTCAGCACCCTGTGTTGTAAAGCTTGACTTGGTGAGGCTGAGTGAGAAGCATGCCACCTTCAGAGCCTGACAAAGATAATCCTGCTGTTGTCCGTCACTCTCTAGCCTAAAAGACAAGATAGAGACGACAGGAAGAGAGAAGAGGAAGGAAAGTGGAAAGGAAGAAGGGAAAGGTGGGACACAGGGAGAAAAACTGACCACAGGAATTTACTGCATTGGCAATAGGTGAATGACAAACTCCTGTGGTGACAAACTCCTCTTTAGTTAGTTGCTGCGTATAGGGGGTTACCGTTATAAGAAGGGTGGTAGTGCTGTGGCAGATCTGACCATGCTGTTTTGGAGAGGGCTTTAAAAGGGCTTTGGGACTTGTGGCTGGAAAAGCCACTGGGTGCTCAGAGACCAATGGGCCGCTCTTCTTAAGCTTAGAAGATAAGAAAGCTGAGAGCAATACAAATGAGAAAAGCCTCACTCGTGGAGTTTTGGGGGGAAGGTTAAAGACTATATCCAGGTCCGTTCACTATTTTGTTTTAAGAATCTGTGTTTCCGGTCTGCTGGAGGTGAAGAAAGGGGCAGGATTAACAAGAGAACCAGCACCACTGAAGTGAAGCCTTTGCTTTACTGGAACGGTTGCTGTAGTGGATGTACACGTGTTTTTGTTTTGATCCCAAGTGTGGGATAGGGAACAGACTTGTGAGAGAACAGGTGATGTTTATCCACTAGAAGACGAACCACCTCGTGCAGGGGCTTGGTTTTTGCCAGCTGAATCACATCTTAGTACAGACTCTGAGAGAGCCTAAAACAGGAGAGGGGGCGGGCAGTTTGGGTCTTGGTATTGTGTGACTGTTCATCATTCCATATCTAGATGCTCCTAGAGAGAACCACTCCAGAGAATGCTTCAGGGCTCCGGGTTCTGGCTGCTGTTCCAGGTTCCAGCAGCAACTTTGGTTGAATTGCTGGTCTCCTGAAATCCTGCTGACTATGCCAGGGGACTCACTCCCAGGAACTGAGTCCACAAAGGTCTGCTTCTTCTGTTCCCATTAACCCCCCCCTTTTTTTTTTTTTTTTTTTTTTGTCCTATCTAGGGTAGGCAGGTTGGAAGGGAGGTATAAGCATCAAGGAAACTCAAAGTAGGTTTAGAGAAGGTTGAAGCCTACAAATTGGTGCTGGTCAGCTGAAGCTAAGTAATAACAACGTTTAAGATGACATTGGCATCAGTGAGACAAAAGCTTCTGGGAAGCCTTTCCCTGTAGTCAAGACAGAAAAGTTTTGGTCCAGAGGCAGCCAAGACTGCCCCTCATGCTTGCAGCTGACCTTGGTCATATAAGAGTCTCCCAGGCAGTGCTGATTTTGGGGAATAAAGGGTTAGCCATTGGTGACTGTGCAACCTCAGTTGCAGTCAAAGCTCCAGAATTGAAGAGGTAACAGAGAGAAATTGAAGCTTGGCACTAGCTTGGTCAGTAGCTTTGGCAGTAGCATGGTCACAGTCCCCAAAGAAAGCTCAGGACAGGATGTTAGTGAAGGAGCAGCCCACTTGTAGTGGAGACCTTTGCCATTTTAGAGTTGCCATTACCCTCGGACAAGCACCAAGTGCAGCCGCAGATGTGGAATGGAGCCTGAATGAGCCTGGAAGACAAGCTCTGCATGCTTGCTATGAATGACGGACGGCCTTTGGAGGAACTCAGAAGATTATGAACGAGTCCCAGAGTCGGACACTGAGCTTTACACTGTTGGACTTTTGTTTTGTTCATATTGTGATTATGGCCTGGTTCTTCCCCTGTTGGAACAAGAAGACATTTGCTTTAGATAGGAGCCCACAGTTAAGAGACCTTGAACTTGTAAGAAATTTTGGAGCTTTTTAGACTGGATTTCTAAAGAGAATGAATTTTAAGAGACCAGTTTCTTTAAAGAGACTGAAGTTGGTTTGTTTGTTTTTAAGATTTATTTATTATGTATACAGTAATCTACCTGTATGTAGCATCTGCAGGCCAGAAGAGGACACCAGGTTTCATTTTAGCTATTTGTGAGCCATCATGTGGTTGTTGGCAATTGAACTCAGGACCTTTGGAAGAACAGCCAGCGCTCTTAACATCTGAGCCATCTCTCTAGCCCAAGAGACTGAAGTTTTAAAGTGTTTGAATTTTAAAGTACAGAATTTTCAGTTACTTATGTTTTATGTTGAATATTAATTTTTTAATTTTTCAAGACAAGAGTTTTTCTGTGTAGCTCTAGCCAATTTGGAACTCTCTGTCGCTGTCTCTCTCTGTCTCTCTCTCTGTGTGTCTCTGTCTCTGTCTCTGTCTCTGTCTCTGTCTCTCTCTCTCTCTCTCTCTCTCTCTCTCTCTCTTGCTCTGTAGACCAGGCTGGCCTCTAACTCAGATATTGGTCTGCCTCTGCCTCCCAAGTACTGTGAGGTGGGCACTACCACCACCTGGCACAATATTAATATTAACATCCCATCATGGGGACAAATGAGAAAGGAAGAGTTCTAGTTCAAAAGCTGTGTGTGTGTGTGTGTGTGTGTGTGTGTGTGTGTGTGTGTGTGTTAACTGGCCAAGAAGTCAATTGTCTTGATTGGTTTTTATTTCAACTTGACACAAGCTTGAGTCATCTGAGAGAAAGAAACTTCAAGTGAGAAAATGCCTCCTTAAGATCAGCCTGTAGCTGAAACATGAACCAAGAACCATGTATGGACTAGACTTAGACTCCCTACATATATGTACCTGATGAACAGCTTGCTCTCTATGTGGGTCCCCCAGAAAGGTTGTATCTAACAAGGTATTTCTTGCATGCTATTCGATGATCACTTCCTTTCGGTAGGGCTGCCTTGACAGGCCACTGTGGTAGAGGATGCACTGAGTCTTGGTGCAACTTGATGTGCTGGAATGGGTAGGTGGGGGCCTCCCTGTGTCTGAGGGGTAAGGGGATGGGAGATATGGGGGAAGAGAGAGGGAGGGTGGGACCAGGAGGGGGCTACAATATGGATGTAAAGTTAATTAATTAATTAATTATTAATTAAAACTTTAAAATAAGAAAGATCAATCTGTAGGCAAACCTGTGGGGCATTTTCTTGATTAGTGATTGCTGCTAGGGAGTAGCCCATTGTGGGTGTAGCTGCCTCTGGGCTGTAGGTCTTGGCGCTATAAGCAAGCGGACTAAGCAAGCCTTCAGCAGCAAGCCAGCCAGTAGGTGGCACTCCTCAATGGCTTCTGCGCTTGTGCTTCCTTCCTACTCTGTTTCAGTTCCTGTCCTACCTTCCTGCAACATGAACTGTTGTGTGGAAATGTGAGTGAAGTAAGCCCTTTCCTCCTTTCTTGGTGGCTTTTTTGTCTCAGTGTTTCATCACACCAATAGAAATCCTAACTAAGACACTGGACTAATCTGGATATTACTCTTATGCACCAAGAAAAGTTCCTCTGTGGTTGCGGTTTCCCTTCATCCAATCTGCCCTCTTGTACTACTTCAGAATATCTGGTGAAATAGCCCAGTTTAGACACATGGTGGAATAACCAGTTCTTGCTTGGCAAGCCTCTTTTTGTACGCTTGAAAACTCATAGTATTATCCCTGCATTATGACCAGGAGGTTGGGACAAATCACAGTCCTTCCTGGTTCAAAGGTACTTGGGATCAAGGTGGGGCAAATAAAAAAAAAATCTTCATTCCTTCCATTGGACCCCTGATTTTTCCGTTGTGCTTCTTCAAAGATGTTATTACATAGTCCTAGAGAGTGTATGCATGTGGGGTCCCCATCTATAACCAAATGGCGGAAAAAGCACTTGGTAAAACAAAGCACCTGGGCTATTCCATGACTGGAGCAGTCAGAAATAACAGCCTTGATTCTGGAAAGCATTTGATGGTTTCTCTAGGTAGTGCATGGAGGGTTTCCCACATTAGAAATGATCACACCTCCAGTGCCCTTTTCAAGGTGGCTTGTGGTCCTCTCTGTGTTAGAGGCATCATACAGTCCTGGAAGATATGGCTGTTAAGAGTGATCCAAAAGGAGCAGGGAAGCACTGTAGGTGAGGCAGCAGCCCTCAGTCCAAGATAGGGACTTCCCCCACCCCACCCCACCCCCTACCCCGTAGGTGGCAAGAGAGGTGGTTAGAGCAGAAACAGGAAGGATGGGATCTTGATGGGCATGAAAACTCCTAATTGTTTTGTCGGTGTCCATGGCTGTTCTAGTGTGTAGGAAAGGAAAGGCCGTCTCCCAAGGAATTTCCAAGCTCTGTTCTTTCAGATCCCCCAGTTATACTGCATCCCCTAAGGCAGCACTGTATCTTAGTCTCCTTGGTCTGGACTTCTGGGTTTCTGAATGTAAAAGTGGAATAAACCTTCCTACAGTCTCCGCTAGCACATCCTTGTGATTTCGAACTCAACAGTTTGGTTTACGTTTCCAACAGCAGCAAAAGCAATCTGTCCACCGAGAGCAAAGCCAGAGGGGGCCAATTAGGAAAGAGGATTTTAAAGAAAAGAGTAAACAGAAGGAAGAAACGCCAAGATGAAAGGTCCAGAGGGGAAGTGAGTGACAAGTCTGAGAAGGAAGTCTGAGCTTGGCTGACAGGTGGGCTGAGCGGCAGCAGCGGCAGCTCGTACGGTGGGGGCCTCCTACCCACCTAGGGCAGAGAGGGCCACGGTGAAAACGCCTCGCCTCCCGAGCGTGGGCAGCGGAGGAGGGAGCGGGGTGCTAGCCCCGCGCCAGGCAGCTGCGACAAGAGGCAGGCGGCGGCGGCGGGCGCGCGGGCTCTTAGCCAGCCTGCATCCCATTGGCCCTCGGGACTCACGGAGCTGCTCCTCTTCTGGGCGCGCAGCATCTGCCCACTGGTTCCCGCGGCTGGGTTTGGAGAAATTCTTTGCCTGGCTAGCAAGGAGAGTAAGACTGGGTTCCGGCAGCCCCCTAGGGCACGCTTCGTGGTGGAGACTCAGGGAACAGACCCACGCATGAGCGGTGGAAGGCAGCGTCGGCACTGACAGGACTCGGGGCTGCCCAGGCTACCAGCAGCGAGATGAACAGACTGGGTCAAATGCCCTAGCCTGGTGCACACGCCGGGCGGAACGCATTTAGTCGCACTGTGCTCTCCGCGGTCCGCCTTCGCTGGTGCCCAGCCAGTCCCAGGATGAGCACGGGAGCTCCGGGCCGTGCCCGCTAGAGCCTGGCGTTCTTCCTGCGTCCTGAGCTCATGTATGTAGGTGCCAGTCCGCTGGGGTAAGGGTGCATGTTGGAGGTCCACGCGGTGGGCACGGGGACGCCTCCGGAAACTAGTCTTATTGCCCTGCTGCTGGAGAGGACCCCTTTCTGCCTCCTAAGTTTTAAATATGGGTGAATCACCCGGAGCTGAGGTCCACTAGTGTTGGCTGCGAGAGCCAGGGACCAGTATAATTGGAGTCCTAGTAGAGGGTTGAGGCAAATGGGGAGGGCAGGTGCTTGGAAGAGTCAAACAGAGACTGTCATATGTATGCCCAGGGATGTCTGGAGCTCTAGGCTCCTTTGGGTGCAGAAACTTTGAGATCCAGAAAAGGCTGGAAGACACCCTTCAGAGAGGTAGTCTTGGCTCTAGTCTGTGTCTCTGCACCTCCCACCTTTCCTTTCGGTATTCCCTGGGGCATGCTGCATGTCTTCATCAGCAAGACCCCCTCTGTGTTAAAAGCTATTCCAAGACAGCGCTGTGGCCAGTGACAGCACTCACGTCAAGTCACCCTCCAAGTCTCCGAGTAACAACCCTGTACAGGAAGGGGGGTCGCGGCGGCTAGGGAATCCCTGACCACGCTGACCAGGCAGAGGCCAGGCTAGAGAACCGGAGAGACCTGTGCTCCCTAGACAGGAGGCAACTAAGAAGTTCCAACTGAGTCGTGGGATCTTCGGAGTAACTGGGTTTTTTTTGGGGGGTTGAGGTCCCCCCATGTGTAACCCCCCTTACTCCCCCTCGCCCCGGCTTCCTTTCCATGCACAACCCTCTTGGGCAGGAGAGGAAAGGTTTCTCTTTAATCTGTGCGCACATTTGTCAGTCTCCAACTCCACTGCGGAATTCTCTGTTTAGTAACCTGCTTGGGGAGGGCCAGCCCAGGTGCCAGCATTTGAGCTTTGAGTACAAGTCTTGCAACCCGCACCTGCCCGACTTGCTGAATTTTCCGGGATCCTCAACCTGCCAGTGACCACCTTCAACACTAATCTCCACTGCAGGAGACCCCGTGGCCGGTGTTTTTCTTGGACTTCGCTTGCTATATATTCCTGTCCATGTGTTATGTCTGAGAACCCCGCTGTACACAGACACTGGGCAAGTTGCCCCCGCCCCTAGCGTCCAGCTGGTTAATGTAAAGCGATGCGGGAGCCCGGGCGGCGCCGGGCCGGGTGGGGACCACGGCGGGGCCGAGGTGCGCGCGGGCCGCGGAGCTCAGTTGTGCTGCTGTTCTTTCTGCAGGGACAGCGACTCCCGGCTAGCAGCGGCGCGCCCCCGGGCTGTGAATGCGACTAGCTCCTCGTCCGCGCTCCCCGCCCGCCCGCCCGCCGGGACGTGGTAGGGGATGCCTAGTTCCTCTGCGATGGCAGTTGGCGCGCTCTCCAGTTCCCTTTTGGTCACCTGCTGCCTGATGGTGGCTCTGTGCAGTCCGAGCATCCCGCTGGAGAAGCTGGCCCAAGCTCCAGAGCAACCCGGCCAGGAGAAGCGCGAGCACGCGTCTCGGGACAGCCCGGGGCGGGTGAGCGAGCTCGGGCGCGCCACGAGGGAAGAGGGCAGCAGTGCCCGGGACTGGAAGAGCAAGGGCAGCCGCGCGCTCTCGGGCCGGGAGGCTTGGAGCAAACAGAAGCAGGCCTGGGCTGCCCAGGGCGGGAGCGCCAAGGCCGCGGACTGGCAGGTCCGGCCTCGAGGGGACACCCCGCAGGGGGAGCCCCCGGCCGCCGCCCAGGAAGCGATCAGCCTGGAACTCGTGCCCACACCAGAGCTGCCTGAGGAATACGCCTACCCTGACTACCGCGGCAAGGGCTGCGTGGACGAGAGTGGCTTCGTGTATGCTATCGGTGAGAAGTTCGCCCCAGGTCCCTCAGCCTGCCCTTGTCTGTGTACGGAGGAGGGTCCCCTTTGCGCACAGCCAGAGTGCCCGCGGCTTCACCCGCGCTGCATCCACGTAGACACCAGCCAGTGTTGTCCGCAATGCAAGGAGAGGAAAAACTACTGCGAGTTCCGGGGCAAGACCTACCAGACTTTGGAGGAGTTCGTGGTAAGAGGCTAGCGCCTGATGGCGACTTGACACCTTTCTGGAAAAGGGCAGAATGGCTTTGGCTTCCCTTAGAAGAGAAGGCTCTCCCTGAGTCTCTGAGGTGGAGGGCGATCTGGGCACCCATTTAACGTGCCCTCTTATCAGTGCTGGGGTAGTCCTTGTAAAACCAATGTGGCCAGTGGGCATTGGTTGATCTGATGTTTGCCATAGAAGGGTTACCCTAGACTGAAGCCTTGACACTAAGAGAACAGCTGCGGGTTGTTCGCTAGTCTTTCAACAGGAATTCATTGCTCCTAATTTAGAAGTGAAGTGCTCAACCTGTTTTCAAACACAGTGTAAATTACTCTGCCCCTTGGGACATAATCTTTAGCTAATGGCTAATTAGGGGAAGCCATTCAGATACATAAACCATTCCCCACCCCACCCCCAGATATGCTGACTAGTGGTCAAAACATGGTAGAAAGCACTATCGGGAAGCCCAGGTTAAAGTATTTTAATCTTAGAGGAATACAAGAAATTCTATTCCTCTTGATCTTCTGTAATGGGTTCCAGGCTAAGGTTCATCACATGTGGTGATTTAGTGAGGCCGTGTATCAGGCTAGGAAATAGATTATCCATCTCTGTTTTATGAAGGAGAAAAAAAACTGAGACAAAGTATATTTAAACATGTGCTAAAAGCAGGGCCGTTAACAGATTCTTGTGCCAATCTAAGCAATTCTACTCTATACTTTATGCTTTAAGCCTTACATTTTCTTGGACTATGGGCCAGGCTTCTTGTGACTTAGGCTTGCGTGGAGGCTCTGCCCTTCTGGCATGTGTTGGGTGTGGTGCAAGGTGTGGTGGTCTTCTTCTGGGACCTTTGGAACGTTCTTGTGTCTGCATTTTCAAACACCCCAAGGTGGCCCTGGCCTTTGGTTTAACATTGCAAAGCATTCTTTCCCCTTCTGCCAGTAGAGAGCATCCTGAGGCAGCAAACCCTAAAGAAGACCTTGGAAGAAGAGAAGGAAGCCTTTTGGAATCCCCTGTAAATGTGTGGATTTCTGGACTCTGTGTCTGAAACACACACTAGTAAGCGGAGTGCATTCCAGCATAGTAAAATGTACAGCCAGGAAGAACTGATCTACAGAAAATGTGCAAACTGTGTAACTAGCTTTGTGTCATAGTCAGGAACCGTGGGCTTCCGTTTGGGCTTGCCTGCTGTTCATGTGCATGACTAAAAGAAGACATGCAGGGCCCCAATTTGGATTGGTTTTTGCTCTCTTTGAGATGAGGAATCTACTTCCCCAAAGCCTAATAGGGCTGGTATAGCTTTAGAGGAAACACATTCTTTGGCTTCAGCCCCTTGAAGAAAGACAACTTTGATGAATTCTTTTTAAAACAAACTCAGGAGATAGAGTCAAGAACACTATCCTCCAAGTGCCTCCTTGTGTACTGAGGATGCTGCCAGACAGTTCTGACGTTTTGGATTCCTAGAACAATTCTCTTAGGTGGTTTTGGGTTCGTAAGATAATCAGAGTCTTATAAAGACAAACAGTTGTCTTTAAATTAATAACATTTTTTGCTTGTTTTTATAAAGTTCACCAGAACTTTAGAACAGCTTTGTGAGGTGAGCCGAGAAATTATTTTTACTATAAAGTAAAGAGCGAAAACACTTCCCAGCAGAGCCGTACCTGCACCTGAAATCACAAATACAGGAGAGCCCAAACTTCTGGTTTCATAATTCATTGCCAAGTAGTAGGAGGGGAAAAAAATCAACCTGTCTTTTCCTTGTGGGTGAGTTTGATTCCTGTGTGCAAAAACTAGTATTGGGTAGATAGAATGTGCTTTCAAATTGTGGGGAGACAGGCAAGATAGAGTATTCACATCTTCCTTCTTCAAATGACTTCATATTTCTCTCTTTTTCTGTATCTCTGTCTGCCCCTAACACTCTCTCTCTCTCTCTCTCTCTCTCTCTCTCTCTCTCTCTCTCTCTCGTGTGCGCGCTCGCATGCACAGAGCCAAAGATCACTGTGTGACATCTTCCTCAGTCAAAACCACCTTGGTTTTGAGACAGGGTCTCTCACTGAACCTGAAGCTCACTGATTTGGCTAGACTGGCTAGCCACCTCTAGAGATCCCCTGCCTCTATCTTTCCCCTCTGCTCAGAGCATAAGGGCTGCAGGGGTATGTCACAGCACCTGGCATTTATGTGGGTGTTGGGAATCCAACACTATGGCCCTCATACTTGCAAATCAAACTGGCTGAGCTATCTGCAGCCTGACTTTTCATTCTTAACCACCCAGCAGTCTTTACGCATGCTAAGATGCCACATGTTTGGATATCACAAAGCTGTCACTAACTTTATGTGTTTTCTCCTATAATATGTAGTTTACTCTAAGATACCATGCTTGCTCCTTACGGTTGTTATCAAGTAAACTTCTAGTAGTTTATTTTTCATGGCTCATAGAAGTCATTTGTGCCTTTAGCTATTGTTTTTTTCAACATTGTACAAGGACTCAACACTTGTATTGGGTGGGTGGGTGAGGGTCTCCTGCAAAGGATCAGTATGGAAAAGTGCAGAGTAGCTTCAAGTCCTTGGAGTTTGTGGGTGGCAGCGATTAATATTTGCTTTGCAAATGTTCACATCCTTGCTTGGAGTATTCAGAGAGAGACATTATCTGCCCATCAATCTTTGTATGTCATAGTAGACTTATGTTCAGCACTGTTTTCCTTAGCACAGAGGAAAGTGAGCTGGAGATAGTTAGGGGGAGGGTTAACTTCTTTCCTGAGGAGAAGCAGAGCCCTACAAGAGGCAGCTCTCTGCTTCCTGACAGAGGAAATTGCTGCCCATGCCTGGTGGGTATTTGAAGTAAGAAGCAGAGGAAACTGGGGCTGCCAGCTGCCAGCAAGTGTCTGTGATATGTGGAGCTTTTGGTTCCTGTAAGAGACCAGCATCACTTGGTGCCTATGCTCCCCTGTCCTTACACAGGTTCCCCACCCCTTTGCTGCAGACTCTCACTCCTGTCTTTTTGCCCCTTTCTGGATACTTTAACCCTTATCAAAATCCCCTACTGTTTATGGATACATAGCAGTAGAAGACTTTACTGCTCAACAAAATATCACAAAAGTGCCAGTAGTGACAAGGATGATGCCTCACTCCTCCAGGTAGCTGTAACCCCATTTGTATTCCTGAATTTTGGGGAGGGGAGGGCAGGTTAGTAGTAGAACGTTTTCCACTGCCTCTTGATTGTATTTTGTTCTTCAGCTTATGGCAGCAGCAGACAGTCAGACAACCCGGAACAAGTTCTTTCTGCTTTGTGCTTTCTATTAATATTAGTTGGCTAGGATTTCCATAACGAGCACCAAATTTTTAAAAATGGGGTCCTTGAGGTATAGATATGCATTACCTCATGATCCTGGAGACTAGAAATGTGAGGTCAAGGCACATACAGGCTTGATTCTGTCTAGGCTGTTTTCCTTGGCTTGCACAGAGCTATATTCTCTCGGTGTCTTTATTTGCTCCTTCTTCTGGATATTTGTATTCAAATTTGTATTTGTATTTCTTCCTTGCTTGTGGCGATTGTTGTTATTGTGGGGGTTAAATCAGTGGCCTTCCACATGATAGATGAACACTCTAAGCTAAAATCCCAGGCCCAGATTTCCTGCCAGGACACCAGCAGTGTTGGCGTGTCACTCCAATGGTATCATTATAACTCAGTTTCGTCTCTCAAAGGCCAGGTTTCCAAGTGCAGACAAATTAGTATTAGGGCTATGACTTGACCATGAAAGTCAGACTACATACAGTTCAGTTCATAGCACAGAGTTGACCTTGTACCAATGAGACCAAGGGACAAACAAGACATGTGGTGTGAAGAAGGTCATATCCACATGATGGAGGGAACACAGAATTTATAAAGAAGGTGCAAGGGAAAATGATAATAACTCCAGGCACACTCACCATTAGCTTGGCCCACCTAATTGTGTCAGGTCCATTCTGAGTGCCACTTTTGGAGTTTTTATGTTGCTTCTGTGGCTGTGACCTTAAGTCACCGATGGCTAAAAGGTGACTCTGCTACTCTATTGAGTTTTAAACTTGCCCTATATGATGGTTGACATTTAGTGAGGAAGCAGACTGGCTTTGAAATTCGTTAACAAGAAATAATTTTATTTTGATCTATGCAATGAGTTGTTCCTATGGTGGGAGGTCTGGGACCTGAAGGGTTCATGAAGGCCTAAATGGGAGTATGCAACTACTTTCAGTATTTCATCCAAGCCGGCGAAATGCATGAGGCCCTCTGAAGTAAGGCTGCACTAGATAGCTAACACTTCATGTTTCTTTGCTTCTGATTAGATAGTATCAGCTGGAGGTGTCAGCACTGTTATCACAGCAGTCAGAAGCTACACTGGAAATCAGTATGTCTTTAAAAAAGAAAATATGAATTATTAGTAAGCATTGCTTGATGGACTGTCTGTCAATGCTCAGGAACTGTTGAAAAGGAGAGAACTGTGGAATTCCTGTAGACAAATTGGAAATTGGATGAGGAATACTTAAAGTGTTCTCTCTCTCTCTCTCTCTCTCTCTCTCTCTCTCTCTCTCTCTCTCTCTCTCTGACTCGGTGTCTGACTTACCATTAACTGTATCACACACACACACACACACACACACACACACACACACACAAACTCATTTTCTAGATTTTCACCAATGAGAAGAATATTTTCAAATGCAACTTGGAACCGAAACTTCTGTCTAAATGGAAGACTGTTGCAATTTGAATAAGTGCCAGTAAAACAAAATCAATCACATTTCTCAGTATAATGGTGTTTATAGTCTTTTGACTGATATTGCTTAGTCCAAAACAATGCTCCTATTATCTACCATTACCGAGCAAGTAGCATTCTGTGTATGGCAGTGAGAATGACAATTAGATCCACCTACCTGTACAAAAGGAACATCTGCACAGACTCGGGCACCTGAATGACATTTATGCCTAATAAATAATGGGATCCAATTAGCTAAACATTTATTTATGTAAATTTATGATGTTTTGGACTCAAAATACAGTAAATTTCTTTATCTTTTAAATTATTAACTATTGAGTTGTAATGAAATAAAAACATTTAGTCATAGGTAATCAACAGGAGCAAAGGGCGATGTCGTAGTCAGTCAGTCATAGAACATTGGCTCTCAAGAGGTAGGCAGGACCTTGGAGGAGACCATAACTACCTGGGGCCCAAGAGTCAAATCCAGCTGCAGGTTTCCCAATGGTTGCCTCAAATGCCATCTCTCTGACATCTGTGTGTCTTGTGTCAAACAAGTGGAAGATTTGTGTCAATATTCAGCTGTCTAGTTCCTGTGGAAATGGGATGCGTCTCAGACAGAAGCTGTGGAGCGACAGCCTTAGGAAGCCATTTGCTACCACATACAGCCCCATCTCCACTTAGCAGCTGTTTCTGTAGATGCTGGTTCTGAAGTTTCACCTTAGGAAACTCAGTACCCTGTAGCTGCTTGTCCTCTGAAGGGGTTCTGGCATCTTCACATCACTTGCTGTCAGGTCTCATTTTCTTCAGCTATAGGAACAGAGTTCTTAGAGTGTGGATGTGCAAATGTGAGTCTTTGCTACATCCTGCATCCTGGGACAATTTCAGAGCAGCCTTGTTTGCTGGGAGAGTAAAGCAGGCAGTATCCTGGACATCTCTCACCATCTGAAGGAAATGAGCTTACTGAGAACGGTTCACATTTATGAAGCTCTGAACAGACATGAGGAAAATCCTGCTCTTAACACCTGTGTAGATGTTCAGACACATTCTCCCAGAAAGAGTTGAGAAGTGCCTATGCCACAGTATGGCTTAGATTTCCCTGAGACTCCATCTGAAGATACCTTAATCATCAAAGTCTGATTTGTAAAGCTAAGTTTTAAGCATTTTATTCAGATTTTAAGTGTCCATGTTTTATCCATTCCAACATACAACCCACTATTGCATTTACTTCCTCAAAATATGTGGATTAACATATGCTGTATACTGAGCTAGGTCTTGGAGACAGCATGAGAAGCAAGTGAATTCCTCTAGATGACAAGCAGGGCCACTGAGGTATGACGTATCCAGAGGGTCTTAATGGGGAGCTCTGACTGGACAAGTGAAAGCTACTCTTGATTGCTCTTATTTGGTATTGGTAGTGATAAATTCAATTCTTGGTGATGGCATATTTTTAAATAATAGGACCCTTGAGGGCAGAGGTCCTAAGGGAGAGAAAAGCTATTCAACTGTAGCCATTACAAGCTAACGCAAGGTAGACTTTCCATCCAGGCCTTTCTGCTCCTTAGCCATCCTTTGCGCTACTTTTCTGGCCACATAGCTGGAAGTCCTTCTTGCTGCTCATGTGTTCCCAGGCTGAGATCCTGCCAGCTGGATCTCTCTTCTTAATCTATTTCTGTCAGGCACTGGGGTGCGGCCAGGACATGGGCTGCCTTTCGAATCTGCAGAAAAGGATGATGTCAGACATCTGCCTGTGGCCTTGTGAGTTCTCTCAGAAGCCCTAGGGCAGTGGAAAAGCATGAAGACCAAGAAATAAAATGCTCTGTGGATGCATGCATTTCCAGTTATGACAGAATGATGCTGAATTAAACACAGGGAGACCAACAGTATAGAAGATGGCCAAAATCCCACCTTTTAGAAAATGCACAAAATCCTGGATATGATATAAAACACATCCATGTTCATAGGTATTATAGTAGAGTAAGAAAATCTACTAATGAAGTCAGAAGGTTTGGAGTTACAGTTTTGAAAATTAGAACCCATGTTTGCTTGGCCTCACTGATTGTGGACAGCGGTGAGGGAAGTAAATGGTAGAGTAGAACCAGTCACATCAAAGCAGACAACAGAAAAGGGATGGAGGGCCAAGATTCCAGAATCTCTTTCAAGGGCATCCTCTCTGATTATCTGTAGCTACTCTGATCTGAGTTCCCACTACCTCCCAATAGTAGCATTTTAGAACTGAGCCTTTATTGTAGAGGTTAAGAGGAGACATCAAAGTCCCAACCATAGGAGCATCTTCTGAAAAAGCATAGCTGGGATGATAAGAAAGGAAAATACATTGATCTCAGGGAGTGGAAATCATAATCCAGGCAGCAAAGTCTGTGTTGCTATGGTTGGTCTCTAGAAGCCTCTGATGCTTCCTCTTAGTTCTTATGGGACCCGTATCATTGGTCTAGGTAGTCCATTGGATGGAATCATAAATATTTGCCTTGGAAAGCCAGGGTCTGTCCCTCATGGGGCCTTAGCATTGTTTTTTTAATTTTATTAATTTATTTAGATTACAACTCAATTGTTATCCCATCACTTGTATCCTCCCATTCCTCCCTCCCTCCCGCTTTCACCCTATTCCCCTCCCCTGGGTCTACGACCGAGAGGAACCTCTTCCTCCTCTATATGATCATAGGCTGTAAGTCTCATCTTGGTAGCCTGCTTATTCTTTCTTTGAGTGCTACCAGGCCTCCCCCCCAAGGGGAGGTGGTCAAATATGGGGCACCAGAGTTCATGTCAGAGTCCCCACTCTCCACATAACTGTGGAGAATGTCCTGTCCATTGGGTAGATCGGAGTAGAGGTTCGATGTTTATTACTTGTATTGTACTTGATTAGTACAACAGTTTGAGCAGACCCCCCTGGGTCCAGATCCACCCGTCATGGTATTCTTCTTGTAGGTTTCTAGGACCTTAACATTGTTAAGAAGAACGAGACTTGGGCTTTCTTTGTGTGGTTCCAGTTTCTGTACTCACACCCTCTTATAGGTGTGGAAGTCAGTTCGCTCTTCCCCATGAAGTGTGAAAAACACAAGTTTCTCTGAGTCTCTCAAGTTAACTTCTTGAAAAGAGACCAAGGTACCTAACCTAAGCAAGCACAGACAGATGAAATTCACCTTCCACCTAGGCTCCTAAAACTACCTCAAAGAACATTGCAAGCATTGTGAGTGTTCTCCAAAGAAAAGTTTAATTGGTGGAAGAATTGGATCCATAAAGCAAGAGTCAGCCAAGAGCAAAGCTATTGAATATCTCTGAGATCCTATCCTGAAATGAGAAATGAGTACATTTAATGTGAAGTAAGAAAGTAATGCTGAAAATGGAGCATCTGTGTAAAAGGTAGAAATGGATTCCAGCCACTTGTCATCCTTAAAAATCAAAGAATCAAATGCAGTCTACATTAATGAAGTAAGAGTGTGTGTGCAGTAGTAAGTGGGTTTAGCAAGAGTAGGTTTGTGATGGTTTGTCTTTGTTGTCAAATGAACTAGATTTATACTCGTCTAGGAGGTACACTTCTTGGCATGTCAGAAGTTTCCAGAAGGTTGAAAACCTACCCTGACCGTGGCCTGCACAAGTCAATGGAATGGGGGCCCAGACTGACTGAAGGGAAAGAAGAAGGGAGAGAAATCAAACTTTTTCTTCATTAATTAATTTATTTAATCATTTTACTGCCAGATTGAAGCCCCCTCCATCCTCTCCTCCAAGTCCCTCCCTTATACTCCCTTCCTCCCATCCCCCCCATGGGTACCAACCTACCCTGGCACATCAAGTCACAGTAGGACTACATGCATCCTCTCCCACTGAGGCCAGACAAGGTAGCCCAGCTAACTTAATAGCAGAGTCGTCTTTTCCCAGCTCCGAACTGAGGATTCAGTGTGACCCTCCATCTCATATCCTGAAACACTGACTTCCCCTCTGTGATGTACTCTGTATTCTGTGCCTCAAAAATAAGTTCTTTAAGTTGCTTGAAGTTCTTTAAGTTGCTTTTATTCATTGCTTTGTCGGTAACAAGAAAACTAGTGAATACAAGAGTAGACACTGATGAAGAATAAATATAGTGAGTCTGCAAATAAGAAGCAACAGCAGACATGTGGATGGAATGAAGGAATGAGATGTTCCATTGCAGAGAAGAGAGAAGCTAAGGTCTAGTGATTTCTCCTAGACTGTGGGAGAAATCAGGAGACAGCACCAATATTTTGTGATTACTGCACACACACACACACACACACACACACACACACACACACACACAAACACACACTAATTTTCTGATTCAAAAATCCCAGCAGATAGGAGCAAGAATTAAAAAAACAAAACAAAACCTTGTTTACACTTATGCCATTCTGAGACTAGTGAGCACAAGGACATGAGAAAGATGTTCAGCATCCAGAGAAGATGTTGTATGCAGAGCTGCGGAGGGCAGGCTGACCTGGAGATCAATGACTATGTAACAATGACAGAAAAAAAAAGCAGGAAAAGCAGTGTTACTCTGGTCAGTGTATCCAGTACAGGTGTCATTCAGGAAGGAGTCTAATAGTCTCAAGCAATAATAGGCTGGACAAAATGGCATATGCCTGTAGTCTCAGTTGATGGGTTGACACGCTACCAGAGAATGAAGGGTGTTTCTGGAATTAGCTAGTAGAAGCTAGATGCATGGTTGAAAACCTACTGTTTGTAAAACAACTGGACAACCAACACCCATGGTGGATCCTCTATAGGGTTGGAAAAAGAGCCAGAGGAAGCAGATATGCCAAATGCTTGGGTTAATTTTCTTGCATTGGAGTTGGAATTGGGAAATTTAAACAGGAAAAAACTTTAAATACAAATTTCAAGTCCTCAGGCAGGAGATCCAGGGGGTCAGTATCAGCTTTAGGCAAGATCAGGAATTAGGTGGACATCGTCAAAGGCCCCTCTGGTGCCAAAGCTGCCCAGAGCAGGCATCACCAGTCTCCTCTTGATCATGGGCAGGGTTCATTTGTTTTATTGGTTGTTAGGTTGGTTGGTTGGTTGGTTGGTTGGTTGGTTGGTTGGTTGGTTTTTCAAGACAGGATTTCTCTGTGTAATAACTCTGGCTGTCCTGGAACTCTCTATGTAGACCAGGCTAGCCTCAAACTCACAGAGATCCACCTGCCTCTGCCTCCTAAGTGCTGGGATTAAGGTGATGTGCCACCATGCTAGGTGGGGACCATAGACAGTTTTTATTGTCCTTTTTTGTAATGAAAGATCAAAGCACTTTAAAATAATCTTCCTTCTTAGTTGGTTATCTATTACCATCATGCCCTGGGCAAGTTCTGAAGTAATCCATGCTTCCAACCATAGAGAAGCTCCACACATCCAGCTTTCACAACACCCTCTTATTCTTTCAAGTTTGGGGTGCCTTTTACAAAGATCTCTCAATGTTATTAGAGGGCTTCAAGTCAAATGCAGTCAAATTACTCTCAAGCAAGTGACTGTTCTCATTAATTGCTTTTGGTGTGTCAGCAATTATATCAGTCACTTTGGAAACAGACACTCCTCCTTCTGACAGGAGAAGAGCTGTCTTTAGTCCCCTTGGGTGTGGTCAGCAGATGGTCAGTGAGACAAATACCTTCTTTTGTGGAGGAGAACTGCCCTGAACATTGCTGTATTTACCTGTTAGGACCTAGGCATATCAGGCGTAGAGAAATGTCAAGGGTGAATGAGTTGAAAAATGGGATTCTGACAAGGCTGTCCCTTCCTTCTGGCTGGAAGAAGAGAGGTGGTTGGCCTGAGGGATAAACTGTGCTCCCAAGTTTCAGCTTGGACAGCATCTTGATATTGGCAGAGTTTCTGGGCTCCAGGGCTCTCCAGGAAGCCAAGAAAATAAGATTGTCTTGCCCTGGGTAGCAGGGAAGAAGGAGGGCACACTTTAACGCTTCGGTTAAAGGGATGCTGGCTCCTGTATGTCTGCTGGCAAATGTGGGCCCTCTGTGGGTAAATGAGCTCTGTAGGCTCCTATGCATAGAGACCTCAGACAAAAGGTATGGGGGACCTGGAGACACTGCTAGTATTTTACTCACATGTATGTGAATGGTACAGAAGGGGGCTTCCTTGGGGCAAAGGGAGCAGACCGCAGAAGGGAACCAGCAGTGTAGACAGTGAGCTGGCTTTGAGCTCTAGAACTCAATAAGTGACGGCTGATACACTCAGATGGGCTGTAACATGACTGCTGAACTGATGGTGTCCACACTGGATTCCAGAAGAGCCACCTTAAAGCTGTGGGTGTGAGCCCTGTTGCCATGGCCCTGCCAGCTCTGTACAAAGGCAAAAGAACATAGATTGGGGCATTGTCATGATTATTTGTTTAAGATGACCATTGTTTGACACTTTAGTTTATGTTCTCTACAATGGGATCAATTCACAGGTCTTTTCAAAGACTATATTTTGGAATATATTTGATTTTATTCCTTTATAAATTTAGTGACTACTACATCCTCTGCTTTATTCTCCCAAGGATTATGGAAGAGTTTGTACTTCCAAGTGTTTTGTTCATTTGTTTTGTTTTTCTTTAAGAAAAAGGTGGTTTAGCTTTTAGTGAAGGTTGCAAGAGGGGCCTTCTTTTATACAAGTGCGCTTTAAGTATCTGATCATATAAACATCACATAAGGGCTTAATTTAGGAATCTGTGAATGAGAAAATTAATTATTAATATTCCATAAGAATCTCAATAGCACCTAGGTTCCCAAAGACATATGGTTGAGGGCTTTGAGTCTGACTGTCTATATACAGCCCTGTGGGCTTTTACATGCTAGGAAGCAAGACCTTCCTGTGTTGGTCCTGGTGGATGACAAACACTTGCTAGACCTCAGAGTGTTAGAGGGTCAGAAGCCTCTCTTTGGTTTGCTGGCTATGTTTGAAGGAAAGTGGGACGTTCTTTGAAAACAACTCACCCCACTTTTCCTATGCAGTGGCCAGAGAGGAAATGAGGCTAACCAAAGAGATATGTTCTTGGCAATGATGTGTAGAGGTGTGTCAGATTTGGCATAAGTGCTATTGATGCATCCATTCTGATTGTGTATCCATCGGTCTGCAGGTACCAAGTCTAAACCATCAGCAGAGGATGCTGTCTTGTGTTCTTTTGTTCCTCTTAAGTTATTTAGCTCTTTGCTAACAGATAAACGTGCCCTGTGAACAGCACTGGCATATTCTACTTTTAACTGCCCTAGTACATTTCTATAGGATCTGCAATAATCAGAGGGAACTGTTTGGACAAGGATTTGAAAGACTTTGGCAGATGAGGATCTTAGGTTATTTGGCTGGTTTGTAAGAGGAAAGTTGTACCACTTCACCTCCTCTCCCAGACTGCTCTGTGAATGTGCAGTATGGTCCATGGAGTTTTGTTTCTTCCAGACTCTCTGAAGCTGACAGCTTCTGGGGACAGTTCTTAATTAAGTCCCTTTGTGTGCAAATCTATTCCCTGACAGAGCATGGAGGACAAGGAATGACAAAAACATCTTCTCTGAAGAGCACAGGCAGCCAGGCTGAATGCCCTGAGGCTGCTGCTGCTGGCTGCCAGCTGGGGCTTGGATTGGATGGAAAGGAAGGATGAAGGTCTGTTTCACTACAGTAAGAAAACACCACCTTTTCATAGAAAAGGGACAGAAGTACCAAGGGGGAGCAGAGCTTGCCTGTGCCAGCCAGCTTTCCTGAGGACACGGGAACCACCTGCTCCTGGCTAGAGTTGAGGGAAAGTGGGTGAATAGTTTAATAAGTCAGTGTCTTGCCAGAATGTGGAAGCAGAGTAGCACTGATGAGAAGGAGACTGTACGTCCATCCCAGGTGTCTGGGACAGGTAGTAAGGACACCCAACAAGGTAGACGAAGTCATTGTGGTCAAGGATGTGGAGTGTGTGTGTGTGTGTGTGTGTGTGTGTGTGTGTGTGTGTGAGAGAGAGAGAGAGAGAGAGAGAGAGAGAGAGAGAGAGAGACTCATATATGTGTGCATTCTGATTCCATGTCAGTGAATATTTTTATCTATAGACTAGACAAGAGTTGAACATTTGACCACGCCCCCAACCCCATCCCCGATGTGTTCTCCTCATTCTGTCAAAGCAAAGACAAAAGGTACCACTTCCACATTTTGCTCCGTCTCTAAACACTATAGCTCTAGCTTACCCACAGGTAAGGAGATACTCTCACAGAACACTTGGTGACTTTCCATGCCCACATGCTCCAAGTGTGAACTGGATGATTCCGATAGACTGAGCAGCTAGAAAGGACACTTTCGCCACCTGGTGACAAAACTGTGGCAGTAATTTTGAGAGGCAGTTAGTCCACCAGAGCCAACAGAGTGAGTAAGGCTTTCTAGTTCTTGCCTTTAGCAACTTGATTGGAGTCTAAGCTCATCAGGTTAACTGAACAGCAGGATTAAAAGGGAAAGACCAAATTCCCACATGGGAACTGGAAGATCATTATTTTCGTTTGTGGCTCCTTTAAATCTGACGATGGTTGAGAACAGTTGCGTGAATCAGTTTTTGCTTGGGCTTCTTGTTGGAATGGCCTGGCCTTTGAGGTTCTCAGAAATGCCATTACTGTGGGCAATTACTTGGTGACTCAGTGGTTTTCCTACCCAGACAGGACCAAGTTTCATTTACTCTAGGCAGGAAAAACTCCTATAACACCAGGTTATTGGGAAGGGCACTGTATCCTTGCCACCTCTCTGGCTTCTTGGCTTCTTGCCTGCTTTCTTGTTCCAGAATTCATGCAATCGTATGAGGTGCTGAAGGGCCTATGTTTTCTTGTGAGCAGCATCCCAGCTTTCATAGCAGTGAAACTAGGACACTTCTGGTGGCACCTTCCACCAGCCCCTGTTGAACTCAAGCTGGGATCTTAGCTTTTGACACTTTGTCCTGTTCCCTCTTCCTTCCTACCTCAGGTCCCTTGTTTCCAACTCTAAGGATGCTTAGGCCTCCCTGTGACATGGTCTGGAAGTCACACTGTTGTTCTGTCTGCACTGTAGCTCACCCTGAAGACCTTTGAGTCCTGACATCTGAGAGTCCAGCTCCAGATGAACTGGAAATGGTGACTTCCTCTCTGGAAAGTCTTTCCCTGCTAATACCTACAAAGTGAGCATAAGTGTTTAGTAGTGGCTTCTGGTCACTCTGGGTGGTTTCAAGCTTCAGAAAACTAAAGTTCTGGAGTGTCTCTGAAAATACAGAGATGGGAAGACTGGGAGGAGATAGGTGAGAGGAAAACCTGGGCTGGGCAACATTTGAGAATCTACCCTTTAATTCTATGTCTAGAATTAGTACCGTCAGTTCAGCATGTGTAGACTAAAAACAGTTCAAAGATTTGCATCTGATTCTCTTTTTGTCACCCCCTAAATAATATAGTCAGGCAGCTACGAGTAAGTATTGTAAGTCACCCAGAGATCAGCTTAAGTGTGCGGGTGGATGTGTATAGGTTTCATGCGCATGTGACTTAATGTTAAAGAAAGGACTTGAGTCTTTGTAGATTTGGGCCTCTATGGTAAATTGCTATAGGGTACAGATGGCAATTTATACTTATTAGTGCCTGCGCATATTGTGAGTGATGATTTAAGTCCATCTTTCAGATGTGACCCTGATAACACAAGTCACCTGCCTAGTGTGCACAATCCATTTGGTAGAACTGGGCTTGGACCCAATATCCAATGGTCAATCTTACTCTTACACTAAAGGAGATAATTTGGTTTATATCCATGTGTGTCAGGCACTGTGGTGCTCTGACTGTACCCTGACTGTTTATCAGATATCTTCCTCCTCTTGCCTTTGCCCTATGAAAGCTCAGAGCTTCATCAAGAAATGTGACCAGCCTTAGACAGCTTCTTCCCTTTCCAAATCACTGTGTAGTCACAGTGTGGAAACAGCCACTACCCTACCACCACCCGGTGTCCTTCACTTTCTGTCCCGACCCTTACTTGTTCTTGCTTGGGAAAAGCTGGAAACTTTTTACCCTGCTAGCCAGAGACCTCTCCATCACCACATTCAGCTTTGAATTTGTCCTTAGAGTTGCAGGAGGCTGCTGTATGGATTACTGCATAGCCTTTTCCTCTAGTTTCAGGGGCATGAGCACATGGGATCCTTCTGCCTGTGACATTGTTCCTGGAATGAGTGATGCCAAAGCCCAGAAGAGGCTGGGAAAGCAGACCTATGTGTCAGTGTCATCCCCACGACTAGAGACCTTGACGCATTATTTATTTGCTTGGTTTTGTGTTTGTTTTGAGATTGGGTCTTACTAATATAGTCTAGGCTAGCTTGGAACCTTCAGTTATCTATTTTCCAAGTACTGATATGACAGATGGGCTCCACCTGCTCAGTTTGTGGAGCATCCTTAAATCTGTCTCCTGTGGTAAGGGTTAGTAAGATCCTCTGAGAGGGCCCAGCAGAGCAGCATAGGATACCCAGAGCACTCTCCTCACTGTCTTTGCATCTAGTGGAAGTGATGCAGCACAGAGAAATATCACCAGAAGCTGCCACCAGCTGGTTACTGGTGGAGGTGCTGAGTTGGTTTAGGAAAGTTTCCTAGCATATTTTAAGTATATCCTTAAAGTAGCATACTTTAAGCAAATGTATTTTTATGTTTTGACATAAAACAAGTGTGTTTTTAAAAGATCACATATAAAATACTGTCAACAAGCATAGGCAGTACGTAGATGTATAGGCATCACATGCTTCCCTTGTGTGATACATTTTACCATATTTGGTCTGATTCCCCATTTTCTAATGAGATAAAAGGATACATATGAAATTAAACCTCCCTCACCATCCTTTCTTGATCCTTCCTTTCCCTTCACTGCCACAAGAAGATAGCTCACTTAGCCTCCTGTGTTGACGTGCTCATTTGCTCCAGAAGCATATGCCCTTGAACCATGCCTTTTGTTGCATGAGCATGCCAGGATTGATGCTTATATACACATGTCACGTAATGCCACGTCTATTCTTCTGTGTTTTTGAGATTCATATATTTGTTTCAGTTATGATTACTCCTATATTTTTGCTGCTGTCTCATATTCCTCATGATTACTGTGACATGGAGCTTATCAGGTCTCTTACTAATAGTCAACTGTCTCTCGGGTTTATTTTATCAACTGCTAAGGTTCTAGTTTTTAATTTAGCTGGTGCCACAGGGTCAGCACCTTGGGTTCAGATGTATGGAAGGCATTTTGCTGGTAGACCCAAGGGGTGGCTACATTTTTTCAGTTGTTGGAGGAGGTTTTATATAATCTGTTTTTCAGCCATGCCTTTGTTCCCCAGAAATAATGACTCTGAGACTCAAAGATATTTACAAAAGATGAGGCCAATATAGCTAGCTGTGTTCTCTGACTTGCTCATAACTGATAATCCATTTATCCTATTCTAAGTTCGGCCACGTGGCTGGTTACCTCTGCTCAGGTTTCATGCATCTGTCCTCCTTGCTGTGCTGTGGCGAATCCCCTGCATGCTTCACTCTATCCCAGCAATCACTCTACTGGAACTCTTTTTTCCTATTTCCTGTCTACATCTCCCCCATTTTGGCCAATAAAAGGCTCTTTTTCTTATTAGAACAGGAAGCAGGAAGGCTGTTATAAGTCTATTATTTCTGGGAACAATGGTATGGGTAAAAAATATTGGTTACATAAAACTCCTATCTACAGCCAGGCTGAAGAACTGCAGAGCCTACCAATGGGGTAGATCCTGCAAGCTTATGAAAAGAAGACCCAAATGCCCTCATCTTGTATGCAAACTGACACTGAGGGAGCACATGCTTAGGGGGGTCCCTTGGAGGAGCAGCAACGTGGCTGTGATCTTCTCTCCTAAAGAGATGGAGGCAGAAGCAAAAACTAGGAGAATTTCCCTCACTTCTGACCTTCCCTGGGTATCTTCTATGCACCATGACCCAAAGCTCTAATTCCCACTTGTAAACCAGAAAAGATAAGAATTCCTCTTTTTCCAAACTTGGTGCCCTCCATAGCCTCACAATGTGAGTGTACTGCCTATGAATATGTTTGGGTAGATCTTCCCAGATTCTTGATCAGATGGAATATTATTTTACACATCAATTAACTATTCAGACTGTCATGTTAATAGTCATGCAATTGGTTTTGATCACTTTTCTTTTCAATTCATGAAAACCACTCGCAGTTGATTTATAGAATTTCTTGCACATTCTGTACATTGGTACTTGTTGTTCTATCATGATTGTGTCAGCTGCAACAACTGCCATTTATTAAGCCTTGTGTGTCTATTCATTTCATCTCCCACAGCAATCAAATGAGCTAAATACTGCTATTCCATTGTTTGACATTTGTCACTGTAACAAAACACCCAAGGCAATCCACTTATAAAGAGAAGAGTGATTTTCTATGGCCACACTGCAGAATGTGTCCAATTCCATCTGATCTCAAAAGCTAAGCAGGGTCAGGCCTGGCTAGCACTTGGATGGGAAGATAAAAGGGATTATTTCAACTTACACATTTGGAGATTTCAACCCATGTTACATTTGAGCCTAAGATGAGGCGTCACATTATCACATGAGCAGGGAACAGAAACAAAGCTGCCCACTTCCGGCCCAGGAAGTAAGTGAGAGGGAGGAAGAGACTGAGGTTCTATATGTCTCAAATGGTCCCATGGCTCCTGAAGTCCATCACCCCCTAATACTGCCACCTTGTGGTTCAGCCTCCAATACTCTAGCAAGTGTGTTTTCTGATTCACAGTGATGGGCATGGAGATACATCAATGATTTAAAAAAAAAAAAAAAAAGTAGGAGGTTGGTTGCTTTGTCCTTGACCCTGGTAATGCAGTATGTAAACTCTGCAGGGCTGGTAAGTGGAATTGAATGCGTTGCTGTGGTTAGTATAGATCCAGGCTGATTTTGTCTTACTATACAAGGACCATAAGTGGAGGATGCCCATCATCACAGATCCATCACTGCTCATTTCCCCAGGTGTCTGTGTCTCCTCCCTCCCTGCCTGCTGTTGTGTCCTTCCATTGTGCTTATGTTCATCTGTTTTAGTACAGGCAGCATTCTTTGCAATATGGGTTGTCCACAAGTAGCAAGATTCTCAAAGATACTAGGTATAATGTCTGAGATAAGACTTTCAGTGGATGGGGGACGAATGCATGGGTTGCTGATGCAGGTGTCTTAGCAGTGCAGGATACTGTATGGATCTAACCTCCCTTTTTTGCCAAATACAGCTCACACCTTAAACTTTCCGTTCTTAGGTTTGAAAAGTAGAGTATTAATTATGTCTGTAGCAAAGTATGAATTTTTGTTTATTCAGTATAAACTATATCTGTGTAAGGAAGACATTGACAGAAAAAGCTAAGGGTTATAAAAAAAAAAAGCTAAGGGTTATAAAAAAAAAAAAGAGGGACAATAGATGCTATGGATTCTGTACAATGTTCAGAATTAGAAACAATCCTGATCACAGACTTTATGTTTATCTGTCTAATACTCCTGACCCCTTTACACAGTTTCATATCTCACTTATAAAAGTCACACTTTAAGGAGTAGTGAGATAAAGTGTGTGAAGATGCCTGCCCCATGGGTTCAATTCTCAAGAACCACTTGGTAGACGGAAAGAACCAAGTCTTCTAAGTTGGCCTCTGGCTCCATATGAACATGTGCATGTGCACACATGCTAATAAAATGCTTTTAAAATACTACTGTAATAAATATCATGCTGTTAGCTGTAACTCTTTGTAGATTATATATCCAAATGCCCTCAGGCATAATATCTAACCCTGGAGCATTTTGTATAAGGTTGGGCTAGCCTTCTAGTTATAGATTTTACAGTTTAATGTTTTTTATCATGTCCTGTGCAACTTAATCTCATTTGGTGGTGGTGGTGGAGGTGGTAGAGCTGGTGGTGGTGGTGGTGGTGATGGTGGTGAGTGTCCTTCCCAGCCATTTCTTTTCTTGATTCATATGCATATGGTTTCTAGTGCTTTCACAAAATACTTGTATCTGGGGAGTATATGAAGAAAATTGGTTTATTTAGTTTATAGCTAGGGATACTAAAAGTCCAAGGAAAATTGTCCCATTGCCTGGCCTCTGCTGAGGGTCTTGTGGTAAATGTCATCCCAGTGGGGATGGGGTAAGATTGATGCTGTTCTCTGTGCCTGACTGAATTCAGGGGGATCCCTGGTACTAAAATAGTTTCAGAGAAAAGGAAGGAAAGGCAATGAGTTTTAGTATAACTCTTTGTTTTCATGATAACCTTGTTTCGTGTAATTGTAGAATGCACACATTGTAGTTTAGGAAGACAAATGGGTAAACTTATCAAATAAATGGTGGAGTAGGGGCTTATTTTATCATGAGCCATGTTCATAGAAAAAGATCTAAGTATGAGCCTATTCTTCTCTCTCCTTAAATTAATCCCATCAACCAAAGTACTACAATCATTTGGGAAGTTGTTCTGGGACTTTTATCCCTCCCTTTTGTCTGTTGTTGAGTTAGCATCTGCATTTAGCATTGAATTGGTCCCTAGGCACCAAGAAGTGCCTGCTGCCTTTTGCCACAGTAGGATTTCATGGTACCCTCTCCAGCAGTTCTTAGTGACAGCCTCTGGATGGGGAGTATAGTAGAGGGAACTGATTGTGACAGGAAGGTTTAGACACACAACTTTTCCACGGAAATGGCCTTTTCCTGCAGCATAGAACAGAGGTGCATTGGAACTGATTTGAGAAAGGAGTATTGTATCCCACTTAAGGGACAATTCTGACGTGGTGAGAGGATGTTGTGGTGCAGACAGGAAGGAGCAGGAGAAAGTATCTGGAAAGAGTTTGTGTTTTCTACCTGAGAATAGTCATGCATGCCATAAATTAGGGGCAGAGGCAGACAGATCCCTGTGAATTTGGGGCCAGCCTGGTTGGTCTACATAGTAAATTCTATGACAGCCAGAGCTTCCTAGTAAGACCATATTATAAAAAGAAAAAAGTAAAGAAAGAAAAGAGAGAGAGAGAGAGAGAGAGAGAGAGAGAGAGAGAGAGGTAAAAATTAGACTTTTTGTTTTCCAAAGTAAAGAAGTTAGAGACATAGGAAAGAATAGGATTTAAATTTAAGGAACTTCCTGCAGGTTCCTCTTTGTGGTGTTAATGATTAGAAGGAATGGCAGTCACAAAATTGGCCATGACAGGACTTCATACAGATAGACACTTAATTCTGCCTGAGATTATCAATATAAAATGTATATAACTGTCCATCTTGTGGGGGTTCACACATTTGAGGCTCGATCCTCTAGTGATGGGTAAACTGTGAAAGAGGTGGGGTCATGCAGGAAGTGATTATGTCACATGGGGACACCTAATCCAAGTTTAAGGTACAGTGTTCATTTTCATGGTCTTTCTTTTATAATTGAGACTAATTTCATGGATTAACTACATTGTCCACTTCTACTGAATCAAAAGATACGGACTGGGTACTTACTGCATAGCCTGTGCCACTTTTGTTCATGTGATACAGGCACACAGATAACTATTCGGTAGTGTGAGGGCACCCCAAATTATGACTGATCTATTTTTATTACCATTGAGTCTCTATCTATTTACACTTTATTGTCCATGCTGTAGTCAGAGTCGTTTTACTGGAGGGGGGCAACCCTAAGCAAATATTTTCTTTACTGTTCTGCCCCAGGTCTAAGGTTTATGTTTTAGATTTCCTTTAAAGAGAGGCTGCTTGCAAGCATAGTCCATGCAGTAACTAAGAGAGCCATGTGGACAAGTGACAAAGACCAGCAATGTGAGCTCAGAGATCTTCAGGCAGAGGTGAGATCCAGCTACAATACTCTGTTCATCACCCTCCACTCCAAATACCATTTTATCTACACCCTCCCAAAGGGTGGCAGAAGTTCACATTTGGCTCCATGGGTCTCCTTGTGGAGCTCCTATCCCCTCCAGGTCCTTCTATCTCCCAGCTCCTCTGTCACGGCCCACAGGGTCTTCCACAGGTAGAGGGGGCAGACAAGTGGTGGGACAGGAGACAAGAAGAAATGAGGGAAAGTCTGAATTCTGATCAAGCCTCATTTATTGAAAAATTTTCACAGGGTTTTTATAGGCACAGGGACATGGGTATTTGCTTAAGCGAGGGTTGCTATGGATACCTAACAGTGAACTGCTCCAGCACGTGTCTACCTTTACAGCTGCTATAATCACAGAACGGGGAGAAATTCCAGAGAGAGACAGAGAGAGAGAAGTTGTAAAAGATCTAGTTAGTCAGGAAAAAAATCCCGAGCCTTCTGCTCATGGGCAGCTTGCCTTTAATCTGATTCTACCAGTAGTCTTACTGGAAAAGCTAGTTTATAGCCAGAAAGGAGTAGCTCTTACTATGAGCTCAGGGGTCTTAGAATGACCATCCCCCATACTCCTCCATAAGATTCCCTGCACCCCACCCTAAATTTTGGCTGTGAGTCTCAGCATCTGCTTTAATCACCCACTGGGTGGAGCCTTTCAGAGGACCTCTATGGTAGGCTCCTTCTTCCGGTGTCTGTTCTATTTGCCCTTCTGAATGGGCATTAAGTATCAACCCTAGGGTCTTTCTTGTTATTTAGCTTCTTTAGGTCTGTGGATTATAGTGTGGTTATCCTGTATTATGTGGCTAAGTAAATGTATACCATTTGTGTCTTTCTGGGTCTGGGTTACCTCACTCAAGATGATTGTTTCTAGTTCCATCCATTTGCCTGCACACTTCAAGATTTCCAGGGCAGGGTGGTAGTACAGAGACTGATACACCAACCAAGGACCATGCATGGTGAGGACTTAGACCCTCTGCTCAGATGTAGTCAATAGGCAACACATAATATGTGGGTCCCCTAATATGGGAATTAGGAACTACCTCTTACATGGACTCTGGTGTCTGTTCATTGATCCCTGCCCCCTGGCGGGGGCAGCCTTGCCAGGCCACAGAGGAAGAGGATGCTGGCAGCCCAGATGAGACTTGATAGGTTGGGGTCAGATGATAGGGGAAGGCTCCCCTTTTCTAAAGACTGGAGAGGAGGGCTCCCCCTTTCTAAGGACTGGGGGAGGGAGGATGGAACTAAGAAGAGACAAGGGAGGAGGCTACAATCAGAATGTAAAGTGAATAAATTTTTTATTTTTTTCAAAGTTCACACTTCTGAAATTGAACTGGAATCATTGGATAACCAGACACTATCTTCATCCTTACTCCCAGTTAGGAAAAGCTACACTGTTCTAAGTGATGCATGCTTGGATCACTCCTGGTATGTTGCTGGTGCCTCAGCTGCTAAGCAGAGTCTGCTTTAGAAGGGTAAATGGCCAGTCTGTGTCAGAACCAGAGGTATGAGACGATCTAGCCTAAGTCCCTCCGGGTCCCCATCAGCTTCACATGAAGTCAGTTTTTGAATGTGCTATGCTGAAGCTGAGCCAGGCCACTATCTCCTTGCTTAGCTCCTGAGGTCCTATGGACACTGGGTTTTCTTTTTCCTTTTTTTCTTTTTTTTTTTATTAATTTATTCTTGTTACATCTCAATGGTTATCCCATCCCTTGTATCCTCCCATTCTTCCATCCCTCCCATTTTCCCCTTACTCCCTTCCCCTATGACTGTGACTGAGGGGGACTTCCTCCCCCTGTATATGCTCATAGGGTATCAAGTCTCTTCTTGGTAGCCTGCTATCCTTCCTCTGAGTGCCACCAGGTCTCCCCATGCAGGGGACATGGTCAAATATCGGGCACCAGAGTTCGTGTGAAAGTCAGACCCCACTCTCCACTCAACTGTGGAGAATGTCCTGTCCATTGGCTAGATCTGGGTAGGGGTTCGAAGTTTACGGCCTGTATTGTCCTTGGCTGGTGCCATAGTTTGAGCAGGACCCCTGGGCCCAGAATCCGCCCATGATAATGTTCTTCTTGTAGGTTTCTAGGACACTCTGGATCCTTCTACTTTGCCATTGTTTTTCTTTGCTTTGGTTTCTCTGCTTTATTTTTAAACTGAGCAACATTTCATGTGCTGTAAAAGGGCTAAGTAGCAGGCTGAGAGATGAAGCTGAGTGATGGCGTACTGGAGGAAAGCTCTATCTGTGCTTTGATGGACACATCTCAGTCGTATCTATTATCACGGAAGTTGATTCAGTATGGCATTGAAAAGGGCCACAGGTCTGCACAAGTGTAGAGTGGAGAAGTTAAAATCAAGACACTCAGATGATAAGTGTCACTGAACTTCACAATTAGTAACTGACAGTAGACTAATGCATGACCAGGAGTCAACACAAGAAGTGGCAAAAGATAGGTGGTCCCAGAGGTGTATGGAATCTAGTTTGTCAGGAAGGTGTCTGATTTTGGAGACTGTGTCAGATTGCCTTGTCGTGCAGGAGACAGGAACATGAGCACTGAACAGGAAGTTCTGAAGTGGATATGGGTCCTCAGAAAGGTGGGAACCCCCGTATCACATATGAAAGACTTAATATGTAAGAACTATGGGCCTGTGACCTGTTGTAGAACTTGTGCCTAGATGATAGCAGCAGAGCACAGGGCACCTGAGAGAGTCAACAGAGAGTTGAAACGTCCTCTCAGCAGCCTCTCCTTGTAGGGGATGGGGTGGGCTGAGCCTGGGATTGGAGTGAAGACAGCCCCGCTGTGGGCCTGATGATAGCAGATACGGGCAGCAGAGGGAAGACTGGATAGAGCCATACTCATGGTAATGCTAACAGAGTGTTAATTCTGATTTTTGAGAAATGAACAAATCCCCCAAATAGCTGTGTCACACTTCTAAATATTTAACGATAGTAAAACCCACAATCAAACTTTGGATAAAGTTGTAGGACTTTAGGAAAATAGCAAATCATCAAGTGTGCCTACACGTGAGCTGGACTTTGCAGCCCTGGCATGGGTGGGGTGGGGGGGGCTTTAGCTTCATTTCCAGGCCAGGTTGGACCCACCAAAGGCTACCTGCCTAAGTGCTTGGAACAGGCTGGTTTTCAAGTGTACATGTTGCCTAGCAACATGACATGCAGACCACTTTGTCTCCTTTAAGTCCACCCTACATGAAGCTTTGTCCTCTCTGCCTAAAGCACGGCCAAGGTGAAGGGTGGGTGTCTATCTGTTGAGCAGCTTCCTAAGGACACATGCAGATAGATGACCTTCCTGCCCCTTGCTAAGTCCACTGCCCTTAGCGGGGTAACTGCCTGCTCCCCTGGGGCAGCATAGCTCTGCATCTCTAATCCATACCATCTGGGCATCTTGGCTTCTGCCTGAAATCCTTCCAGTCAGAGGAATCTGTTATGCACTTGACTATTTTTCCTGCAACTCAAGGTCTTTGCTTTTAAAACTAGAATATTTTCCTCATGTTGCTTACTGTCTACATCTGCTCCAGAAACAGAGAAGCAATACTATGACCAAGGAAAACACTTAGAGGAAAGCAACAACAACAAAACCCACAACCACAAAATTGTGCCATATTATGCCAAAAGTATGTCTTAAACTGTCCCTTTGTATTCTTGTAAACTTGGTTTAACTTGCAAACTAGGCAGGCATTTTATTCTGGGCTATTTTTAAATTTTTAAATCTCTCTCTTTATATATATGCAGAGAGACAGAGAGAGAGAGAGAGAGAGAGAGAGAGAGAGAGAGAGAGAGAGAGAG
>OU015747.1:42238596-42268072 GCA_907169655.1 Acomys percivali | reverse complement strand
GAGAGAGAGAGAGAGAGAGAGAGAGAGAGAGAGAGAGAGAGAGAGAGGGAGACAGAGGGACAAAGAGAGAGAGAGACCCTGATACCTCTCAAAGCCTTGGTTCCCAGAAAAATATGGTACCACTAGTGACACAAAGGCCTTGGAGAAGGGACAGCCACCATAGACCTACAGTTAAGAGCCCTCTGTGGTACCTTAGCTTGGCCCCTTTGGAGATCTGGTGAAGGCAAATTGCTGAATGCCTCTGAGTTTTGGGTTCTTTACAGTAACAGGGCCAAGCATTTCAGGAGGGCACTTGCTGTGACTCTAAGAGCTCTGGGGCATCACAGTCATGCAGCTCCAGGCAAGGAACTCCCAGCTGCAGAGGACCATGTGAGTGTCTTGTACTTTCCCTTTTCCCTGTGCCCTGTTCTGAGAAATATTGGGAACAATCCATGCTATGCTAAGTGTATAAGGAGTTGACAGCTATGGAAAAGTAAGGCTTTGGTGGTGAGCAACAAATCAGTAGTAATTTGATTTTAGAAACAACAGAAACATTTCTCCAAGAAAACACTTATAAAGAAGTCCACTCAGCTGAGAACTGCCCTTACCAGAGCTGAGAGGGTCAGCCACCAGCCCCAGTGACTGCCTTTATTTACACCTAAGGTAACCTGGGAACATCAGGAGCTTGTACCCACAGCTGGAAAAATACTGGGTCCAGGCACTTAAAAAATGACATTCCTAAAACATCTGAAAATAAAAGATATGACTTTATAGGGTAAGGACCGTATAAGGGAGGTGTGACCCTGACCATGGGCTTGTGTCTCAGGTGTCTCCATGTGAGCGGTGTCGTTGTGAAGCCAATGGTGAAGTGCTGTGTACAGTGTCGGCGTGTCCCCAGACGGAATGTGTGGACCCAGTGTACGAGCCTGATCAGTGCTGCCCCATCTGCAAAAACGGTAGGTGGAACACGCCCATCTGGACAATGGGATCCCCAGCCCCTAGGCTATTCTCACGCATGTCAGTGGAATATGTAGCCATGAATTGATTTCCATAGACATGCCCATGCCTTGCCACATAGACGCTGGCAGTATCGAGGCATTGTGCCTCTCTCTCATCGTCTCCTTGTGCTTTGTGGATGTTAAAAGGTTTGGGAAAGGACAGAATTCAATCCCGCCACGGAGGAGAATGACTTATTTTAATTTAACCTTGTTTGTTCTTGCAAATCTGTTTCTCTTTCCAGAGATAAATCAAACGTGTTTGTTGTACTCCTTTACTTTTCATTACTAAGCGAATTAAACTAGAAGCGTAATTGAATATTTTTCAAAAACAAATTAGACAGGAAGAGAGGTACCTCTTTTTCCCAGGGAGCGTTCTTGGTACATCAAAACCCAGACCCTCTTTATGAAAAGTAGCAGTAAGAAATCTTTGTCAGGGAAGAGTGGTTGCCAATCTTAATAAGAACTATTACTATTGTACCTGAAGCAAGTACTGCCATATGGGTGTGACTCTCCAGGAGGGTGTTTTCTGGTGCATTCTGGACCAGAGGGGACCATGGGATTATAACTAAATTAAATCACTGCTGAAGACATAGAAAGCAGCTTTGAATGGAACAAGAGATTTGTTCAGTGGTCCAGCGTCTCAGTATCATCCCAGATGGCAGGGATCAGGCTTTCTGGTTTATGTTGACTTATTTTTATTATATATGCACATGGGGTACACATGGAAGTACTGTAGGGCTAATTTGTGAGGTCTATAAATGTGTGAGTTTGTGGACCAAGGCTTAGTGGCTCTATGCTACAGGCTTTATAAGCTGCACATGAGGTTTGCAATCATGATTACATAGAAGTATCAGTTGTGCTCCACTTTTAAGTGTTTGGACATGCCATTAAAACTCAGACCAGGTATAGGCACATATCTAAATTTCCCTACAACAAATTGTGAAACCCTTGAAATATATAAATAGAAGAGGAAGAGAAGTTTCTGTTGAAGACAGACATCCTTGAAAAAGCAAGGTCAGGGAGGTAGAAATGAGTAATTGTGGAGGATGGCATGTTCAGTCCTCTGATTTGCAAGTAGACAGTATTCAGGGAAAAGTGTCACAGAATGTTTCATGTGAGGCTGGTGATGCATTTATGAAGATACTATGAGGTATAGATCTATTTGTTGAGAATGGAGAAGCTATTGAGGGTCATGTGGATTGTTTGTTTCTGTATGCGTATGGGCATTGTGCTTGCATATACATATGTTTGTGCAGTACTTGCACGTCTGATGCCCTCAGAGGCCAGAAGACAGTGTCAGATACCCCAGAACAGGAGTCACAGGTGGACTTGAGCTGACACGTGGTGCTGGGAATTAAACCTAGGTCCTCCGGAAGAATGTTAAAACACTGAGATAGCGTATTGGAGAACTGATTGTCCACCTAAATGATAGTGAGTAGCTTAAACACTCTTGTCCTCTAGCCTTTCTGCCGAAGATATTTGATAAATAAAGTATCCAACTGAGTGTAGTTGCGCATGCCTTTAATCCCAGCACTTGGGAGGCAGAGGCAGGTGGATCATTGTAAGTTTGAGGCCAGCCTGGTCTACAAAGTGAGTCCAGGACAGCCAAGGCTAATACCGAGAAACCCTGTCTCAAAAACAAACAAACAGACAAAGAACAACAACAACAAAGTATCTGAGATACTCAACACTTCTCTTGTTAGTTACAATTGGTAACAACATGTTGGCATTAGCTAGCCCTGGGATCCTAGTTAGCATGGCTTCAATAGACAGGAAGCCAGAATTTCAATACCTGTGTGTTTTCCACTGGGGAAGAAAGATGTCCAGGCAGTGGAGAGTTGAAATGGGTGTCCAGTGAGCAGTTACCCACTCTCTACATTTGCCTGCTGTTGATGTTCTGCTGACTCATGTTCTTCACTCCTTGTCGTTGTCCCTCTCACAATACACCTCTGCAAATGCGTGGCTTGGTAGCATCAGTACTACAGTCATTTGGACAACAGTAGCTACTTTCTGAATAGGGACAGGTTTCCTTATGGTTTGCTTTGTTCATAGAATTTATCCCAGTTAAGGGACAGAGTCATCCAAAGACCTTTAAAAGAAATATGAATGGACTTGTTGCTGGATATTGATATGCTAAATTTTGCAAATGTTTTGACTTGAGAGACACCTCAACAGTAAAATCTTGTGCTAGTCTTCCAAAGTAGACCAACTTTGATTCCTGGGAGTGTTTTGGGCCACCTGTAACTCCAGCTCCAGGTAATCCAAAACCTCTGACTTCTCAGGCACTTGTACTCATGAGTATACACAGATACAACTAAAAATAAAAATAAAACTTATAAATTATAAATATTCAACGTAATTTATTTCTGTTTGCATTCAAATTTTTTAATCATTTTATATACAGTTTTATTGTTTTGAGTGAGCAAGATATGTATTAAAATAAGAGCTATAAAACAAATAAATTAAGAGATTTGTTGTGATTTATTGTTGAAATGATGGGTTGTGAAATGTGCGCTTGACTGCCCTAATAGTAAAACTTCTAAGTATCTATCCATTGTTTATCTGTATGCATTTAGAGGCAGTAGAGATCAAGTCTAGGCAAGGTTTTTGGCATATTAAAAAACCTTTAGCAGTATGATGATATTTTTATAAACTAGATTTATTTATGAAAAGCATTGTATTAAGAGATGTGAGGCAATTATAACAAATAGCAATAACTTTTTCTTCTGAGGACAACTACAAATACGTTGAAATATGTCTAACTTTATATCTATGAGGAGATTTTGCCTTATTCACCAGAGAGTTCTTGACTTTGAGGCCTCTGTTTTTAAGACATTCTGACCTTGACAGGGTGTCAAATCTGACTAAAAAATACTTGAAAATGAAATCTTTATCTGTTGGAGATGGATGCTCTGTGATAACTGACCAAAGTTAATGGATAATTTACAGTGGTCCAGTCCTACCTTCCACAAACAAAAACGATGGTTTTTATAAAAGAGGATTGTTTCTTATATGTAGTTGATTATAGGATGTCAAAAGTAAGTGCTATATATTAAATTAAATGGTTGGGTAGACTGAGATTGGATGAAGCATGATCTCTGCAGAACAGCCCATTATCCTCATGCTGGTATAACTTGACCCACAGTATTAAATAACTCTGCTCTTGGTAGAAGGGAGATTGCTGTTCAGTTGTTGGCTTCCAGTACCTTGTATCAAAAGAGCAAAAGTGTGGGACCACGAATGTCTTGGGTATAAATAAATGATGACAAATCAAGTATGGTAATCTATTCACTTTGTTGACGTGTGTAGATCAATCTTTCAATAATCTTTTTTTTTTTTAAATAAAAGAAATTCATTATGGCACCGTTTACCCCCAGTCCCCATAACGGAGCTCAGGCTTTCTCTGACGGTGAATGTACTTCAGAAATTCACCGTACTCTGCCCTTTATATGTCATGGTCACAGACATGTTTGTTAGAATCACATAGGCTCGTGGCTTCCACGAGTGATCAGATTGCTGCTCTGCATGTGTGGTGTGGTCTCACTGTACAGCCACAAAGAGGACGAGCTGGTTAGAAGGGTGCCAAGTGTTGGGATTAATTGTGCTTCGTGGAGACAGAATTCAGTAGTATTAAAAGGAGAGCATGTTGGGTGCCAGAAGCCCAAAGGCATGGGGCATAAAGCGGATGCCTTTCCAGAAGTCTCACTGCCCTTTGATGATAGTGATTGCATTCTTTGGATGAGCATGAAAAACATGAACTTTTAGGGTAAACACTAGCGCTTCAAGTACTTAGGAGTACTTTTGTAGAATACATGAGAAGCACTGACAGAAAATAACAGCAGAGTTTTGTTTGTTTTCTTGAGTATAAGAACCAGGACCTAACTATGGGGAAGATTGCGAGAGAGTGGCTGAAATAAAATTGACATGGGTGAACTTCTAGCCAGAGCTTCTCTCAAGGAAAATCCTCACCATTGCATCATTCTACAGTTTTACCCAAGCAATGGTACCCATGTCATAAGAACACGCTGTTGCGATCTGTAGATGTATCTCTAAAACTTCTAAACTTTTCAAAATATCAGAATGAGTTGGCTGTAACAAGAGTTTAGCCAGGTCAGTGTTTAAAAACCATTTGTGTGCTGGTTTCAGTTGATCTAGGCCTATAATCCTAGCCACTCAATGGGCAGAGACAAATGATTATAAAGTTCAGGGACAACCAGAGGAATTTAGCAAGACTGCCTCAAAAGAAAAAAACCAGGGCTTATAGATATAGGTCAGTGGTAGAAGGCTTGCTTACAATGTCTGAGGCCCTGGGATCAATCTCCAATGCCATCAACAAGATATTTTCCCCACATACTCGTAGTAAAGACATAGAAATGAATTCAAAACCACAGTCTCAAATAACATCGTAATTATCAAATGAATAGAAGTATATCCTACTAAATTGTACCATATCTCCATACCTAGGACAATAAAGTTTATCAAAAGAAATACAAGAGGATCTGATAGAAGGAGTCACCATAATTAGAGACAGGCAGACTCAATAAAGATATTGAACTGCTTCAAATGAATCTACTGATCAGTAGAATTCCAATAAAAATTATATATGTATATATATATATATATATATATATATATATATATTCTTTTTTGGAAATCATTGGATTTTCCCCCTAAGAATCAAACAGGAACATACAAGCCAAAAAAACATTCAAGAATAACTGAGACTGTGGAGAGTGAGATAAGAGAACTTATTGAAAATCAGAGTCGTTAGCATACTGTTATGTGCCCCAAAGGTTCACAGTGACAAATAGAACAGAATAGAGAAAAGACTGTGATGGAAAGATCCTAAGCCATGTGACTCAGCCAGTCCTGAGGCACATCGGGCAAAGGGAAGATTGATCCAATAAATGATGCTTGGCTAATTGATTAGCAGATGAGTTAGAATGGAAATTCTTGATTATCTTCCCCTCATACGCCATATAAAAAATAGGAGAGAAAAAAAATCCTGAATTCCCAATAGATTTCAACTGTAAATATGGAAGTTGAAACAATTTTGGAGGAACGCATAGGAGAACATCTTTGTGATTCTCAACAGGTGAAATTAACTTAATGCGAAACCAAAAGCACCAGCCATTTGGATGGCTGATAAGATGAGTTCATTAAAAGAACATTTGTTATCAAATAATGCTATTAACGTGTTAAATGTAGCCACCATGTACCATGAGAAAATGTATGCAATACATTTATCTGACAAGTATGTATGATTCTAATGCATTAAAACAGAGCAGAGAGCTAGGGCAAAAACTGACTTTGGATATTCAGGTTGTGTCTAACTCACCAGCACTACTTCTCAGTGCAGTTTACATACCAGACTTCTTTCACTATTTCCTCATACTACGGTCCCATTACAGTGCGTATCTTCAGTTCATATGTAAGAAGGGGGAAAAAAACATATTCCTCAATCTCAGAATTAGGTAAATGTGTTAGTATTTTCATTTATCTTTTTTGTTATTATGAATGTATATTATTTTTAAAAAAAGCTTGCAAGTCAACAAAAAACTTTACACACCAAAATGAACCAGACCCACAGTCTATATAAAACTTGCTGAACTCTATACACTTAGCACAGGCATTGAGAACAGAGCTATGGGGCTTCACATTGAATTTTGCACTGAAAGTGTAAAATGATTTACTATTGACTTGAAGACCAAGTTGTAAATATACATCTTGTAGTTTCTAACACAATTAGCTAAGCAAATAAGCATGAAAGACAAAAATGTATAACATTGTATATATTAAAGGAGAAATAGAGACAAAACACAGCAAAAAGAGAGAATAAAATGTATATATCGCTTGTCAGTAAAGCCCAAAACACATGAGATAAGCTTAAAGAATTCAAAGGACAAATAGAAAAATAAGTCACATTTAAAAAATTCAGTACACAATATTTAATAGACAATCCAGACAGAAAATTATCCAGGTGACTTTCACCAACTGCTAGAGGTGTGAATACACCACCCAACTGGAGGCACTTATTTTGCCAACGCAGTCAGGTGTTCTATAGGGAAGACCAATGGCTAAGCAATAGAACAACTCCTAATAAGCTTGACAGGCATAACCACACAAAAGATATTTTTAAAACACAACAAAATTCAACAGAATCAAGTTACAGTTAACAGCAGCAGATAATATAAGGAGTCTGAAACTATTAAGTAATAAAACTGTTATCATTTTAATCACCTGTGGGGCTGCAGCCGATACAAAATGAAAATCGTCTATTATAATTGATGGAGCCCCTATAAGCTACAGTAGTACTACATCTCTCAAGTCAGTAAGGAAGCTGTAAACTTCTGCCTGTAAGAAACTAATGCCAAAACCACAGATCATACAAAAGCATGCAGAAGACAGGATCCAATAAAATGTGAGCAAAACTCAATTAAGTAGAAGATACAAAAGCACAGGAAAGAGTCATTATTGCCAGTTTGTTAATCCTCTGTGCTATTTGAAACAATAAACCTAGCACGGCCTTCACTAGACTTGAAGGATAGCATAAGGATCCCACCAACAATCCTCCAAGATGAGCAATAACCACAAGCCATTATTAGGGAAAGCATTGGAACTTGTTAGAAAACTTGGAAGAAACGAACAAATACCTAAAAAACAAAAACAAAAACAAAAAACCCTACAAGTATTCTGATTAATGTTAATCCAAAAGATGTGTGAAGAAAGACCACTGACCCAAATCATCATGTCTAAATTAATTAAAGCGAGCTTTTTCATCCCTGTACACAGGCTGCCTTCCCCCTAAGGCAGCATTCAAGAAGTCAGCCTTGCATGTGAGAAAGACAAGGCTTCAGGGTTTAAGGGATAGGGGTTTTGTTTTTATGTTTGTTTGCTTACATGCTTGCTTGCTTGCTTTCTGTGACGCTCTGGTTGTAGTAGAACTCACTATGTAGACTAGGTTAGCCTCCAACTCACAGAGAACCACCTGCCTTTGCCTCCCAGTGCAGAATCAGTACAGTGTGAGCATAGAGAGGGAGGAAGGGAGGGATGGAGAGGAGTGGGGAGGTGGGGGCGGGGTGAGGGAGACCATGAATCTGAGTGTGAAAAATGTCAAGGAACATATACAAAAGTATTGGGGCTAATAAATAGGGGGCTCTTGATTTTATTAATAAGTGAATTTAAAAACTCAAATGAAAGCTTTAGGGAAGTTATATTAGATTTTGAAAGACCCGAGGGCAGGCAAGCTGTAAGTCTGAGCAGCTGCCTGTAGGAGAAGAGGGGGAAATGCACACCATTTAAACCATCAAGAAAGCCAGCCGTGTGGACAAGCAGCCACAAAGCATGGAGGAGAATTTGGAGAGAATGAAGCCCAATTGTTAGGGAAAGCATGCTCAAGAAAGACCTAAAAGGAAGAGCACTGCGCTTTTTCTGAGTAATTCAGAAAAACTGGCTGATTTACTAAACTGTAGGTTTGACCCCATAAGAGACTGCACTAGGGAGTAGGGACTGTGAAAAGGAGAAGAAAAGGGCTCCATTAAAGGGATATTTAATCCTCCTGTCTCTTTAGCATCTCACCTTCCCTGAGGCCACAGTCCTTGTTTAGTGGTTGGCCAGCCTAACTAGATTAACTCCTAAGGGAAGAGACAATGGTGTGTCTCCACCCAGAGGTAGATTCCACGCTTTTGGCCAGGAGGTGACAAGTTTCCCTTACTGAGTCCTCAATGATATGGTAACACTACCACACATTAAAGAGTAAGGCAAGAAGGCTGTGATTGAAATTAACCTGGGCTACACAGAAAGTCTTTGCCTCAAGCAAAATTAAATAAATTGAATAAAATAATTTTATTTATTCTAGCATCAGAATAGTAAAATACCTACAAATACAAATATGTAAGATATGTGCACTACAAAGAAAATGCTACTGAAAAAAAATAAAAGGAGATTTAAATAAATGAAAAGCTAATTCATACATTAGAGAAACTTCCAATGTTGTTAAGATGATACTTCTTCCTAAACTGGACAATAAATTCAATGACATTTGTATACAAAACCAGCACACATATTTGTGCAAATTGAGAAACTGACCCTAAAATTCATGAACAAGGCACAAACCTTTGTCAAAACTAACAAAGTTGGGCAAATGTCACTATTCAACATTGGAACACATTGGAGAATCATGAGGTTACTGAATGAAGTGTTGGTGTAAAGATATTTTCTTTTTGTTTTGAAACAGGATCTCACTGTGTTTCTCAGACTGGCCTCAAAATGATTATGTTTCATAAAAGAGTCTCGATTTTATGGCCATCTTATTGCTTCAAACTCCCTAGTACTAAGATCACAGACATTTCAAACAAGAGCCACCTTGCCTGGCAAAAAGAGTGTATAAGCTTGTGTGTCCATGAAGATATGAATTAGCATGTTCACATTTAGTATGTTCTATGAATATATTGAATTTATACAGTACCTTAAATATATAAATAATAGATAAAATAGAGAATAAAAATGTGTTGAATTCAAATATCATGAATATTAAAATTAATATATGAAATATATAGTTGAGAAACAAACAAAAGAAGAAGATATAAGACACATAAGGGGTAAAAATAGCCTTTCCAGTTTGTCCTGGAAGGACAATTATATAATCACATGATTAAAAATAGAAAGAAAAAATAAGAACTTAGTCCCTGGACAATGGTGGCCCATGTACCCAGCAGTTGAGAGGCAGAGGCAAGTGGATCTCTGTGAGTTTGAGGCCAGCCTGGTATACAGAGTGAGTTCCAGGACAGCCAAGGTTACACAGGGAAATCCTGTCTCAGAAAACAAACAACAAAAAATAACTTAGACCCTTAAACCACATCATCTGCAAATACTAACATAAGTGAACACAGATTTACCTAATGGAGTTTAAGCTACTTATCCTTTGAGTAGGAGGAGAATACTTTGTGAGCTTAGGTTGGGCAGAGTTCTTAGATTTGACATTAAAAAAAGTTCACAATCCATAAAGGTGAACAAAAATTGAACCTCATGAAAATGTAAATATTTTTAAATTTCAAAACATACGACTAAGAATAATTGAAGTACGAGGAACAGATTATGAGAAAAGAGTTTGAAATTATGTGCTTGACAAAATACCCATATCTAGAATCAATAAGAAACTCACACAATTTCAAGGAAAACATAAAAAAAAAATGAGCTGGGCAGATGCAAATAACTGCATTAGATGTTCTCATTAGTCTTTGGAGAAATAAAAGCAGAAGGAGAAGGAAACGCACGAAAACAGTTCCTGTGAGAAGGCAGATCAACCAGTGTTGAAAAAGGGTGAGGAGAAGCTAACACCCTCAGCATGGCTGATGGATCACCAGACAGCATCCACCATGGAAGCAAATTGATGCTGTCCTTCAAAATGAAAGAAAAACTCAACAACACATCTCAGTGATTCATTCCTAGAATTCTGCCCTAGAAAACTATAAGCATATGTCCTCACAAAGATGTATCTACAGATATTCATAACAGGATTATTTTGTTCCCAGGTCCTCCTTCCTTCACCTCTAAGGTGCTAGTATTACAGGATTATGCCGCCACACCCAGCTTCATGCTTAAGGACCACTAGACAAGCAGAGCTGTCTGTCAGAGGACAGATACACACAATGTACCATACCCAGCACAGATGCACACAATGTACCATATCCAGCAAATGTGCATTATGTAGTAATACAAAGAAAAGGAGGAAAGCTACATGTTACCACATGGTGAGCCTTAGTTGCAAGTTTTAAAAGATCATATATCCGATTTATTTGAAACATTGTTAAAAAGGTAAATAAATTTACATAAAGGAGAAATTGGTTGTTGGACGCATAAGGCTGTTGTCAAACTAAATTTGGCTGCATGTAGAGGTAGAGACGGAAAATGTATTGAGGTGATATGTGTATTAACTGAGTTAATTAATTAACTGGGTTGATTATTTATTTGGGTTAACTAACTAGCTACCCAATGCAATACACTTACCGAAATTATTAAATTACAGTGTTAAGTTCTATGGCATGTAAGGTATGCCTGAACAGTGCTGCTGAAAATGCTGGCGATTTGTTTAAATGAAGGCACGGAAAAGTGTACTAGTTATCCCCTGCTGCTGTGATAAGGAAAGACCATCATCAAAAGCAACTTACAGAATGAAGAGTTTTATTTGGTCTTATGGTTCCGGGGAGGAGTCTATAATGGTGGGCCAGGCATAGAAAGAGAAGGAAGCCAAAACATGAATTGGGAATGGAGTGAGGCTATGGAGCACTCAACGCTTGCTCCCAGTGGCATAATTTCTCCTGCCAGCATCCCTCTCCTAATTGTTCTCTAGCATCCCCAAACAGCACTAACAGTTGGGGACCAAGTATTCAAGTGTACTGCATGAGCCTACGGGGGCTATTTCTCACTCAAATCACCACAATAAAGTTAGGACAGTTTTCTTGACTCGAAGCCCAAGGCTTGCTTCTCTTGGTCCCATAGCTTTTCATTTTCCCTCAGAGATCAGCTATTCTACAGCAGGTCTGATGTCCTTAATAACTATATTAAAAACTCTTTGCGTTTAAGCCAGTGATAGTTAGGGCCCTTTTGAATACAGGCTTTTTAACCTGTGCTGAAGCATTCACTTTCACAGAGTTTATTTGCTCAAAGAATAATCAGTGAAACAAATGGGGCATCTGAACTCCTGCTAGGTTTCAGTTTGTTCCCTAGCTACCTATGCTTATTTTATCTTGACCTTGAAGCTGTAAAGGCTGGCAAGTGCAGACCCGCAGAAGCCAATAATCAAATGCATTCCTTCTTTACACTCCGGAGTCCACATTCAGACTGTGGCTGTCTTTCTGCTCACCTTCCCCTTCTCTGCTTGATTGCTCCTCATTGGTAGGACAGATACCTCTTTCTGCCTTTGAGCCCCGGACTCCCCTGGGCCACTCTACACTCCTTTACTTTATGAATCAACTGCTCCAAACATGGCTATGTGAAGACAGGAAGAATCCAAGTCAGGATAAGACCCCTGGTCTCTGACAGGCATTGGGTTTCTTTGCACAGACCACCTGATCACTCATACCATTGGCTGTTGAGGTGACAAAAAGATCACCTTGAAGGCTGACTGCTGGGCCTCTGCTCCAGCGTTTCTAATTCACAAAGTCTGGGCTGGAGCCAGAGCCTTTGCATTTTTAAGATGAGGCTAGAAAACACCTCCTAGGTGTTTCTGTCAGTGCTGGGCTAAATCCTAAACTGTGTGAAATACTGCTGGCCTGCACTCACATTTTTCTGCTCTAGTTGGATGCTTCTTCCTTGTCAGATTTAATGAGAGAAGAACACAGTAAATTTCTAAGGCCTTAAACATGGAATGAGATCATTTTGAGAATTAAATGCATTTGCAACTCATGTTTTCCTAGCGATTTGAGAGTTTATAGAAGCATATAATGTAATTTTTTATTTTGAAAATATCAGGTCAAAGAAAAAAAATGACATCCGAATGGCAAATTAAGCTGGAAAAGGTTAAAAAACAGAAATGTGTTCTTTCATTCTATACAGTTAGTTATTAGGCAAAATTTTACTGTTGTCTTGGAGCCAAAATAAAAAGAAACATAATAAGCCTTAGCTACAAAGAAAAACATAATTCTGCTTTTCTTGGTAAAAAAAAAAAAAAAAAAAAAAAAAAAAAAACCTCTCTAGTCATCAGATTTCCTAACAATGAATACATGAATAAAATTTAAATATTTAAAGTTTTCATTCAACTTCTTAACATTCCCCAAATTTAAAGGAAAAAACAAAACAACTTCAACTCCAAAGTCCTAACTTCCTTCCCCTATGTATGTCCTGGTGTATGCACATCTCTGCTGTATAGCGACGTTTCTAATGGCATCCCATACATCCTTATGAAGCTCTGTAAGCACCAATTATTATTTTTACTTAGTAAAGTACGAGTCGCCTGCCACAGTAACGCCTCTTTCCCTCAGTTTCTCCTCACTGATGTGGCTATTTATTTCACTTGTATATGATTTCTGTGTTTATTGTCTGTTTCAGGCTTCCATGTTATATCATCAAAAGAGAGACCCTCTCTTTTTGAATTTTGGTTTTTCAAGACAGGGTTTCCCTGTGTAGCCGTGGCTGTCCTGGACTCACTTTGTAAAACCAGTCTGGCCTCTTGTAGGTTTTGATCTTTTAAAAACCTACTTTATTTGGGGTTCTTCGATGCATATACCTCCCTTCCTACCCACTGACCCTAGGTAGGAGTGAAGAAGATTAAGAGGGAAAGTTCCTTGGGACAATTCTATTCTTTGTCTCCAGGATTCCAGCAGACCCGTTCAACAAACAACAAACCAGCAATCCAGAAAAAAAAAAAAAAAATAGCAACCCCAACAGCAGAAACCTTCAAGTGTTCGCTGGGAGCATCTTGAAGTGAAGCATTACAAAGCCAAAAAGCGAAGAGATGTGAAGCTACGCTAAGGCAATCTCTTTGTGTTTGGGGGTGGGGGCGAGGCGCTATTTATCCATAGTCCATACGGGATGTTTTTCAACTGGCAAAAACCACGCCTCCTCACGAGGCAGTTCCCTTTTTAGCAGACAAATGTCACAGCCCTCTCACGAGGCAGTTTCCAGTAAACAAACATCATGTGCCCTCATACGAGGCAATTTCACATCCCACACTTGGGATCAAAACAAAAATATGTTTACTTCCACTACAGAGATCTGCCTGCTTTTGCCTCCCTGAGTGCTGGGACTACAGCCTTGCACTCCCAAGCTCTGCTTGACTCTCTAGTTTATAACAAGACAGATAAAGATAAATATGTGGAGTTTGTTTCTAAACATCTGGGGAAGTTGGTTTGTTTCCACCTCAGACTTTTAGAAGAGCAACCTTTCTTTGTAATTTTTTAAACATTTAAAAAAAAAAAAAACCATAGCTATCTGTGCAAATAATTGTGTGGACTTTGTTTGTTTGTACAGTGCCTCAGTACATAGCCCAGGCTCAATCTTTTTAAAAACCAAGTAACTTAAAGACAGACTATTCCCCAAGCAGTTTCTACCAGCTTACTAACATGAATACTTTTTTTCTTGGTTTAAGTACACTCCTAGTCTGTAATTTTAAATCTGTGTTGCTGAGGTTACAAAATCAAAGCAAACAAACAAACAAACAAATGAACTAACAAAAACTAGTCTGCCATGTATGGCCACTTCTGTTTTGCTCTTTGACCTTGCTGTGGAGCAGCCCAGGTATCCCTCCCTCACCTTCGCCTTTTGCAACCATTTTGGAAACTCTAAAGGCATGTGTCCATGTTCTCACTGAAGAAACGTTCTGTGCCCAGCTTCCCAAGGGGGACTGTCCTCAGAGCCCACAGTCTTAGTCATGCCATATTGTGAGTGTGGAATCTGAGGACAGCATGAAAGAAGTGTTTTCTTCAGCATTTAATTCTCCTTTTGGAGAGATGTGTGTTTTCATGTATGTACATATATGTGGTGTGTGTGTGAGTATGTGTGTGTGTGTGTGTGTGTACTCACATGCTCATTTTGATCATTATTTATAAAACACTGAGTCCCTTACCATTTATTTCTCTGTAAGTACAAAAATGGATCAAGTTATGGAATCTTGCCCATAATGAGCTCATGGTCTACAGAGGAGTCTGCCTTGTAAACAGCTTGTGTTTGTGGTTCTGCCCTAATTATAATAAAAGAGGGGCGAGTAACAGGGAAAAAAATGCAGCTCCACAGCAGCCTCACTGTATATGTACCCTTGGTTGGCTTTTGAATTATTAGAACAGATACCCAGGAGTGAGCTGATAAAACCAGAAGCTTGTAGCATTTTTACGATCTGATATACTACCATGTTGTTCAACAATAGGTTGTGCAGATTCATTGTGGTTTTCTTTTAATCCTTTTAAACGCTCACTCTCTTAATTTAGAGGAAAGAACGGTTCATTCTTTTCAGTACAGAGCATTTAAACTTGAAAATAGCCTAGGTAGCATTTTTCTACATTATGTTATACTTCTCTGCCTTCGTAACAAATAACTTCAGACATAATTTAAATAGTTCCTGGTGATTTACAGTCACTGACAGCAAAAGCAGCTGGTGGAGTGCCAAATATGCAAGAAGGTCTCCAGAGTGGGACTTTCAAATAACCTGATTTCCCTATAACTTTCTTGTATCTGTAACTGTGGATACATGTCTTAGTGTTCCATGATAGTTAAATACAAGGGTGGATTTTGTGATCCTCCACAAATTCATCCAGCAGAAATTACCTGACTCTCCTTTTATACCTCAGGAAAGAAAATGACAAATAGAAAGGCTTCAAAGGCATAGCATCCTGCTTTGGTTTTGGTCAACTTGACACATGCTAGAGTTATTTGGAGGATACTCATCTGAGAAAATGACTTTACCTAGATTGCCTGCTGGCAAGTCTGTAGGGCATTTCTAGGTTAATGCCTGATGTGGAGGGGTTCAACCCAAAGATTGGGGGGTGTTGCTGCCTTCTCTGGGCAGGTAGTCATCTCTGAGCAAACCAGTGTGCAGTATTCCTCTATGATTCAGTTTCTGCCCCTAGGTCTTTGCCCTGAGTTCCTACCTAGACGTCACTCAGGGCATGAGTGTGGTCACAAAGTACCTCACAGAGGATATAGATGCCTCATTAGGGAGGTAGACATTCTTAGGAGTGAGATGCGAAGAAAGTATTTTAGGATGGAAGTAGCACAGTTATATTTGAACTCTGTAAATCCAATCTGATTGCGGGACTCAGAATAGTGGCTATTGCAGTATCCAGAGATGGAAGACAGTGGCCTAACTTGATTATGACCATGATTTCACATGATAGAGACACATTAGAAGTCAACACAACTCAGTGATGGCTCTGTAAGATTGGCAGGGGGTGGGGGCGATGTAGGGATGGGGGGATGGGGGTAGGAGATAGTGTCCAAAGTTTAGGAATGGTACTCTATTTCAGATTTAGACAGCAGCAGAAATGGTGGAGAGGGTCTCAGAAGTAGGAAGAATGAGAGGAATACTGTAATTGTTACAGCTCTAAAGTATCCTGGCCATCAAGAACCAAGGAATCCCACACAATAAACCTCACACAAGACAACTACAGGGAAAGACACAAAATGGTGGCTGCCTCTGCTCGGGAGAGAAGCAACAAAGAACAGAGCATGAGGCAGGCTTTGTGTAGGGTGTCTAGACAGGGGTCAGGGATTTTGAGGCTAGCCTGGGATTGGTGGGATTCTATGACCTGATCTTTTGGCAAGTTTGGGGGATTGGTAGGATTTTTTGAGCTCAGAGACTGATGAGGGTCGTTGGCCTAATCTAGGCACGAATTCAGGGATTGGTGGGGTTTTGGGGCCTCATCTTGGGCTTTCTTGCTTGTTCTGTAGGGCAGAGCTTAACCCTCTATGTCTCAAATTACTGGAAACAGTGGTTAACCATTAGAGAAGTCTGAGGCCTGGGGCCTGGCCTCTAGGGTGGGCAGGTGTAGAGGTTGGGGGGTCTTTTGAAAAACAGAAACAATAGTATAAGTGTGTGTGTGTTTGTGTGTGTGTGTGTGTGTGTGTGTGTGTGTGTTATTTGTTTAAGAATTTATTAAGTCATCTGTGAAATTGACAACAGTTGAATCGTACATGATTCAGAAACCAGTAGTTGCAGTCTTACTTTGTCTTTCACTGTATGGGCCTGACAAATGGGTAGTTGTTTGGTCTACAGGTCTGGATAGCTCAGCAGTCCCAATCTGTCCCTGGAAACCCACTGGTCCCTAGTCCAAGATGAAAGCTTGAAAACACTGTTCCCGACCTTAGCAGAGAAGGCAGTATTAGCAGCAAATTAGCTTGGTGGTAGGGAAGGCCAAGTGAGCAAGAGGCAAGATGCTTTCTCCGATGCCATGCCTGTTTTATCCATAGTGCTTATCAGAAAGTGCTGCCCACAGCTTGAGATGTACCTTTCACATAAATGATGTCAGTCAGGGTATGACACAAGTGATTCTAATTTATAGTGATTTCACATTAAAACCAACCAGAAGAGTATTTCTAATGGAAAAGCATGTTCTGGGTGTGTTTTGTCCAACTGTCAGACCTCTCAAGTTAGACCAGATTTCTTGCTGTGGTATGTCACCCCTTGGCTTGGAGCTAGACCACTGTGATGTCTCACCTTACTCCCTGTGCCCTGTCTAGCTATCTTATCATCTCCAGTTATGTTCTTCTGTAAAATGGCAACAATCTTCTATACATTCCTTTTAGAATTATTATGAGGAGTAAATTAGTGATAAGCTACAAGACTCAAGACTGCTTTCTATCCACCTCATGCTTTACTTGAAATTTTCATTTCTTTAAACAGTAATACTTAACTCTGAAAGCAATCTTTGCACTACAGTGAGACTCTGCCTCAAGAAACAAAAGAGTAGTGGGTATTGACAAAATTCCTTTTAATAAGCCTTTAGAATTTGTCCTGAAAACACTATAGCAGTTTGTGCTGCTTCAGGCTGGCAGACCAGGACTGGAGAAGAGCCTCATATCCTGGCTGCATTGCATAGGCCAGACCTCACAGAGATAATATGTTCACTCTCTCATCATCATTATTCATCTTTTAAAAGCTGCTTGATCATTAATACAGTAGTCTAAAACTTCCAGTCTGTGTCCTCTGCAAAAGGCAGATCCATTGTCACAATACACAATAAAGCCATTCCACCAAGATAGATAGCTTTGCTACATCCACAGGATGATCAATGGCACCATTACTGGAGGTAACTTGAATTGCATCCAAAACATTTACATGGGACACATCCTGGTAGAAATGACCTGTCAGTGCTAGACACTCTGAAGACAAATAATCCCGTGGATGGCTTGCCCAATCTTTCCCCTTCTCTAGGAGTATGGACCAATGAATATTCAAAGCGAGAGTTTTAGAAGGAGCATCCAAGGAATGCAGATAATGTTCCTTTTTGACAGAAGACACATTCTGCTCTTACCCAGCAGTTAAACCCAAACGTCTTATTGAGCTTTCATGAAGATGAACTTCAGGTGTAAGAGTCCATTGCGAGGAGCTTCCCATAACCCCCTGATTCTGAACGTTGCTCCTCCATCTCATCTTTTCTAAAACCAATACTTTCACATAAGAGTGCTGACTCCTTGCTCGTCCTGACAGCTGTGACCTGAGTGTTTCTTTAATCACACATCCACTGAGTGTCTGTGGAAAGCACATCAGCCATCACTGAAGAAAGTATTACCATATGGAATAGGAGAGAAATGTTGCCAATTCTTTAATTAGGAACACTGAGACGTTCCAGATAAGAACCACATCTTGGAGTGAGTGCACTTAGCCTCAACAGGCCTGGCTGGGATGTTCTGGTTAACACCGTAGTTATTTCAACAAATATTTAGTCACTCAAGGAACAGACTGGGATAAGTACAAAGGAACACACTAGGTTTTCCTTCCACGTAAAGCCACCCAAATACTGGGTGGAGGCCTGTGTGCCCTCCAGAACAAAGGAATCTCCCCTTCTCCTGACATGAACATCTGCCCCTCCTGATAAAAACAAAAAACAAACAAACAAAAAATCCAAACCCAAGCTAAACTCGCCATTCTGGAAGTGCCCCAGGTATCAATCCAACCACCCATTCTCAGAAAAGCCACAACAATCCCTTGTCCAGACCGGACTCCCTGTTCTTATCAAACTCTGGCTTCCCCATCCCCATGAGGCACAGCTTCATTCCTGTGCGAAGGTTGCTAGCCCCTCGTAGCTTTCTGGTTTTGTTAGGTCTATTTCAGTCCCCTTCATTTTCACAGCACCTGGATCCACCCCGACTTAACACTGGGCATGCCTATGTCCAAGTAAACTAGAAGAGGAGTGTGGAAATGCATGGAAGCCACAAACCTGGGATCCAGCACTTGCTCACTTTTAGTCTCTGTCCTCCAAGCCTGGGCCAACCACAGCACGAAAGACATGGAAGCTGACAGGTAGCCATGCCATGGAGGCTACAGTGTCACTTCTGTAGAGCAAAAACAGAGGTTCCCAATTGATATGTGTTCCAGTATAAAACAGACTGCTAAGAGAAGACAGGACGTTGTTAATATGCACTCCCCTATGCAACGGAAGAGGATAGTTCTCCATTAGTGGCACTGGATTCTAGATTACAGGACACACTTATCAAAGATGCACAATTTCAGAGTAAGCGGTGACATGGGAAAAGGGTTTGAGTCTCTAAGATTCAGCAGCTGTAGGAAGGTGAGTAACTGGACAATAAGGCTCTTAGTGAAGCCTATTATTATAGATTCTTCTTGTTCTGTCTCCACACCCAGGAGAGGCCAAAGCTATTAAGAGAGGCCAGCCTATGTTCTCCCTGGTGAAGAGGGGCCTGGCGACTGTGTTTAACTTGTAGGTAAATACAAGGGAGACAGAGAGTTCTCCTGCATCATTTCTAGTTGTCTGCAGCTCCTTCATATTCTGTTCTCCCTTAATGTCAAACGTAATCCAGTCCCTTCTGAATAGGGTGGAGTTAGAGATACCCAGCACCCTATCCTTACTTGAAGGGAGATCCTGCCTTATGGGTCACTCTGGAGCCTTGAAGAAAATACCAACTTTATTTTTAAGCATTTAAAAATATGTCAGAAAAAAATATCTCGGAAATCTGTAGCCTATAGGCTCTGTGGATCTCTGAGACTGTCTCCAGTGCAAGAAACATCTCAGAAGCAACTGTGACCAAGCTCCAGGCTCCATGAGGCAGGATCTAAAATGCAGAGTAATAAAGATGCCAAGACTCTCCCCTCTGGTCCCATGGGTAATGACAGCCCGAAGGAAAGGCTCTCTCATTAAGGTTTTATAAGTAGAGGAAGAATAAAGGGATGTTTGCTTTAAAGAAATTCATTTTGGTCCAGTCTAGTTGTACTTTAAAGAACATTATAGGGGATGTAATATTTTTAATGATTAAAGTGAAGATCAGTTCGTGAGAACAAGCCTTTTAACTACTTCTGAAATGTTTCATTACTAACCATGTCTTTAAAAAAAAAAGTATCAACTAAGAGGAATTTGAATTTGTCTCATGTGCCAAAGAAACACAAAGACCGTTATTTTATATGCCAGGAATTCAGAAAATGAACTGCACTTCACCCCTGTTTCTTCTTCCGATCACTAAGCACTGCCTCTGCACACTTTAGTTGTACTGACAAGACTTCATCTCTTAGGACATACCCAAAAGGTGACCACTGACAATCCTACTCAGAGATGCAGTTCACAAGCATAAGTGACAGGAGTCCTGGGAAGGAAGGAGGGAGTGGTGACATGTCAGATATCCTTCCACCTGCTTCGTAGACCAAGCTGGACCACTTCCCAGAAATACACACTGTGCTGTCCTTCTCAGAACAGAATTCTGAATCAAGGACTGACTTTTCTTGTTGAGCAATATAATCACACAAAGGCATCTATGGTCACTTAGAATCTGTGGGATGGGATCCAGGACCCCTGCCACTTACACAAAGTGATTTATGGGTTTCTTGTCACCTATATAACCCTAGGTACTTTAAACCATTTTGATACGATCTGTAGTCCCTGATACAATGCCAATGCTATGTAAAGAGTTGCATCACTTGGGGAGGTGACCAGAAAATAGGTGTGTTTGAACAAGCTCAGTTAACTATCAATGTTATTTATTTTTTATTTCTTGAGATAGAATCTCATGTAGCCCAGGCTAGCCCCCAACTCTCTATTGGAGAATGAGTGATATCTCACTTCCGACCCTCAGGTTTCGATATATCTTGTGCCAGGACACTCAGTTTTTAAAATAGACTTTTTCAACCCCAGTGCATATTAGTTACTTTTCTGTTGTTGTGATAAAAATGCCATGACAAGGTACTATAGACTTAAGGGATTGTTTGGGGTTATACAGTTCCAGACAAATAGGAATCAGTCTATCACCATCACAGCAAGGAGCACGGCTTCGGGAGGCATGGATGGCGCTGGGGTGGCAGTTGAGAGTCTGTATCCAAGTCAAACACACAGGAAGCAGAGAGCACACGGGGACTAGTGTGAGTGCTTAGCAACCCTAAGGCCACCCTAGTGGCACACCCTCTCCAGCAAGGCCACGCCTCTTAATCCTTCCCAAGCAGTTCCAACAACTAGGCACTAAGTATTCGAACACATGAGCCAGTGTGGGCCATGCTCATTCAAACCACCACTCAGTGCTAGGGTTTATGTAAAAATTTTATAACAAATTTCTCTCAAAAGATTCTTAGTACCCCCAAAAACAGGAAGAAAAAAAGTTGTTTTTGTTTTCTTTTTATTTTTTTATTAATTTATTCTTGTTACATCTCAATGGTTATCCCATCCCTTGTATCCTCCCATTCTTCCCTCCTCCCTCCCATTTTCCCCTTATTCCCCTCCCCTATGATTGTTCCTGAGGGGGATTTCCTCCCCCTATATATGCTCATAGGGTATCAAGTCTCTTCTTGGTAGCCTGCTATCCTTCCTCTGAGTGCCACCAGGCCTCCCCCTCCAGGGGACATGGTCAAATATGAGGCACCAGAGTACGTGTGAAAGTCATACCCCACTCTCCACACAACTGTGGAGAATGTTCTGCCCATTGACTAGATCTGGGTAGGGATTTAAAGTTTACTGCCTGTATTGTCCTTGGCTGGGAATATACCCAGAAGATGCTCCAGCACACAACAAGAAAATTTGCTCAACCATGTTCATAGCAGCTTTATTCATAATAGCCAGAACATAGAAATAGCCTAAGTGTCCCTCAGTAGAAGAATGGATAAAGAAACTGTGGTACATATACACTATGGAATACTACTCAGCTATTAAAAACAAGGAATTCCCGAAATTTGTGGATAAATGGATTGAGCTAGAAATGATCATAATGAGTGAGTTAACCCAGAAGCAGAAAGACTCAAATGGTATATACTCACTTATATCTGCATACTAGCCCAAGGGGCATGTCCCACGAAAGCCTTCACTTACCAGGAAACTGGGACAGAGGGGAGGACATCCTATTGGGACTCTAGATGAGAGAAGCGTGAGAGAATAGCAAAGTAGAAGGATCCAGTGGGTCCTAGAAACCTACAAGTAGAACATTATGATAGGCAGATTTGGGTCAAGGGGTCCCGCTCAAACTAAGGCACCAGCCAAGGACAATACAGGCAGTAAACTTTAAACCCCTACCCAGATCTAGTCAATGGGCAGAACATTCTCCACAGTTGAGTGGAGAGTGGGGTATGACTTTCACACGTACTCTGGTGCCTCATATTTGACCATGTCCCCTGGAGGGGGAGACCTGGTGGCACTGAGAGGAAGGATAGCAGGTTACCAAGAAGAGACTTGATACCCTATGAGCATATACAGGGGAACAGTCATAGGGGAGGGGAATAAGGGGAAAATGGGAGGGAGGAGGGAAGAATGGGAGGATACAAGGGATGGGATAACCATTGAGATGTAACAAGAATAAATTAATAAAAAATTTTAAAAAAAAGAAGTAGAGACTAATGGGAGGTCCTTAGGTCATTGAGATGTGCCTTTAACTAGGCTTAAAGGAACAATCTCTCCCATCTCTTGTTTGCTCTGTGGCTATGAGGCTGTCCAACTGTAATCTGTCACATACACCCTACTTTTGATCCAAAGCAATTAGTTCTCTAATCATGGACTGTAAACTTCAACCCCATGAGCTCAAATAAAACTTCAATTTATAAGCTGATTATATCAGATATTTGTTACCATAATGGAAGGCTGTTTGGCACACTAATATTGAGTAAATGGACAGATGTAGACTCGTTGCTATAAATGGCTGACTCTCCTTCATTTGTTGAAACTCTTCAGTCGTATTAATTCTTTCAGTATTAACAGAAAAGGTGAAAATAGATCAAGAAGAAAAGGAAGGAATGGCCACTTGTGCCAATATTTAGTGATCAGATTTAATTTCTGAAGGTTAACAGTGATAAGTGAACCCACAGACTGGACACATACCTGTCAACAGGTAGAGGCTTGCTTGTGAAACATATGTTGCTAGTTCCAATACTAGTCATTATTCTAAGATGACTGTCTCTACATGTGGATGAGATCCACATAGCAAAAGAGTCTTGCCCCCAACACATACACTTCTCTGAACTATAAGTTCTATAGAGAAAATCTTGTATGCTAGGGGAACACCTGTGCCTTTCAGTTGTAAGCTTTTATTGTAATTGAGGGAAATGTTGTTAATATGTAAACTCCAGTATCAAAAGAAAAAGCAACAAATATTACATAATTGTCTTATATTCGTGAACATTTATTTGCAGTAAAAAATTAATAATTTCAAAATCAAGGTCAGCTCTGTGTATATCTGTATGTGTATGTGAGTGCATGTATGTGTGCATACATGTTTGTATGTTTGTTTTAAATTTATAGAGTCAAAACAAAACTAGTTAAAAATAATTCCACCCAAATAAAATATTTAATGCTCTTACTAATTGTATTTTAAATTCCCTCGAAAATTCCAACATTAAAAACCAAATCTTTTTTTGACTGATAATGTGACTAAAATTTGATATATTAAAGTATCACTATAAAAACCATGGGCTTGTCAATTGATTAAGTCAGCAAAGGAAAATGCTTATGAACTCAGCTCTGCTGTGTATATAATTCATGTTTGCATCCAAGTAGTGATCTGTAGAAGTAACTGTAGAACCTGCGATTGTCAATTGTCACATTTCAAATCTTTATGAACCCAGCTTTTTACAAGTAATATATAATATCTATTTCACATATAGGAAAATATTAAATATTTGTATATATGTATATATAACCAGCCTGACTGTCATGGCTTTACTTCCAACGAGTGCATCTCCTCTAGACCAGAGTGGAGCTCAGCTTTCCCTAGCACCTCACAGAGTTTGACTGTGAATGACATCTGTGTATTGAGGATGTATGGCTCTGTCACAATCCACTAGAAAATGTTAACCACATTACTTAACAAATACAAAAACCTCCAGGTTTTGATGGTTTAGAAATTTGCTAGTATTGAAACAATTCTAAATAACTTGTGTATATTTTACAGTTCCCATACTTAAAAAAAAAAAAAAAGGTTTTCCCTTTTTTTCTGTGCTTGTTTCTCAGTCTTCCTTCCCTTCTCCAGGCAAGCACTTTTAAATCTGGCTTGTAGAATTTCATTGGATGGATTAATTTACCACAAAGGCTGTATGACTGACCTACGCTGCTGCCTTTACTACCTTCCTCATTTGTAGCATATTTATAAAGCCTCACACTTCATTTACCACCTGAGTCATTTCAGCTTTCAGTTTCTAACAAGAGTGAGTGATGCTTCTATGAGCACTTATGAATCTGCTTTTGTATGAGAGTAAGTTTTTATTCATCTGGGATAGATTTCCAGGAATGGAAATTCTGGGGTTCAGCACTTGTTTTCTGTGGTGAGAAAAATCGACAGGGTTTCACACCATGGCTCTTCTGTTTACATTCTCTTCAGGAGAGTGTGAGTACTCTGATTTACATCATAACTACATGCTGTTACATATAATCACATGTTTCTTGGGTCACAGGATTTCATAGAAAGACATTTAGATGAAAAGCAGAACACTTTGTTATTTATACATGGGAACAGAGTGTGTTGCATCGAGAGATACGAACACAGCAAAAGGGAACTTCCAGAAGGGCATCTTGGGTCCCAGGATGGGTGGAAAGAGCTTGGTGGAGCTAGCTGGAAGTGTAAGAAGTAAGTACAGAGGGGCTGCTCCTGGGGACTTGGTGCCCAGAGAAGCCTCTGGCAGTGGGGTGTACTCAATTTTCAGGAGTTCTAAGAACCTGCTAAGAGAAATCACTGTGAATTGGTGAATTGGTGAATAGTAAATTGTCTGTGCTTTCAGAATTCAGAAGTTTCAGTCAGAAATCAAATCTGGGTGAAACAGCACTTATGGTGAAGTGCTGGATTAAACATTTGCCCCATGTCAGTGCCAACATTTCTTATTGACAGCACTTAATTTTAGAACTTCTGGAAGATGAACCTCAATTATCATTGCCATGACTGCCAAAGGTGAACATTCTTTCTTGGGCTTTAGCCTATTTATATGGTGAATTTTCTGAGATGTCTGTTCGGATCTCTGGCTCACTTTTCTTTGAGTTGCTTGCTTCTTGTTACTGATTTGTTTTTTGTTTTTTGTTTTTTGTTTTTATTTTATTTTTAATTAATTTATTCTTGTTACATCTCTATGGTTATCCCATCCCTTATATCCTCCCATTCTCCCCTCCCTCCCATTTTCCCCTTATTCCCCTCCCCTATGACTGTTCCTCAGAGGGATTATCTCCCTCTGTATATGCTCATAGGGTATCAAGTCTCTTCTCGGTGACCTGCTGTCCTTCCTCTGAGTGCCACTAGGTCTCCCCCGCCAGGGGACATAGTCAAATGTGAGGCACCAGAGTACTTGAAAAAGTCAAATCCCTCTCTCCACTCAAGTGTGGAGACTGTCCTGTCCATGGGCTAGATCAGGGTAGGGGTTTAAATTTTACCGCCTGTATTGTCCTTGGCTAGGGCCTTAGTTTGAGTGGGACCCCATGACCCAAATCTGCCTATCATAATGTTCTACTTGTAGGTTTCTAGGACCCACTGGATCCTTCTACATTGCTATTCTCCCATTGTTCTCTCATCTAGAGTCCCAATAGGATGTCCTCCCCTCGGTCCCAGTTTCCTGGTAAGGGAAGGCTTTCATGGGACATGCCCATTGGGCTAGTATGCAGATATAAGTGAGTATATACCATTTGAGTCTTTCTGCTTCTGGGTTAGAAGGAGCTCATTCAAGCCCTTTGTGTTCTGTCTGTCCCTCTTTTTGTCTCTCTATTTCTCTCTCTCTGCCTCTCTCTATTTCTCTGTCTCTGTGTCTCTGTCTCTCTATCTCTCTCTGTCTCTCCTTCTGTGTGTGTGTGTGTGTGTGTATGTGTGTGCGAGCCCATACACGTGCACACACACACACATATTTGTGGTGAACATTTGCTTTTAAGATCCAGCTATCCTTGCATTGCTAAAGGGTATCTTTCAAAGAGCAAAAGCTCTTAACTTTGTTAAAGTTTAATTTTCTCATTTCCCTGTTATGGTTCATATTTTTGCATCCTTTTTACCAGTTGGTAATATCACCAATATTCCTTTTTCTTTTTCATTGTGATCTGGGAGTTTTATAAATTTAGGTCTATGATCCAACTGTTTAGGTATATATAGAGAGAAGAGTTGATAGTACCTGTTTCCATGCTGAAATCCAGTTGTGCCTGTACCAATTCCAGAAAAAAACTGTCCTTCCTTGTATTTTGCATCACCAAATATATATTCACCACATAAGTGTGGACTTATTTAGTTTATTGATTTTGCTCCATGGATTCATACATTTATTCTTAGGTCAGTATCCAACTCGATTGCTCCTGAATTACTGTAAGCAAATCAGATACTCTGAAATGTCAAACATTTTTAAAATTCCTTTGGCCTTTATATGCTGATAAGATTTTAAAATCATCTTGTTCATCGCCATAAAATCTCTGAGTTTCGATTGAGATTACACTGAATGTTCACATGAATTGGAGGAAAAAGGCATATGTTTTATTTTGCTTTTCATTGCTATGATTTTTTTTTTAAAAAAAGCTGAACAAAACCAACTTCAGAGAAAAAAAAGTTATTTGATTTACAGTCCATCATCAAAGGAATCCTAGGTAGGAACTCAAGGCAGGAAGCTGGAGGCAGGAACTGAAGCAAAGAGCATGAGCTATTGCTGCTTCCAGGCTTGCTTACTGTGGCTAGTTCAGCTCCCCTCCTTATACATCCCAGAACTACCTGTCCAGAGCAGGCACTGCCCACATGAGCTAGGCCTTCCTACAGTAAATTCCTCACCGACATGCCCACAGGTCAATCCAATGGAGGCAGTCTCTCAATTGAGGCTCCCTCTTTCCAGATGGATCAAGATGGCAACCAGAATTAGCCACTGCAGCATCTCAATGCAACTGAGCTTTCTGGTCCATGAACATGGTACATTTCCCCATTTATTCAGATTGCCCCTAATTCTTCACAAGGATGTTTTGTGTTTGACTATGTCCATCTTACATGTTTTGTTACTTTAATTGCTAATATTTTATTTTTCAGAGTTAAACAAATATTTCCCAGTTGTTTGTGTCATCAATGTAGAGATGTATTTGATTTAAGCTGATTAAGCCTGTCTTACCATCCTGCTAAATATCATCAAATGTATACAACTTTTCAGCCATTCTTTCTCCCATTATTTTTTTCCCTTTCTCTTTCATGTTCTCATTTGATGCCTTTTACATGTGTATCTTCTAGTGCCCAACAGGTGTTTGTGAATATAATAATTGATTCCTGTCTCTTTTTCCTATCCTTTTTTAAAAAAACTTATTTTTATTTTATTGTGAACGGGCATTTTTGCCAGCATGGGTGCATACCTTGTGCATGTGCGTGCAGGACCACTGAGGTCAGAAGAGGGAATTTGGATCACCTAGAATTGGAGTTAGAGACAGTTGTGAGCTGCCCTGTGGATGCTGGGGACCAAACCTGGGTCCTCTGCAGGAGTGGCTGGTGCTGACCTAAGCCACTGAGCCCCTAACCATCTCTCCAGCCCTCTGATCTGTTCTTTGAACTGGATGGTTTCTACTGTGTTTGCTGATTCTCACTCCTACCCCCTTCAGTCTTGCATTGAGTTTATCTGGAGAGTGTGTCACTCTGGTGATTGTACTTTTCAACTCTGGCAACCCCACAGAGCTCTTATGATCCTCTTTCCTCTGTTTTGATTCTCTGCGTATTCATCCACTAAGACTCTTAGGAGCATATTTTCTCTTAGATGTTGAACATTAACAGCTGGTTTGAGGTCCACAGACTACAATAATCAGAACCTCTCAAAATCTATTTGTATAGTGTTTTATTTACTTCGGCACAGGAAACATTTGTTTTCTGCTTCTTTTTTCTTTTTTTTTGAATACTAATTTTTTTCATCCAAAACCATACATTGTACTTAATAATGCTACAGCAACTCAGGATCCTGTTATATTTTTTTTCCTCTGATGGTTGGTGGTTTTCTGCTCCTGTAGGCTCTTGTTCAGCCCGAGTGCACATTGTGAATATAAGCAATCCATGAGGAATGCAGCAGCTTAGCCAGGTTGTTATGCTGGTGGTTTGTGCTTCTTTAGCCTGGTGCTCATGGGATCAAATTGTGTCTGTCTACACACAAAGTGTGCTGTTGTTGCTTGTGGCATTTTGAGTCAATCTCATGGTCTCGGGCTTGCTTTGTTCTCAGATTTTCTCTGTCCTTTTCCAGCTGCCCTGGTGGGAAATCACAGTCAAAAGAGCATCAAGGCTGGCCTGGGGGATGGCTAAGACAGTAACTTGGTGCTTACCTCACAGGTTGGAGTGTCTAGGTTTCATCCTCCAGAACCTACAGAAAAATGCAGAACATAAGCCAGGCATGCTGGTGCACACCTGTAATCTAGCACTTGGGGAGGCAGAGGCAACCTGATCTCTATAAGTTCAAGGCCAGCCTGGTCTACAAAATGAGTCCAGAATAGCCAAGGCTACAGAGAGAAACCTTATCTTACAAAACAACAAACAAATAAACAAAACCAAATGCTGAGCACAGTGGTATACACTTGTGATCTCTGCTCTGGGGAGGCAGAGAATCCCTGGAGTGCATTGTCCATGCAGTTTAACATAATTGATGAACCCCAGGCCAATAACACACATGCACACGTGCGCGCGCACACACACACACACACACACACACACACACACACACACACACACTTTTTAGATCTTCAAGGTGACAGACCTTTCCTGGTGCCCTCTGATATTTAAAGAAAGACTTCTTTCCCCAAGCTGAGCTGCTTCTTACCCAGGTCTTGTCTCTCTACTGCTCATGCTTGCTTACTTTTAGTAAGAAGGAAAGGTAGTTTGCACTCAGAGTTGGAGCCTTATTCCTTCTTTGCCTCTTTCCCACCACAGAATCCCCCTCACAAACAGACACACACACACACACACACACACACACACACAAACACACACACACACAGCAGTTGTTATTTGTTCGTTTGTTTTCTGTTTTGCCAACCCTGACTCTGCCCACAAGGCAGTAAGGCTGAAGAAATTTCTTCTAAATATTTTATAATTTTTAATGAGTGATCCCATATAAGGCCACAGATAAAATATTAATTGGTTTTAAAAAGTGAAACTCACATCCCCTCTTGTGGACCGTTCAGCAACCTGTACTGAGTTTCCTGTTACATACGAAGTGCAAATGTAAGCATAAGTTATAGAGAAATCAAGCATGGTCTGCCTATGAAAATACGCAGAGTTATGATAACCTGAAAAGTCCAGCTAGGGACTGGAGAAATGGCTCAGCAATTAACAGTGTTTGCTGCTCAGAGTTTGGCTATAACTATAGCACCAGGGAATCTGATGCATTCTTCTGGCCTCCTTAGGTACCTATGCATACAAACACACACACACACACACACACACACACACACACACACACACACACA
>OU015747.1:42201594-42238586 GCA_907169655.1 Acomys percivali | reverse complement strand
CACACACACACACACACACACACACACACACACACACACACACACACGCACACACACAGAGACACATGTACCTAAATAAAAATAAATTTTCCTTAAAGATCAACCAATATCCAGAAATCTGCTAAACACTATGAAGAAATGAATTAACATAAATAGCACATACCAAACCCCCTAATTTTGAATACCTATGTTTTGGGGAAGAAATGTTACATTCACAAATCTTTAATAGTTTTTGTTTTGTTTTGTTTTGTTTCGTTTTGTTTTGTATATCCACACAGGCTTAATCACGTCATGAGAAGTGACTTAAAGTTGTGTTGGCAACTGAGAGAAACACTAGGTAAATGTACTTTTTGTCATGAATTTCATCAAGAATTGTATATTATTTGCCATATGGTAAATTTTACACCATAGTTTTGAGTATTTTCTTAGACAAAATTTTCACCTTTAGCTTATTCAATTTGCTGAGTCAGGAAAAATACATTATTCACAATTTTCTTGTTCTTTGTCTTATGTACAGTTACACAAAATCATATTTCATCCCTCTTTTCCTTTCCCATATTTCATTATGACATAGTATTATTTAAATTTTAAAGTTGCTTAGCTTCGTATTTCATATTCCATGGACATAGACAGTATTGTGTTATGTTTGCAGGAGGCGTGGTGTTATTGTTTAGTTATAGTTCAGAGGTTATCGCTTTGCTCTATGTCCTCATGGCAACCTTCCTGTATTCGTATGCTGCAATTACAGGCCTGGACTGCAGTTGTGTTCTTGCGTAGGATTTGGGTGTTTGTTTAAATTCTCCATTTATTTCTATATTCCTGAGTTTTTAAACTCAGGGAGTAGCTTTGTTGATTCTTTAGTATGGGTGTGTGTTTTATTGGCATGCTTTTAAATTTTTTTGTTCATGAAAAATCCCGTGAGCGTCTTCTTTACGTCAGAGGCATGCAGTGCATTTTGTGGTTACATTGATACAGATTCTGTGAGGAAGAAGATGACATTTCCTCCTCTTTCTTACAAGGTTTACCGCCCAAACTGACAAACACTAAACAGGTGAAAAGTCACACATTGAAATGTGACAAAGGAGGAAAGTACAGCCTACAGGGCTTGCCTGCCTGCTTCGCCTCGCACACAAATGACAAGAGGATCCTTCCTTGGGGAATGGAGAATTGAGACATTTTTTGTGGCCTTCAGATGACAGACATTCTCCTGTAGATTGCCGCCAGAGGAAAGCTTTGGGGCTCTTCCTCAGAAACACCATCCATCCCTTTTAAAGGCAGAGTCTCCTTTTGAGCTGGAGCTCACCGATTGGGCAAGGATGACTGGCCAGTGATCTCCGGGAATCCTCCTGTCTCCACTTGCCCAGCACTAGTGTTATCAGAGCATACCAGCATGCTCAAATTTTGAAATGTAAATTCTAAAACAGGAACGCAGTTCCCAAGCGTGTAGGGCACACACTTTCCTGATTGAGCTGTCTCCCCAGCCCCTGTTACTAGGTCTTTTCTCTTATTTTTCTATATGGTAGGAACAGTGACAATTTTATTTTTCTTTATTCCAGGTGGAGGTAGTTGCATGCCATATAGCTGATTTATAGGAATTGACTTGTATTGAATTAAGATGTTTTCTTTAGTCTCTGCCATTGTTGCCATTCTGCCTTGTTGATAGAAATCACTGTGTAAGAGGTTTACTTTGTACAAAAAAATGGTTCTAAACCTACTCCCTAATGTCTCATTTGCTTCAGGGGAACTCTTGTCTTTGGGGGAACTTCTGCAGCCAGGCCATTGGGACAGCCTCCTCTGAGCATCCCATTACTTCTTTATTTATTGGCACTAGAGATCGAACCCAGAGTCTCAAGCATCAAAACATCTTAATTGAGTTCGATCCTCAACCCTCAATTAAATAAGATGTATTTCTTACACTAGACTGTTTCTTCAATATGCATTTTTTTTTAGAACAAAGGGGTTTCCCCCCCCCTACATTTTGATTAAACTTTTGTTTTTAATGCATGGGTCTCACGAAATAGTTCAGATACGTTTTAGTAAATCCTGTAATTTTTTAGATTTTATTTCGTTTTATGTGTACGGACGGTTTGTCTTGCATATATGTTTGTGCGCCATTGAGTGCAGTGCTCATGGAGGTCAGTAGAGGACACCAGATCTCCTGAAACTGGAGCTGCAGACAATTGTGAACCACAAACCCAGGTCCTCTGCAAGGGTAACAGGTATTCTGAACCGCTGAGCCATCTCTCCATCCTCTCATGTAGTTTTGATTATTACATACAGCTCCCTAACCAAGCCGCCATCTCCAGTGTTCTCTCATGGGTATAACCATGTGAGTCGCACTCAATTCTACCTTCCAAAGAGCCTGCTAGCTGGTTTCTATTCTCATAGGTTATTTTTCTTGTTTCTAGATATCATTCAAGTGGAATCTCCTGAAAGTTGTGTCTGTTTTCATCTGATGCAACGTTGAGCTTCATCCCTGTTGTTGTGTGTATTGAAGTTTGTTTCCCTTTTAATGCTTTTTCATTCTATTTTACAAATAACTACAATTTGTAAGTCCACCCTAACATTGATGGATGCCCAGTTCCATTCCAGTCCAAGTCAATAATGACTAAGTCTCAATGAATATCTTCATGCTGGCTTCTATTGATCCTAACTAAATGCTAAGGAGTAACTCGTGAGCTAGTCTTGTTCACAGTTTCATGAAATTGCTAATTTGCATCTTTGTAGCTTTCTCTCTCTCTCTCTCTGGCTGTGTGTGTGTGTGTGTGTGTGTGTGTGTGTGTGTGTGTTTATATGTGCTGACAAGCATGCCTTATGCATGTGTGCAGAATACAGGTTAACCTTGGGTGTCTTTCTTAGCAGCATTCTCCTTGTTTTATGAGACAGTGTCTCTCACTGGGATCTAGTACTCCTTGAGTCAGCTGGTAAGGCTGGTCAGGAAGCTTCAGGTATTGTTTTGTCTCTGCCTCCCCAGTGATGGAATTATAAGTACACACAACCAGTCACTCTACCCAACTTTTAATGTGGTCTTGGGGATTGCACTCAGTATCCATGCTATCTCCCTGTCCCAGGTCTGTACCTTTCTACACACTTAGCAGAAGTGTGTGCGAGTCCCCATTCCTCGGCATGTCCCTTCCCCTAATAGCTTCGGTTAGTGGTATTAAGACATCTACTGAACTGGCTCTGGGCTTTGCCACTGCTTGGTCACTTTCAGTTCACCTTAACTTCTCTTTTCTGTGTCCTGATACTTTATGCAAAGCCTGGAGGGACTGAACTTCTCAATGTTATCCAGTTCCAGAAAATATGAAACAGCTTGCCTATGGGTATACTTCTGAAACGCAAACCAAGCAATCCAGTGCGATGCCTCCACATCCAGCCCCACCCAGACGTTGCTCATACTCCGGGTCACTGTCTCTTCTGCCTTCATATCCACCTAGAGCTAGGAAGCAGAAAGGTCCTACACCTGATAGCTGAGAAGAAACTCAGGCCAGGCAATCCTAAGCTTGTTGGAGTACTTTTGTCCCTCCCTGTTGGACCTACTGCAAAGGCTGTAGGCCAAGGAGTCGCTGTCTTCTTCTGCCTGTGATTATGCTAAATCTTCCTAGTGTGGGCCCTGCGGGTTGCACATTTCCCCTCTTGGGAACTGGGAGACTATTGAGTATCAAGACAATAGGACCTGTCTTCTGATGTACTGGGCCTGCTGCACCTCCTATTTCTGTTAATATAGTATGTTTTAAAACCAATCTCCTGTGTACCTCCTAGGAGCAAACCGGAACCTTCTTTTAGCAGTACTTAGGGGCTGAACCACGTATTCTTCCATTTTTGCAAGTACGTAGCAGTAATTCAGCTTCATGAGTTACTGAGAGTCCTCATTTGCTTATGGCCTGAGTGTCTCCTGCTGGCTCTTGGGGGAATTCATTTAGCTCACCATCTGTGCTCCCGGTGTCCTCAGGTTGGAGGTCTTTCTGCTCCGATGCCCTAGGATGGCCCCATATCACCTTCAGTTGAAGTCATCACTGGCTAGCAGGGAGTCTCTCTCCTGCCTGTTCCCAAACATTCTCTGTTAAATAACCCTTGTTCCCGTGAGAAAGGGCATGTACTTGTCGACAGACTTGCTTACTGACTTGTTCTCCCCTAGGGCCTAACTATTGCACCATCTACTTTTCCTGATAGAAACAATGAACCGTTGCTTTCTCCTAGTCTGTGCCTAAAGAGCTGCTTCCCCTCACTGCAGAGATGACATGAGGACTGTCGTGGCCTTCTGCCCTCATCAAAGTCACTATCTTGCTCTATGTTGAGCCCTCAGCTTGCCTGTGATTAAATGCATGAAGGATGACACCTAGCGACCACACCTAGCGACCACACCAGAGCCTGTGAGTTTGCAGTGTATACAGAGCCTTCTTATTAGAGTTGAAGTGACAGCCCGACCAGCATCAGAGCTTCATCTTGGCTGATTTGTGCTTCATTACCTGTCTGTGGGTTTTTGTCACCCTCTCTAGTTAACCTGCTCCGGGGTCTCTATGGCTGCCTGTAATAAACGTTACAGCCGCGAGACTGTGTCTATAGATTTTTCTCCATTCCTCTAGCTTCTGAGACATTTTTTTTTCTGACTTAAACAAGGAAAACCACCACCACCACCACCACCACCAATAATAACCAGCCTAGCTGACTGCAGCCATTGCTGAGGTCATGTGCCTGCTTTCTCTGTCCCAGACTCCTGCAGCTCTTACCCACACAGGGAAGCTGTTTCCTTTATGTCCTGGGCATACTATAGCATATGTTTGCAGCTCACAATGTTTGGGAAAGCAGTGCTTGACAAGGAGCGCTAGAGCAGAAAAAGGTGTGTGTAAGACTCTGATCGGGAGAGTCTATACCAGGAAGCACCAAATGAGAGAGAGGGAAACCGGGTCGATGCAAAAGCAAGAGGCTTATTGTTCCTGTGCACTGGGGTCCACCTGCACACAGGAGTGAGGCAACACCAAACAGAAGAATTCTAGGGTTTTTATAGTCTTAGGCTGGGCAGATTTTGGTCACAGTTCCTGGAGGGGAGGGGTAGGTGAGGCTGTGGAAACTTCACAGTTCCTTAGGCAGGTTGGGTGGAGACTGGAGTCTCGAGGGAAATTGTTTTATCTCAGCTAATCGCTCCGGTGGAGTTTCTGGAAACTATTAGCAGGGTCTAGTTTACGGCAGTGTGTGGTCATTCACAAAACGCAGAAAAAAGTGAAGTCACCTGGAGGACAGGTTCTTGCAGAACATTCACAGACCACGGCATTAACTGCAGAATGAATATAGATTAAATATAGACTATGGCATTAATTTTGCCCCTACAGGCGTAAGCTCTTTTGTGGAATGTGATGTCTTCAGAAGGGTGCATTGCCCAGATGTGATGTCAAAATGTCTGAGTTAGTTTATGTTATTGAAGTTTTTCTTGCCTGTGGAGCCGACAGTAATTCTTCTGGACTGTCATTTGTCTGGCGCTGATCTACTGTTTCTTACCAGCTACTGTAAACTTTAGAAAAGTTAGGGAACCTTCCAGGTCCCTGAGAACGTTCCATGTTAGCACCCTCCACAGTATAGCATGAACTTGTCCACCCTGTTTAACGAGTGATGAGTGTTTCAAGTGGGTGATGGAGTGGTCGGACGCTTCTCTCTGAGCTGCGGGAGCTCCATCCAGCCACCTGCTCCTCCTCATGGTGCCCACAGATGTGCTTCCGGTGGTCAACCTTTCCCTTTGCAGTTTCTCATTGCTTTTCTCAGCCCTTCTAATTAGTGTAGATGTGGGTTCTTCTCAGAAACCTGTTCTATGTGGTCACTGTTTTCTCAGCAGCAGTCACAAGCAGACCTCTTCTGTGTTGTCTGACATCAGGGCTTTGAAACACTATGAAACAGATGTCCTACTTATCAGTGTAATTATCTACTCAGAAGATAGTTATTTAATGTAGAGCAGAAACGCCGAGACTTCAGGCACGGCATGCTATGGAATTTGACTACAGTAGTTGGCTCTTTCTATGTGAGGGGTTCCACTCCTGTAGATAAAGATGTAAGCCCCTGGGGTTTGCACCTGCACTCAGGAATTTATTAATACTGAAACATGTTATTACAGACTCAGTAATCTAGAGCTGACTTGAAATACACAGGAGCACGTGCATAAGTGATATGGAAACACTACTTCATTTTATATGAGGGGTTTTGAGCATCCACAGGTTTTAGTGGCTTCTGGGAGTCCTGGAGCCAGGGCCCCATGGACCCTAAGGAGTACTTATGTAACTGAACACAGTGGGTTCACATCTGGGTGAGTACAAAGCTGAAATAAGCAAACCAAGGCAGGAAACAGGAGAGAAAGACTGATTACCAGTGTCGGGGAGGCTGAGCAGAGAGGCTATTTTCAAATCAGCCCCTCCTCCAACAAAGGAAGCACCCATGGGGACCTCATCCCAGGAGGCTATGCATACTCATTCAGAAAAGCACTTTAAGAGTGGGTGCATTCCGCGCATACTCACTTTGAGATCATAATTTACAAAAGAAAGACAATTGCGGTATGCTCAGCTGAAAGTCAGGCACATAGTCAAAAAAGCTAAAATGGTAGACAAGGATGAATCTGAGCATGCTCCGCTGTGTTCCTAAATAAAAATAAACAAAAGGACACTAAATGTGCATTAACATGTTAAAATGTGACTCTGTCCCAAAAAGTCCCTGTCTCGCCTAGTGGCTAATAGTTATGCCTTAGCTCATGAGGGAAAAAGAATCTTGTATTTATGCAGTTTTAAGATCTCATGGGCAGCATGGACACGTGGCAGATTTGACCTCCATGTGAAAAGAAACCCCTGCCAATGAATGCTAATGGCTGCCAGACGGACACTGGGACATTAGTAACTTCCAAAGGCTTCGCTTCAGCTACAGTAAGAACACACCCCAAATTTAGCAGTGAAACCCAAAAGTTTATTCTATCAATAAGATAGTGACCGGGGAGTAGAGATGGCTCAGTGGTTAAGAACACTGTCTGTTCTTCCAGAAGGCATGAGTTTAATCCTAGCACCCACATGGCAGCTCACAACTGTCTGTAACTTCAGTTCCAAGGAATCCAATGCACTTTTCTGATCTTCATAGGTACAGCACACATGTGGCATACAAATAAATATATGCAGGCAAAACACACGTAAAATAAAAATAAAATAAAAAATAACATGATAAGTGTCAAATGAAGAAATACATTTTAGGAGGACTATTTAAAGAGCATAAAGCTGTAAACAAGGAAGGGACATCTTCATTGGGGGAGGTGGCTGTTGCTGTCATGGGAATGTGCTGTCTCAATATGGAAAATGGCTTGGTACAGTCCAGAAAGGAGACTATTTCATCTGAGGGAGCACTGTGTCTGTTATGCCCAGATCACTAGATCCCTAAAGACCCCAAAGCCTCAAGCAATATCCAAAAGCAAGGAGCCTTTATTCAAGATTGAGCTTGGATTCTTGGACCTCACCAACACAGAAGATCAGTAGCTAGAGCCCTGGACTGTCTTTAGGCGGAGTTCTTATTGTGATTACAGCAAGGAATGGGAGTTTCAAGTTTGGCAGTTACAGGATTGGTTGAGATTTAGCAAGGTTGAGTTGGTGCTAGGGCATTGGTTGAGCCTGACTGTGAAATGCTTACACAATTTATCCATAACATCTGGGGACATTAGGTACGTGATTGACTCTGGCTTAGGGTGTTTCCTTCCTGGAACAATTTATGGTTTTCTAGCAAGAGAGGCGAACTTAGGGACAGGTTCAAATGGTGCCTGCTGAAAAAATGGAGTCACATTAGCTAAGACTCTTCAGTGTCTTTAACCAAAGAGCTAAGGCCCAAGAGTTAGAGAAACAGAGGGGTATTTTCATAGATATGAGTGGATAAGGTTAAGAAGAACTGGGTGTGAGAAGCCAGAATAAAGTGCTACATGACTGGTTAAACAGGGGATATTTTACCTGAGACCATCTGTCTTCAAGTGGACAGAATCTTAGGAACCCCAAGAAAGGTGGGTCAGTGGAGAAAAGGCTACTCAGGTAGTCACTGAGGAGAAACAGGGGAGCATCATTTGTAGGTTTGTCTCTGGCTTTATCAGATGTAAAGAAGAGGATTATGAGCTTTACCTACCCCATATGGGGAGGAATGATTCTTTACATATAGATGCTTTCAGGAGCACAAATGGGTGTGAGGATAACACATTATTTAAGAGTCTAGTTGCTTTTACTTGTGACTGTAGAATAAGATGGATTCTTTCAAAAGAGAAGTTTGGCCTTACAGAAGTTAAAGTCCCAAAGAAAGCAGAAACAGTCAAAGTGGGTTGAGAGTTTTGAAATTGCTCTGTTTTTTTTTTTTGTTGTTTTTTTGTTTTTTTGTTTTTAACAGTTAAAACACAGGGGACTTCATGAAGATTGATTAGAGTCTCCTGATCTTTTGAAACTGTTCTATTCTAAGGTTGAATTTGATCAACTGATACGTGGATGTTGGGCTCCATTCTGGTTTGATCTGGTTTTCTGGGGTTTGGTGAAGGACCTTGATCCACAAGCATCCCTTTACTTATGCTTTAAGAAGGTTAAAAGAAAACATTTCCTTGCCGAGACTTTATCACCTTTTCTTCTGTACTTCTGAACGATCTCTCCGACTCCCACTTCTTGGTATTGTAAGTTAGTCTCCTATAACTTAGGCTGGCCTCAAATTTGAGATCCTTCCACCTTAGCATCTCTAGGGGTTCGATTCAGGATGTTCGCTATCACACCTGCTTAATACTTTCTCAGCTTCTATTGGTTTCTTGACCATGAGCTGTGTCCGGGTGTCATTAAGTGTCCCTTAGCCATGTGGCAAATATACCTAGGTAGTCCTCTAGGCTCTTGGGCTACCAAACACTGCCCCTGCCCCAAGGAGACCACAGCTGTAGGTCATGTATGTTTTGATTTGTCAATGTGTAGTAGTCAGGATGAAGAGAGCAAAGGCAAAATTTCCAAGGTTATGACCACAAGCATTATACTAAGCATTAGCATGTTTTACACTCCTGCATGAGAGAAGAGAAGCATCCAGCTTAGCTGTAGAGAATTTTGTCTGAGCAACTAGATGAATGGAAGTGATATTGTCTTATATCCAGAAAAAAAAAGTGTGCATAACAAAATACAATAGGTGGAGAACTGGATTCTTTATTAAGCCTCCTTCAGACCCAATTCACTTTTTCAGTGATAAAGTCTGGAATTCAAAGATGTGACCCAAGCCCAGAATGGTAAATCTAGAGCTGACATTTGGAATACCATAGCCATAGAGTTGGCCTTGTACCACGAGGACAGACTTGTTTTAACCTAATAGATATTCTAATAGAGTCTAGGCTCATAAATAGGACTCAGTAATGAGGGAAGCCTGCTATTTTCCAAAACAACCTCATTTTAAAAACCAGTAGTCTCTGCCCAGTGAGCATGGGTGCTCTGATTAGCTCCACAACATTGTGTAGGGTATGTGGACCTTGGGGCAAACTTCAAGGTTGACTTGATGCAATCCACTGGTGTGCTTCTTTGTCTGCTATTCATTATTCCCTGTGGCTAATTCATTCCCCAGGCGACTCTCTGATAATCAAATGGTATATGGAGAATGAATCTGGGTGGAGAGGTTTCATAATTAATTTTAAAAGAGTATACTATAAATGAGATACAAAGCAATAAGAATAAGATTAAAATTACACTCAGGTGATAAGTTAATGAGAGAGTCAAGTATTGGATACATTTGTTGGCTCTAGGAAGGATCATTAAAAGTAGCCATAGGACATAGGTTACAAGCCACATTGCTGACAGAGCTAAAATTCATGACACCGTCTTACCATAAATAAATAATTCCAAGCAAATGTGTTTTGAAAATTCTTGGTATCTCTAGCTTATTTTTAAAAACAAATGCAAGTAAAATTCTTTCAACTTCTAGAAACAGGAAGAAAAGGCTCAATCATAAGTGAGGGTCAGTGACACAGAGACCCTGGAACAGTAGAGTTGTCAGAGGCATAAAGGAAAAGAGTTATGATCCTGTTACCAGAGCCCCTGTTATAGGGCCTGGCTCTTAGGTCCAAATGTCCTCCATGTGTTAAGAGAAAATAATACTGAATGTAGATAGAATTGAGATGAAGAATTTATTTTTAGCTTTGGCTTTAGAAAAAAATACAGCCCCATGCTTATCCTCCAAATGTTAAACCACACTTAGAATTGATATTAAATAGAAGGTAGGGGACACTACCAGAGGAATGTTTTTATACTGTGTTTTAACAGATGTCTGGACTATTCATTATTTTTGTTTTCAATAGATCACTAACCCATCAAGTTTAATTTAGGAAGAATGTTATAAGCAAATAATTATATTTCTAAACCAAAGATGATCATTTTTATATTGAAATGGGTTGGTATATTTCATCAATGATTCTGTAAGAGTTTTATCTATGCCCTTACTCAAACCATACCTATAATATGTACTTGATAGGTTCAGAATTTATTTTTAAAAAACCTTCCCGAGAAATGATAACAGCTTTAAAAATATTTTATACCAAAAAAAAAAAAAATGTTAAAACACTGAGCAAAAAAACAAGCTGCTGCTTCATTGCAGGCATACCTGTGTGTACATGTTCTCAGAGGGGGTCGTCCGGTGAGTCAGTAAGCTCGAGTTCCCACCAACTTTATCCTGCCCTTGGATTGGACATCGACAATGATTAGAATATGGGTACTACCAATTTCTAAAGCCCACAGTTACTACATTCTTATATTTTTAGCCTTCGAAGTCTATGTTACTTAGATTGGGGAATATTAAAAAGTGGCCTCACAAAAAATAATACATGGCAACTACTGAAGTAAATTGAGACCCTTAAAGAAATAAGCCAGTTCTTTTCAAGCATATCATTAGCCATGTTCCATAGAGATGTAGACGATTTAAATTAAGAATTGTGACTGTGATAACCAGCACTCCATGGGGTCCAGTGAACCATGCAAATGTTTCTCATTCTGGCCTGAGTAATGGAAATTAATTAACTTTAGACATGCTTAGAGTCATTGCTAAAAATTATGTTACTATATGCAGCATAAACATATAAATAAATATTGCCAACCTCAAGGAAACCAAGGAATAGGAACCTAAGCTATTTGCTCACTGTTTCAGGCAAGAAGGTGGATGCCAGAAGTCTTGTGAAGGACTTTGAGTCAGTTTTAATCAGCAAACTCATATCCTCAGTCTTCACTCGGGAGTCTCTGAAGTCTAAGATAGAAGAGAGCCTTTGGACAAAGCCTCTGACCTCTAGTCATCTCTGGGGCTTAGTCAGGGCACAGAGGCCTGGGAAATCACTTGTGCTGAAGAGATAGTTTAGAGTTAAAACGGAGAGTTATATGGAAAAAGCAGCTTTATTCATCGAAGGCCTCTTTGTTTGGGAAAGGACTTGGCAGCGTGACACAAAATACAGAACACAGAGGGATTTTACATTTTAAACAGCAAGGCAATTTGGAAGGGATAAGAAAAAGACAAATCCTAGCAAGACAATGACCCCAAATGCCTTCCAACATCAGATGAACTTACTGGAGATGACATACAAATTTAATTTGTAATTTTGTTACCCACAAGGAGGTAGAAATGTAATCCATCCCAAAGCCCTTCACACTGATAACAAAAATAAAAGTGAGTGGCTCAGGAGAGCACATTTTTCTCACAGAGAGATTTGAGAGGATTTTTTCCATTAGTCCTTATGATACAATTTAATAAAAACATTTTCCACCTTTATGATAAGAGGAGTTTAAAACTCAGCCCATATACGTCCTCCGTGTATACTGATGTGATCACACCATGAGTTTAGTGGAAACAACGTGAAGAAAAGCTATCACTCCCCAGTCAAGGTAAGAAAGTCTCCAATGGCCTGGCGTAATCTGGGTTTAGAACCCACCACAGCTGACCAACCATCCTTGTAAGAGGAACCTTGAGGCAGTGGTAGGGATACAGTTTGTGAAAAGCAAGTGCCCAGAGCATATCACATCACCATGCGAGGTAAAATACTGCATGAATGGGAAATGTCCCTCGTCCAAGATTCTTAAACAAAATTTTTGTACAAAAGACGGCTTTCATGCGTTTATGACCTCTTTCTGAAATGGTTTATTTTTATCAGATTAGTGCTCCTTTTTATTCCCTTGGGAATAACTGGCTGGACTCTTTTTAGAAGGACATCTAGATGCTAACTGGAGATTTCTGAGAGTTGGATGTGGGCAACTCACTGTCCTCAGATCTGGCCAGCAAGAAAAGTACCAGGGGGTTTGTTCTAGGGATGCACACAGCCATGAGTGATTCTTCTAGAAGCCAACAGAAGGGGAGCTATACAAATGCCCAGGCTTCAGGATATCCAGTCCAAAAATTGTACATCTAGGAGGATTGTTACTGCTCTTGTGGTGAAACACACAGTTTATATAAACTGCTGCTTAAAGAAAAATCTTTGTAAAGTTTCAATAGTTCTAAGTAATACTTATAATTTATTTTAAACGATCTAAAATTTATTAGGATTTTCTGTGAGCTTTTAACATGTCTCTTAAGGTCCACGGGGACTGTAAAATATAGTACATATTTCACAAATGAGAAAAAAACATTGTTTTAGAGCTGATTTTTAAATTGTCCAGAGTGCCATGCTATTCAGGGCAAATGGGTCAAACTGTTTGCTCCCTAAAATTTGTGTGATAAAGCATTCATCCCAAGTTACAGAATTTGGACAAAAGTTTGAGCAGGAAGTGATTCAAGTCTAACTGAAGTAATGAAGACAGGGCCCTAGCTTGAAAGAATAAGGAGATTAGGAGAAAAGAAGCAGGCACTTCCATGTGCTCTCTCACTGTGGTGTAAAGGCTGGTCTGCAGGCAGAAGGAGCCTTCAGCAGACACAACCCACCAGCACACTGACCTTCCCAATCCAAACTGTCCTGTGATGTTCTGAATTCCTGGTCTCTGTAGCAAGGCTTCCCTTTTCATCTCTGATTTGGTTGTGTTAGGTCTTTTCTTTCTTTTGGTTAATTTGCTGAGGGGGTTTCAGATCCCGTTCATTTATTTCCTTAAAAAATGTTTTTATTAACAGTTAAACATTTTATATAATATAGTTTGGTCATATCCATCCCCTTCTCCTACCTCTTCTAGGTTTCCCTCTCACACCTTTCCCCAGGTCCATCCTTCTTCCATATCTTTCAACCTTTGAGCTCTCCTTAAAAGAAAACAACAACAAGAACAACAAAACAAACAAACAAAAACACATCAAATTCAGTTTTACCTCCTATGTATCATAAGTGTGGGGCTATCCACTGGTGGGGGATATGTGGCCAACCTATTAGAAGCCTCACTCTCAAAGACAACTGATTCTCAGTCTCCCTGCAGCTCTCGTTAGCAACAGCTCTTCCTTGAGCAATAGGAGTTTCTGCCCACCAGAAAGGGTTAAGTGGGGTTGGGAAAAGAGAGCAGGGAACAGGAGGAGCTGAAGGGAGAGAGAACTACATAGAAGACCTTTGAAAGTACCACACAGAAACCCACTACTATAGAAGCCTTCTAAAATATGTATACACATTTACAATACATATCAAAAAAGTTTAAGTGAAGGTATCCCATAATTGGGTGACGGTAACCCCACTAGAAACCACAGGCTAACAAATTCAAGGCAAAGTGCCTGGGATAGGTTACCTCTTTCAGAGTTGTGGGCCAGTGAGGTTCCGTAGACCTTCAAACACTGGGATCTATTGCTGTTACTTCTGGTTGGGCTCCAGAACAGCAGGCCCTGCTGCTGACGATACCGCATCCTTGAGCCACAGACTATGAAAAAGTCAAGCTTATACTAACATGGATGCTCCATCCCTAGGAACTACAATTCATGGTGCTGGGTTGTGCGGTGTATATTATCAGAGGCAGAAACTATACATCGGTCTTACCAATCTGTGAACCCTGTGATTCATAACAGGTGTGGCCCTGGCAAAATACGCTCAGTGGTTAGAAAAATGTCACAGGAGTAACCAAATGCCTTGCGATTGGGTCTAAAGTCTTCTCCATGGAACCCATACCACATTATCAGGGGCAAGCACCTGTGGCTAGACAAGTCATCGACTCAGCTGAGGATCCACTATTCCTATTTGTCTGTAAATATAGTACTAACTGACTGTTGAAGACTTATGGGAATAGCCATGAATTAGTGCATCTCTTAGCTCTCATCAGAGAATACTTCTTTTTGGAGTAGTTGGTGGTTGACACAGTTATTCACGACTGGTCAAGGTGCCGGAGATAAAAGACTGCTGCACAGCCCTAAAGGGAATGTCTATAGCACTCTCCTCCTCCCAAGGCCCAGGATCATCATAAAAGGAGACAGAAAGATTGCAAGAGTAAGAGGCAGTTGATGCCTATAAGAAAACAGAATCTTCTGGACACACAGGGCAGTCACACACACTTACTCACAGAGGTTGTGATTAGCATACACAGGACATACAGAAACTCAAGCTAAGGAAAATCTTGCTATTTTTCTCAAATAGTTTATTTTTTCATTTCAGTTATTTTTACTGTTTCAAGTTTCTATCTCATTCATTTCTACCCGAATCTTAATCATTATTTCTCGACAGTATGTTTAGGTTTATTCTTTTCTTTTCTTTTCCTTTCTTTCTTCTCTCTCTCTCTCTCTCTCTCTCTCTCTCTCTCTCTCTCTCTCTCTCCCTCTCTCTGTCCCCAAAGCTGTATACTGTATCAGTAAGCTATTTCTGAGTTGACTCTGATATTCATGGGGGTATACTTTCCCTTTTAGTGTTGACTTCCTGTACCCCATAGATCTTAGTTTTCCTTTCAGTCAGCTATTGGAACTTCCTCTTTCCTTCTTGATGTCTTTTGTGACCCAGTCATCTTCAATGTGTGTTGTTTAATCTCCGGGAGTTTGATTACATTTTATAGTTTCTCTTATTTTGATATCTTGCTTTAGTGCAGCTTGAAGAACCTTATGCATAAAAGTTGCTTAGTCACTGTCTCCCTCTTCATTTGTATGGATGAGGCATTCAGGAAAATTCTCCCGAAGTTCCACTTGTAGCATTGATGTACTTCAGGGTCACAAGGAGCCAAGCCCACCTTACACCGGTTTGTGCTTTTCCCCATCTTCTCTCTAGCTCCCAGGCTGTAGCTCAGTACCAGGCTGTCTGCCTCTCACAGCAAGCTGGTCAGTACTGCAGCTGCTTTGCATGCAAAAGCATCTAGGGTTGCAAAGCAAAGCACACAAGGATGACCCAAGAGGCAGTCGAGGAGGAACTCATCCTTGATTGACCTTCATTCTGAAGACAAGGTTGAAATGCTTTGTCTTATGTAGCTGTGGGCAGGAATGTGGGTTGTTGTTGTGTTTTTTGTTTTTGTTTTGTTTTTGTCTGAATTATGAGACATAACGCATCTAAGGGAGTCCATTTGTTCTGACCTAGGAGGACCTAGGAGGATTCTAGAGAGAGTGGCTTTTCTGCTCCAAGACAAGTAACCAATGGCAGAAAGTGGCTGATAGTTTGCTACCCACAGAGATGAATTTGGCTATGCTATGGAAAGCACCATTTGAGGAAGCGCCCCTGCATTTGTGTTTTGTAATGTGAAAGGACCAAGCAAAGGCAGGAGCCAGACTTTCTGCTCATGTTCCAAAGTCAAGCAGAATAGTATTTTTCAGAGTGAAAAATATAAAAAAATTAAAAAAAAGAAAAAAAGAAAAGAAAAGAAAATTAAATGAGTTACTGAATTTCAGGTAGAGACCCAGTGTTTATTACATTGATACATAATTCTCACATATTTGCATCTGAACAGTGGTTTTCTTTAGAAGTGTCATGCTTCTGAGCTCTAACACTGCAGTGTGCTTTGTAAACTTGTATAAACTATAGAGACATTTCCCACCTTCCCATGGATTCCCCAGACAGAGGGAAAGGCCCTAGGTGGACCTCCTGAGGTGCACACACATCGATTCCTTTTATCTTTAAATTCTTCATCCTATTAAAAATCAATATTTCTTATAACACGTGAAAGCCTACGCAGCCATTTTCATACAGCTCTGTCTGTGAGAAACTCTGCACTCTGGGTCTATAACTGAACAGCGGTGACTGTGAACCCCGCAGAGAGGAAAGGTCTATTGGGTTCCTCACTCTGGAGGTTTGGAGGTCAAGATTGGGTGCGCAAATAGAGGGAGGCCAGTTTTGTAGGTAGAGACTCTCTTCAGAGTTCCAAATTAATACAGGGCATCATATGCTTAAAAGAAAAAAAAAAAAAAACCTGCCCCAGTTTAGGCCTCTTGTCATCCTAAAAGGCTTCAGTCGTATTGGGTGGGGCCTCCACTTTGATGGGTGCTGTTGGCATTGATTACTTACCAAACATGTCACTTCCAATCTATAGCCAGATCAAGTTTCACTTTCTTAATAGCTTACAGTGGGGTATAATAGCTTCCTGTGCTCCGGTAGACACAGTCAAATCACAGCAGCCTGTTTTTGAGTGAGGAGCCTGTTCAGGTGACAAAAATATTGCTCATCAGGCTGGAGAGAGAGCGAGAGCGCATGCGTTAAGAGCACCTGGGCTTTTGAGTCCTAGCACACAGCAGCTAACAACAGGTCTTTGGAACTACAATCCCATGGGATATGTCTCCCTCTTCTGGCCTCTTGTGGTACTGCATACACATAATGCATAGACGTATATGCAAGCAAAGCACCCATATTTATTTTTAAAATTAATGAAATCTCTCCCAAATTAAAACTGTCTTGTTCACATTATGCATAGAATGAAATATGCCACTGTCATTATTTTAGGTTTTATTTTTATATTTGTAAGATAAGGACTCAGTCTCTAGCCCTGGCTGGCTCACAACTCTCAGCAGTCCTCCTGCCTTCAGTTCTCAAGTGATGGGATTAAAACTAAGCACCTCTACTTCTTTATCTGTTCTTCATGTGAGGGACACCTAGGTTGTTTCCAGATTCTAGCTATTATGAGTAAAGTCCAGGAGTGGTATATCTGGGCCTTGAGGTATACTACTCAGCTATCAAAAACAAGAAAATCATGAAATTTGCAGGCAAATGAATGGAACTAGAAATGATCATCCTGAGTGAGGTTACCCAGACCCAGAAAGATAAGCATGGCATGTACTCACTTATAAGTGGATATTAGACCAGCATAGATGTCCTCTGAGAGACTCCACCTAGCGGTGGATGCAGACAGATGCTGGGACTTGAAGCTGGACTCTGGGCATGGTGCTGAGAGTAATATGGAAAAGTGGAGGGATGGAAGGCCCTGAGGGGCCAAGAGCTCCACAAAGACACCATCAAGGCCATGGATCTGGGCATGTTCATTCTTGACGGGGGTGGGTGTCAGGGGCGTTTGAGCAGGGACTGCTTCTGACATGTACTCTGGTTGGTGTCTGCAATTTCATCACAGCTCTTTGGCAGGGCGACCTTGAGGATGCACAGAGGAAGGGGACCCAGGCTAACCTGATGAGACTGGATAGCTGTGGTCAGATGGTAGGCCAGGAAGGCCCCCCTGTGTGAGGTCTAGGGGAAGGGAACAGGGAGGAAGAGGAAGGGAGGCTGAGTACTGGAGGATATGAGGTAGGGGGTAACAATCGGAATGTAATATGAATAAGCTATAAATAAATAAATTTGAAAAAAACCTCTAACACCTCTTAGAGAACATCTTAAATCCAAGTTGTGTAAGTGATATTATTAGGATTACATAAATATTTGATAAATACATACTAAATTTGAGAGCATATGTATGAATGAAATGACTTTTGCAATAAAATCTCATAACAGAATGATAGCTAGTTTAGAGGAATGCATATCTACTTCAACATATCTAAATACATTCTTGCTATAGTATTTCTTTTATTGTTTTTGTTTGTTTATTTAGCTTTTTTGTTGTTGTTTTAGTATGGATATCTCTATATAAAAAGCTGATTTGGAAGCCCAGTCTCAAAACTGATCTTGCAGCTTCTCTCAATTATTGAGATTATAGGTGTGGGCCACCATGGCTGTCTCTTTTAGCTTTAATTGGACACTTGTTATTGGGTATGTTAATTTAGTCAAGGAAGTCTCTGGAAGACCTTAAGAACTTAGATACAAATGCAAGAACAAAACCAGGAGTGCAGTGTTGAAGAAAGCTACCCAGTGGGACCCAGTGCCATCACAGTGAACCCATATAACTCTCTGTTTCCATCAAATGTGTCCTCTCCCCATAGTGCATCAGTGAGTTTAAGAAAACTCTTATCTGGAACAGTGTATATACTTGAACATTGATTGGTGTTAATATTATTAAGAATAAACATGGAAAATAATGTAATCATTTATTCAAGTTCAATGTTAGTAATTTATATCCACAAACATTTTGAAATGAATTTTATAATATATATTATAATATGTATGTACAAAACTGTATAATATGAATGTGGCTATGGGACATAAGTCATCTATCGTAGACTAGAGTGGAGACTGTTTTGGGGGCTGGTGTGACTATATAGGAAAGAGCCATATTTCTCATGCTTCCATATGTAAAAGCCATGTGTCTCCCAGCCATGTGTCTTCCTTTTTAAATTTCTTGCTTACAGTATGCAGTAAGAAGCATCCTGTAGGGTAATTCCAACATCAAGCCACACTCATAGACGACCACACTCAGTTACCGTAGCACCTCTGTTATTATGGCTGTTCCTGATGACGTCAGTCATGTAGAACACTCAGGCTACAGGTCAGAGACATCAGACTCAAGACTCCAGGGACGACTCCAGTGAGAATCTCAGGCCTATGTGGGTGACATTTGCGTCATTCAAAAGATCAAAAAGCATTCCAGTAGTGAGTTCACACAGAGCCAGCATGAACTCAGACCACTGCCCTGACTTCTTCAACTAAAGTATTTTACCAAAGCAGCTACTTAAGAACAGCAAACAAACACTCCTTAGATCAAAAGTCACTTTTCAATTAATAGATTTATTTCGTCGAGCACAGAAAAGGCTTTTCGTCTGCAGTACCCACAATGTCAGCAGAACCCATGTTGCTGTTTTGGTCAGCTAACTTCCTTTCTCATTTACTCTAGAAGAAGCAAAGTTTCAAGATCAAGTTAGCAGAGTACAGCCATGAGGTGTTGAAATGGGTGGGCAACTTCTGGGGTATGGTACATGGGAACCCTGGAAGGTCAACAGATTTGCCTCAATCCTTAGGATGGCCACCCTAAAGAAACAGTATGAGTCCCATCAGGCCTCCCCACCAAGAGGAGGTCGTCAAATATGGGGCACCAGAGTTCATGTCAGAGTCAGTCCCTGCTCTCCACATAACTGTGGAGAATGTCCTATCCATTGACTAGATCAAAGAAAGGATAAACAGGCTACCAAGATGAGACTTGGTAACCTATGACCATATAGTGGGGAAGGAGGTCCCCCTCAGTCGCAGACCTAGGGGAGGGGAATAGGGTGAAATCAGGAGGGAGGAAGGAACAGGTGGATACAAGGGATGGGATAACAATTGAGTTGTAATCTGAATAAATATAGTAAAAAATAAAAAAGAAACAGTATGAAATTGTCTGAAAAATAAACATGTATTTTAAAAGTTATCTGAAATATTTTTGCAACAATGGACAACAGAAATAGATTTCATTGAGTGGAGCTACTTTCTATTAAAAAAAATGTTCTTAGGAAAGGCTTAGGTCAAATACCCACAGGACAGGCCTCAGGGATTCTTCAGTCAAAATCTTTAAGGATTAGTGAAGAATAACAGAAAGTGGGTGGGTTTTCTCACTACTTACTCACCCACCCACTCCCTGCTCACGTGTGTGCTTACTCAATTGCTCACCCTTTACCCTCAAGTAGATGCTCTTCTCACAACTCCAAGAAGGTAAGTGTCTGTGATCCAGACAAGACTTAAGAGTCAGTGAAAACCACATACTTGTTTAGAATCTCAAGGTATTTTTCATCAGATTTCTGTTTGCTTGAAGCTATCACTGTGAGTTGCTGTCTTGAAGTTAGGCGGGTATAATTTTGAAAACTGATCTCTATTTTATGGAATTTGTCTTGGTCACAAAACTTGGTTTTATTAACAGCTAATCAACTTATTTGCATATAAATTTTACAGAGACACCTTTATACAGATCTCGTCACTTGTGGCCTTTTAGACAGCGACATCATAAAACAGCTTGGGGTTGAAGCTAAACTAATGTCTTTGTGATTCTAATCAGTGATGCTATTGTGGGAATTAGAGGCTGCACGTTAACTTGTAAGATTCTAGAGAAATCCTAGCTGTCCAACCTATATGTAGAAATCCAGAAAAAAATGTATACTTCCATCTTCAGAGGTGGAGACGAAAGTGACTTGCTAAAGAAAATGTGGCCCCTGCATGCTGCATCCACTGACCCCAGTCACCGTTCCGTCAGTCCCCATCCTCTCTCTCAGGGCTGCCTTTGCTCCTATTTCAAAATCTATTAATAAGTAGAAATTTCCATTCAACTATGGTCCCTACTAGCTGAGTAATATAGAATACTTTTTTCCTTGGGAAGTTTTATTGTATCATCTTAGAAATGCATCACGTTGATGTTAGCTGATTGGCAGAGGGAGGCCAGTTTGTCCTGGCTTAAGTAGAACTGTGAAAATAGTGAGGTTACTCACTAAATGTCACAAATGTAAATGTTCTTCTCATCCTCCAAAGGCAGACAAGTTATCATTAATGCTCTCAAAGGCCCTGGACCTTTGTATCATCTACTCTACAGTGGAAAATTCCCACCCCAAATCCCAGTTAGTATCAAGTCTGACCTAGCTGACCCTTCATCTGGTACTCTCACATGTACCTTAACATCACTAATTCTCATCTTTTGGCCATTTCCTTTTCTTTAGCATGAACCCCTAACACAGGGTTCTCAGCCTGTGGGTAATGGCCCCTTTGGCAAACCTCTATTTCCAAAAAAAAAAAAAAAAAAAAAAATTCTGGGAAACATTACAATTCATAAGAATAGCAAAATTACAGTTATAAAGTAACAACAAAAATAATTGTATGGTTGGAGGTCTCCACAATCTAAGAAACTGTACTAAAGGGTCACAGTGTTAGGAAGGTGGAGGATGGCTGCCCTAACCCGTGTCCTGTGTCTTCCACATCCAAATAGTACCACAGCCAAACCTAGAAACCTTCAATGGTTTTTCCTGTTCCCTTCTTTACTCAGAGACCCGATGGCCTTAATCTGCAATTCTGCCTGTTTTAGCCTTTCAGTACCTCTGAGGTCTCTCCATCCATCTCTCTGGCCTCCAGCTTTTTTCTGTCCATCCACATTACAGCAGGCAGATTGATTTTCCAGAGATCAAACTCTTCTCACGATCGTGCAGCTTCCGTCCTTGCATGACGTCCTTGTAGTGCCAGACATAATATTCACACACCCAGCTTGTCATTCAGACACCACTGTGGTCTGACCTCAGCCATGTCTGTTTCCTTACCAGCAGGCATGCTATCCTCCATGCCCAGCTCCTCAGTTTGTATGTGGTCCTGCAGGGAGGCTTCCAACCCACTCTCATCGCTCCCTTCTGCTCTCCTGCCACACACACTTCCTGCACTGAACTTTAAACATCATATAAAGTTTTTCATCTCAGCATCCATAGTGTCTAAAAATAAGATGCCTCAAAAGGCTCTGTGCTATGCAAGAACTGAATTAGCACACAGTTTCTGACCTAGGAATCCATACGTTTTCCCTCTTGATATAAACATAAACATCTCAGGGCATTATTACTGAGCCAGCGGAGAAGGCTTCCCAATCATCCTGACATGATGGCAGTTTAACCCCGAGAGGTAAAATATTATGATGCAAATGTATGATTTTTTTTGAAGGGATAATTAGCAGTTTGGCAGCTTGTGCACAGGAAGCTTGGAAGCTGTAAATTTCCTACCTGCATAATTTAAGCCACCTCTAAGTAGAAGGTCTATGTTAAAGGGTGGATCTCTTTGAAATGTGCCTTGTTACTTGCTGAGTGACAAAGAAGAAATGGTGAGCTATATTGATGACTTTGTTTTAAGAACAGTAAATCTTAAAAGGGTTGTTGCCAGGATGTAAGATTCAGTTGTTCTCAACCTGTGGGTTTTTAACCACTTTAGAGGCCAGTCAACCCTTTCACAGGGGTCACCTAAGACCATCACAAGCACAGATATTCACTTACGATTCATAACCATAGCAAAATTACAGTTATGGAGCAGCAACAAAAATAATTGTATGGTTTGGGGTCAGCACAAGGCAACGAGCTGTATTCATAGGTTGCAGCATCAGGGTGGATGAAAATCACTGCTCTAAGGAAAGGAAAGGAAATATGTGAGCAGTTTATAACGGTATGTAAATGTCACATGGATTTTGACAAGTCATCTGTTATCTATATATAATCCTGGACATTTTCATATGTAAACTGGCACAGTGCAGTTACCTGTATTGGAGACTTGTTGCTTAATGATCAAGGGTACAGAGCCTATCAGTGGTCCCTGTCTCAGTGGTCACAGCTATCATTTGTACCCCTCTTCCCCCCGTTAACATATTAGAAGCTAGGAACCTTTCCTTCTTGGGTCTGATAAAGGTAATGTCTCAAGACAATTGCCACTGGAAACATTACCTTTACTTATGCATATCAAGAGATAAATATCAGGGGATAAATCAGAAAGCCCAGGTTGGTCACAAGCCAGAGGCAGCCTGGGGAATACAGAAGCACAACTTTGTGGTATCTTCAAGAATAGTGGACAAGGTTGGTGTCTTAGTTAGGGTTACTATTTCTGTGATGAAACGTTATGACCCCATTTCTCAATTGGGTTATTTGGTTTGGTGGTGTTTAATTTCTTGAGTTCTTTATATATTTTGGATATTAGACCTTTGTCAGATGTAGGGTTGGTGAAGATCTTTTCCCAGTCTGTAGGCTGTCGCTTTGTTCTCTTGACCGTGTCTCTAGCCTTACAGAAGCTTCTCAGCCTCATGAGGTCCCATTTATTAATTGTTGACATTAAGGCCTGGGCTGTTGGTGTTCTGTTCAGGAAGTTGTCTCCTGTGCCAATATGTTCCAGGCTCTTCCCCACTTTTTCTTCTAAGTGACTTAGTGTCTCTGGTTTTATGTTGAGGTCTTTAATCTACTTGGATTTGAGTTTTGTGCAAGGTGACTTTCTCAAGTACTCTGGTGCCTCACATTTGACTATGTCCCCTGGCGGGGGAGACCTAGTGGCACTCAGAGGAAGGACAGCAGGTCACTGAGAAGAGACTTGATACCCTATGAGCATATACAGAGGGAGGTAATCCCTCTGAGGAACAGTCATAGGGGAGGGAAATAAGGGGAAAATGGGAGGGAGGGGAGAATGGGAGGATACAAGGGATGGGATAACCATAGAGATGTAACAAGAATAAATTAATTAAAAATAAAATTAAAAAAAAGAAAAAAGAAATGTTATGACCAAAACCCAAGCTGGGGAAGAAAGGGTTTATTGGTCTTAACCATTCCACAGTGTAGTCTACCACTGAGAAAGCCAGGACAGGAACTCAAGCAGAGTCCAGCCACCTGGATACAGGAATAGATGCAGAGGCCATGGAGAGGTGTGGCTTACTGGCTTGCTCCACATTGGCTTGTTCAGTGTGCTCTCTTATGGAACCCAGGACCACCAGCCCAGAGATGGCACCAATCACAGTGTGCTAAGCCCTTCCTTATCAGTCATTAATTTGGAAAATAAAAATACTTTACAACTGAATCTTAGAAAGGCATTTTCTCGTTTGAGGTCCCTTCCTTTTAGATATAACTCTAGCTTTTGTCAAGCTGGCATAACACTAGGCAGCACAGTTGGGTAAGCAGGCTTGGGACCAGCTGGTGAGGAGAATGTCAGCAAGCTTAGGATACAGAGTAGGGCCTAGTTGTCTGGGATGTGGATACGGAGTCTAGTAAGTAGAGCAGGTGAAAAGCGGTCCACAGTGAGAGCCCATGGGTTGGAGTAGGGACTCTTAGGTGTAGGCTGCCTTGGGGGATATGCTGGTCCTACAGAAGTGCTGCCTCCCATGACAACAAGGCCCTGAATGTAATAGCATCATAATTTAGACAGTAAAAGTGAGTATTAAGGTAAGATGCAAGATCCTCCAAATAGAAGCTCAGTTTCAAGGGCTTGGCCATTGGTTAGATCAGTCTTTTGTTTGTTTGTTTGTTTGTTTGTTTTGTTTCGTTCTGTTTTTCGAGGCAGGGTTTCTTCATGTTAGCCTTGGCTGTCCTGGATGTGCTTTTTAGACCAGGCTGGCCTTGAACCCACAGGGATCCACCTGCCTTTGCCTCCCAAGGGCTGGGATTAAAGGTGTGCACCACCACTGCCTGCCTTTCTTAAAATAGTGATTTGTGGGGGCAGGTTTCAAGACAGGGTTTCTCTGTGTAGCCTTGGCTGTCCTGGACTCACTTTGTAGTTCAGGCTGGCCTCGAACTCACAGTGACCCACCTGCCTCTGCCTCCTGAGTGCTGAGCACCACCACCCATTAGTCTTGAGGGGAGAAATCTGCCATGGTTCAGGGTGCATTCTGTCTATAGAGTGCTTTACCTAGCTAGATAGAGCTGGAGTGGCTGAGAGAGGGTGTAATAGCATGTGAGTGTTCCCATCCCAGGAGCAGACTGCTACACAGCGCTGGCTGCTGGATGTGCATTGCTTCCACTCAGCTGAGGGAAGACCTGCCCAAGATCCACCCTTGCTAAGTGGCAAGCCTGCGTGACCTGTTCCTCCACTGATATGAGGCAGTTGATTCAAAGAGACCACTGGGAACCAGACCAAGGACACTGAACAAAGCATCCTTGCACCCCTGTGTACCTGTCTATTGAGCCACATGGCCTAGGTCCATACAGTCCTGTGTAATAAGCACCTAGTGTCCTCAGAAGTTGAATAATGTTTACCTTGTTCTATTTCCCAGTCAGAGTCTCTACAGCCGCATCCAGGAGCCATCTCTCTCCTGCCCCCCCCCACTTTTCTCATTTGCAAAATCTTGCCAAAAAACATGTGTAGATAAGTGTTCTGTGTCTAGGTCCTACACCTATGGATTCAGCCAACCGCAGCTGGAGAATATGTGCCCAAAAATCATGCCTGCACCAGACATCTACAGACATTTTGTGTATTTATTCCATAAAAAAAAAACAGTGTAGCAGCTAATTCTGTAGCATTTATGACATATTAAACATTTAAAATAATCTAGAGATGGCATAGGCCTATAGGGGATAGGCCTTAGTTTTATATGCAAATAGTACCATTACATAAGGGAATTGAGCATCCACAGAGCCTGTTATCTATGGGGGATCCTGAGGTTAATCCTCCACGACAACAAGACCTGTGAGTCAGTGAATGTCACTTTCTATTTCCTCAGAACACCTATGTGCAGAATCTTCTCTGTGGAAAACACATTTCTCTGCTTTACGCATATCATTTTTATATGCCAATGATATAACTCAGTATTTCTGTTACCATCCTATGTTCTTAAAAGGTTATTTTTATTCTATGCATTAAGAATATTGAAGTATACAGTCAGCAAAATGATTATGCTTTCTCTAGTTTAGTTGATCAGAAAAGAGTCTTGCCAGTATGTGTAGAAATGGCTCAGCAGTTAAGAGCATGTACTGCTCTTGCAGAGGACATGAGTTCAGTTCTCTCAGTACCCACATCAGGGAACGTACAACTGCCTATAACTTCAGGTTTAGGAGAATCCGATGCTTTCTGTGGGTATCTGCAGAAATGTCTATATACCCCCCAACACACACACATAATAATAATAATAAATATTTTAAAGAAATGAATTGGCCAGTAGTCTAGCTTTACAAATGTCTTAGGAATCTCCTGGATTCCCTATCCTTTTGATAAGAGCGTGTGAACTTACCAAGAACTGGAGGGATGTGAACACTCTCCTCTTTTCAAATTTTCCAAGTCTCACAGTGGCTCATCCTTCATAGGCCCAGTCATAGGCATCCTCCTCCCTAGGAAGAAACAGTTCACACACCTTGATTATATAATGCCTTTGCCTTTCATAAACAACTTTCTATTTAATAATCTGCTCAATAGTCATTATTTAATAAAACTGGGCCAAGAGATCCCTGGAGACTGAATGCACTGCGGATATTTGTGCATCTAGCCAGTGCTGCTCCAGACTCTGGCATGGCCCCTGTGACTGACAGAAGCGCTGGGAGGAGGGCTCCTCAAAGCCTTGCAACTGGGGCACAGCCCCCCTCAAGAAGACTTCTGTGTAACCAACTCTGCCATCTGCATCTGCTGCAAGCAAATTTCAGCCACGGCAGATACATGCCCTGCGTTTTACTGTGCTTTTCTACCCAGTCAAGAATCTGCCTGCCACTGAAGACGCTAGACCCAGCCTAAGGATGGCCATTAATTACCTTCCCCATGTGCTAAGTGCTTGTGTGGTTTCATAGAGACTCTATTTTATCAGAAACTGGAGGGGGGGTACTCTGCAAGAGCCGCTTTGCTCAGCCCTCTGAGATGGTTCACTAAATGTAACTCTTGTTCGTACTGGATGCTAGGAAGCTGGCCCTTCTTCTCTTGATGATGGAGGCGTTAGAGGCCCATGTAAAGGAATAAGAAGATTCTGGAAAGACTGAGCATATCACCACAACGTGCTACACAGAAAGGCTGAGTACTCCACCTTAGCACATGGAACAGACTGAGTGCAGGACCTTAGCACAGTGCCCTGGAAGGCTGAGCCCTGTCCTATAGTGGGGTGTATAAGTCAGGGTCTAACAGTAAAAAAAAAAAAATCCTCCTCATGCCCCTGTAGGAGACAGGAGATTTTCTCTCTATTTTCTAAGGGTTTAATAATTTAGCATATGAAAATAAACTGACAACACAAAAATATACAGATTTGTTTACGTACATAGGTTCAGATCAGTTTGAGAAACAGTCTTTCTACAGAACCCTCCAGAGCCCAGCATCACTAGAACTATGGTAAATATGGTGTCATCTGCACAAGATGGAGATGGGGGTGGACAGCACTCAGGCCTACAGTTACACTTGTTTTCTCATGTACACCTATGTCTATAAGCAGTTGTGAGTGTAAGTGTGTGTGTGCACGTGCACACGCACACACACTCGCACGCACACACACCACACCACCACCACCACCACCACCACTACTACGGGGCAAGTTCAGAACTAATTTTGTATCACATAAACAGACAGAGTGTGGAAAAATGCTAATGTATGACAACATACCTGTCCAAAACGGCTAACTTATGTGACCCGCCAAATTAATTTACTCTACCAAAAAAAAAAAAAAAAAATGCTAGCAACAAATTTGGGTTCACGTAATCAATAGCAGTTTAGTTGCTATTTCTTTCACTGAGCTAACCAGGGGGGATAGTAGACCTTAGAACAACAACTTGCTATGGAGGCAGTGAGAAATGTTGGGGAGAAAGAGCGGTGACAACAGCACTGCAACCTTTAGTGCTCAGCCCAGATTTATTCTCTGGCAGTGTTGAAGGCAAAGTCTGGTGTTAGCAAACAACCATTCTGTCCTTCTGGACACCCTGAGAGAGGAATCCTCCCCACTTCCTTTCAGCTTCCGGTGGCTGCTAGCCATCCTTGGCTTCCTGCACTGTGGATGCATTGCTCTTATCTCCACTTCTGTCTCCTTCGTTACTTATAAAGACACTTGGTGGTTGAGGGCTGCCTGGGTCCTTCAGGATGATCTCGTGTGAAAGTTACTCACTTTATTATATTTGTAATGGTTTTCCAAAGAGGGTTTCAGTGATATGTTCTAAGTAGAAACAATTTTTTCAGGTCATCATTTTAATGCTTAATCTTAATTTGTCAAGTTGATCGGGTTTAGAGTCACCTTGGGTGCTTACATCTGGGCATGTATATGAATGACTAAGTGGGAAAAGGTCAAGCCTAAATGTGGGTGGCACCTTCTAAGGGGCTGGATTTCCAGACTAACTAAAAGGGGGAAAGGGGAAAGCCAGCCAAGCACTAGCCTCCATCTCTCTTCCCCTCCCTGCTTGCTGGTGTACAATATCATCAGCCTCCTCATACTCCCTGGCCATGCTCCCTGGCCACCATGATGAATTATGCCATCTCAAGCCATGAGCCAAAATAATCCTCTCTCCCTCCCTCCTTCCCTTCCTTCCTTCCTTCCTTCCTTCCTTCCTTCCTTCCTCCCTCCCTTCCTTCCTTCCTTCCCTCTGTTGCCTTTTTGGGGGGTATTTTGTGGCAGAAGAAGCAACAACCACAAACTTAACGTGTACCATCTGACCCAGTTGGTGTGCTAAACACACAGCCAACACACAGCAGACAGGGATTTAAGGATGCCTGACCAGAGCAAAGAGGATGCTTTATTTAGCATGGTGGTCTAGCATGATTTCAGTTGTGTGATAAACACCACAATTAAAGCAGCTTGAGGAGAAGGAACGGTTTATTTCAGCTTACACTGCCAGGCCAGAGTGCATCATCGAGGGGAGCCAGGGAAGAAACTCAAGGCAACAACCTGCAGGCAGGAACCATGGTAGCTTCCTAACTCATCCCAGCTAACTTTCTTATACAGTCAGACTCACCCACTTCAGGATAGAGTCAGCCACAGTGAGCTGGGTCCTCCCAACCAGCCATCAAGGCAGGATTACAGTCCAGTCTGACCTAGGCAATTCCTCTTCCCAGGTGACTATAGGTTGTGTCAAGCTGGTGATGGAAGCTAACCACCCCATGTAGCAACAGCACCATACAGCAGTTTGTGGCTGAAGACAGCCAGGATCATGACACCAAAGATGAAAAGAAAGAGGCTAAGTCCCAAGCAACTTTCACTGTAACACAAGGTCTCCTCCTCACTCCTCAGGACTTCCTCCCATGTTCATCCTGATGACTCCTAGACAAATTGACATCTCCACTGCCTCTAAGCCGTTCTTGCATGCCTAGAATAAAACTTGGACCCATGAAACCCAGAGATGCCCTGCATAGGCAGAGAACTCGGAGTCTGGGAAGGACTGCTGGTTCTTGAACTTCCTTCTACTGATCCCTGCTCTGTGGAAAGTGGATACTGACAACCTGTCTGCCCTCTACCGTGTGTGTGTGTGTGTGTGTGTGTGTGTGTGTGTGTGTGTGTGTGTGTACATATACACATATACACAGTCCACAAGGCTGCATATCTCAGCTTGTGTTCGGTATATGTCAGAATCCTGAAGGTGTAGACTCTAATGCCAGTGAAAAGCATAATACAAGAGAAATAAAAACAAAAACAAAAACAAAAACAAACAAACAAACAAAAAAACCCTAGCTTCTTCCACATCCGTTATATTGGCTACCACCAGAAGATGTGGCCCAGATTAAAGGTAGATCTGCACACCTCAAAATATCTGGATTAAAAGTGGGTCTTCTCACTTCAAAGAATTTTAGAAAATAAAATTCCTCACAGGTGTACCCAGCTGCTTGGATTTTAGTTAATTCTAGATGTAGTCAATTGACAACCAAGAAGAACCATCACCCCTGTTTGACCGGGCTCTAAGGAGGTCATTTTCAGTGTTAAGAGTCTAAGTTCTTCTTGCTTGATTTCTAAGGAAGACTGACCCCTCTCATTGCCTTCCAACTTTGAATATTCATTCATGACTTGGACAGACTCGCCATCTAGTGCCCGAATCCCTTAACTACAGATTCAGGTGGAAGCTAAAGCCAGGAGCACTGCTGATGTTAATAACAGAAGAGTAGAGCAACTAAGTTTTCCTAAGAAGTTTTTGTCTTTGCCTCAGACCTTCTTTAACCCAGCACCCTTATCTTTTTACCCTCCTCCTCCTCTTTATCTCTCCATACTTTAAAAATGTAACGTCATTAGCAAAGAAAGGAAACAAAGGCCACAGGAACTGAACACAGCCCAAATCTGTTCAAAGTCAGCGGACAAGTTATGGGGGAGGAGTAAAGAGGCCGCAGTAGGAAAAGTTGCTGGGATGGGCTGGTTTATAATAGGCGCTACATGTGTGAGGCTAATACTGGGTGCGGGCTGAGATGACTTGGGCATGACCTGAGGAATGCGCTGTTGAGTGATTGCATCATCGTCCTAACAGTTTAGAGCATACACAGTCCCACACGCAGGCTGTAGGCACCTGCAGCATGGTACTGCCCTAAATGCTGTAGGTGAGAACCAACAATGACAAGTATTGGGCAAGTGCGTCTAAGCAGACCTGAGAGGGAAAGGTGCACTAAAAGCACTAAGCCACAGAGATAGCTCAGCTTGACTGGAATCCCTGGAAGCTTTGCTGCACATTCTTTCACTGAACTAAATCTTATGTGGCACAGGATTGATGACAGTCCCACTTGAGTGGGGTCAGGAGTTCTCTGCTTCCTTATTTAAAACTAGAAAAGTAAATATGTCCCTTCACAAAGCCATTAATGGAGAAATAAAATAGATCATGGGTCTTCAAAGCATATTTACCTTAGGTTCTTAATAATTAATGCAGCTGCCTTATAGCTTGGTCCCTAAGAGGCTCTTTTTTATTTTTATTTTTTATTTTTTTATTTTGCACAGGTTCTTTTCTCAGAAGCCTGGATGCATTTTGCTATATGTGTTGAAGAAAAATGTTGGGTCATGTTTAATGTTATATTTTATTCCTTGGCAATATCTAATGATTCTTCTTTCTGCTGCTCGAAGTTATGTCCTATTTGCTACGGAATTGCTTGGTGTAAGGGGCAAAGCTTGACTAGGGAAGGTTGTTATTTCTCAGTGGGTGTTTAATGACCAGAGAGTGAGCATCAAGTACAGTCATGGGGTCAGCTAGGCGGAAGGGGAACAGATGGGCCCTGGGCTAACAGAGAGCAGACCTTAGGAGACAGGCAGGCAGGCTGCTTTGGATGGGTTCAGGGACGGAGAAGAGGAGGATAAAGCTTATTATATTCATTGACTTTTGTACATCATGCCACCTTAATATTTAATGGGTAAATGCCAGTTTGTCATGATGTATGATCCTTTAATGTGCTGTCACAGTCAATTTGCTAGTGTTTTATTGAGGATATAGAAACTACACGCATTGTGGATATTTTATTACAGTTTTCTTTGATGTCCCTGTCTGTGTGATTGTGTAATGTTGATCCCTATGACCAGTTGGTCTCCTTTCTTCTACTATGTGGAAGAGCTTGAGAAGGACTTGTGCTAATATAGGGCCCTGTTGCAGAAGATAGCACACACCTTGGAGGTGTAGTTCAGAAAACAATCAATGTAAACTGACCTGTATACCTTTTTTCTCTGACAGTTACCTTTCATAGCCCAAGACTGTGCATGGGAAGAAAAGACATCACTTGCCTTACTCAACTATGAACACTATAATCTATAATAAGACCAACTAGCCAGGCAGGAGGACCCTACTTGTGCAACAATGGGATAACTGACCTAGCATAATCAACTCCTCTCTGATGAGATGTGGAACCCACGCTACAGGAGAGAATGTGTGTCTGGCACTGTAAACCAAGAAAGAAACCCCTTGACCAGGAAATTGGATACTGTTCTTTAGCAAATCAATAGAGTGAGTGTCTGGCTGCCTTTTACACATTTTTATGTTTATTCCCATAGAGAGGTAATACTCTTAGCCTTATTCAGTGAGCTTCCCTTTCCTAGCCAGCCATGGTGGATGCAGGGGCTCATGGCAGCAAGAGGAGTGCTTGTTCCTGAAGACATTTATACCGCCCCTTCTAAAGTTCAGAGGATATTATGTAAGAGGAAGCAAAAACAATGGAATGGCTGAAAGATAGGAGGGCTGTGAAGTGCCGTTTCCTAGCATGACTCTATTGCAATCACAAACTCAACAGCTGTTGTGGATGCTTGCACTGAGTCTGTACAAGAACGGGGCTATGAACAGACAGATGTGGATGGTGACAGGGCTTCACTGTGAAGCACTCTACCGAGATAGGTCCACGGAGAGGAACAGTCACTGCCTTCAGTGGTGTGCCAACTGATGACGTCACCAGGCTCCAATTAAATGGTGACATAGATGGCTCTGGTTAAAGAAAATGGGTCACAAAGGAAAATGGAAAGTCATGAATTTGGGGAAATGACTGTTAGCGATGAGAGAGCTGATGGGGATTAGAAGGAAATCAAAGGGGGTGTGGAAAAGAGGGTCATGTGGTAAATAGATGCATAAAATTATCAATGGCAAAAACAAGAAACGTGAATTGACCTTTACACTGCAATACTTTGTAACAAGACATCTTACTACTCATGTATACTAAAATATCAGCTTATAAAACGATACACCACTACCAAGGTACATCTAAATCTAAGCAGACACATACAAATATTTGGTCACCTCAATACTGAAACCTAGTTCCCAAATGGTTTTGTTTTTTGTTTGTTTTTGTTTTTGTTCGTTTGTTTGTTTTGATTAGCTATTTTGACATTACAGGTTTTTAAAAAGGAGTTAAGGAGTTTCAGTTTCTTTCTGAATGGGCGTTTTTGCTATGTGTTTCTAGAATTTATTCAGCTTATACAGTCAAAGGGAGGGGGCCTGGTCATGCTGGTATCATGTGATGAATGCTTTTTCTTCCCATGAGTTTTCACTTGCACTTCTGATTTAGGTAATTTTGATTGCATTAGCTTCATTGTTCAAGATAGAGGTTCTTACATTTTGCCTCATATTTACAAAGCAATTTTTATCTATGATTTCTCTCTTGTTTTTCTATCATCTGTTTTGCTTATCACTGCTCTAATGTTTATTATTTCCAGTCTTCCAGACAGTTCTATTAGAAAAGGCAAGGAAAGAGAAAATAAAAGGTTTACACCCACTTTCTTTGCAATTGGAAATTACATCAAGCTTTTGTGTGCTTCTGATTTTGTTTGTTTGAGGCAGACTCTCACCTTATTACCCAAGCTGGTCTCAAGGGTTTTTGTTTGTTTGTGTTTGTTTTTTGCCTCACCCTATTAAATGATGGGGTTTCAGGCAAGCACATCCATGCCTGGCCTGCCTTATTCTTGATTCAGCACTCGGAGGCTTGCTGTAAGCCTTGGACTGCTTTCCACATTTCTAACAAAACCGGTTCTGACAATTCCTCTTGCCTTCCTGGTGACACTGTGGAGAGGATGGGAAGCAGGAGCTGGTTTTGCTGGCATCAGATGTAACTCTTTATAACAACTTAGTTTTCACACACAGTGTTTAAGAGTCATTGTATAGAAATTAGATTACTTTTAAAGCTGACTTTACATGGCATTCCTTGAGGTCTGTGGTTAAGGGTGAAAGCTTTTTAGCAAGTGATCATTAGTGAGTTGGATTTAAAGTCACAGACTTGGGGCAAAGCACAGACTGAGCTTCTCCTACCCATTCTGAAAGCTTTAATGAGGAGTTGAAATGTTCAGCTTCAGTTTTCATAGCTTTGTTCATTTCTGTTGCTGACAGAATACCACAAAGTGAGTACATCATTTGAAAAAGAAGTTTATTTTTGCTCATGGGTATAGCCCAAAGTTGAAGGGACACATCTAGTGATGGTCTCTGTGCAAGCAGAGTGCTGAGTTGGTGTTGGGAGACACGTCCGGTGACAGGAAACACATGTCTTGGGCTTTTACAACAGATCCACTTTCCAGGTAACCTAATTAGTTTATTAATCATGTGAATGATGTAATACATTTGGAAGGGCAGAGCCCTAATCGCTTCTTAGAGTTCCTGCCTGGTCCCACTTCTTTCACAAAAGACTCAAATCTCAGTATCGACACTGGAAGAGATATAACACATCTGAATTGGTGCATGCTCACAACTTGCTTTTGGTATTTTTCCTAAGGCTGTTTCTTCCTGAGAATCTGTTGCCAGTTAACAGTAGAGATGTAGAAAATTGTCAATCTTCCACCTAGAGAGTCCTGGTGTCCCTATCTTTCCCACTTTTCACATTTAAGCCAAACAGCTAAGTGTCCTCATCCTATTGCTCCTTGGCTTGTAGAGTATCAGCCACAGGTATGAGAGCCAATGAACTCTTTCCCAGATGCAGTATTCATCAGTGCTCTATTTCCTCTCATTACTGCAGATAACAGCTGTGCCAGCTGTTTCATACACCTGACATAGATTGCCATTTTTTTTGTGTGTGTGATCTAATGGTCATCTCTTCCAATTGCTTTTCCAACATCTATTGTGGGTCCGGTTATAAAACTAACTTTCCACTTTGCAGGCCCAATGGTGGCAGGACAGTTACAGAGCCATCCACATTTTCAGGCACTTTGTAAGCCTCTGCTTCCACTCTATTTGCTATAGCACATAGATCAAAGCAGTCACATAAGGAAGTCAGACTTAACAGATAGGGAGATAGAGCCCAGTGCTTGATGGGAGGAGATGTTCTGGCTAGTTCTGGTATCCTTCCCATGTGCCTATTTTGTGGCATTATCGTGAGCCATCTTGTTACTATTTGTAAGAAGGAGGCAAAACACATGGATGGGCTGCCACTTCTGAAGATGCTCACACACAACCTTAGCTGGTTGGAACACTTCCTGAAGCTGTCTTTTACTGTGTTCGGGGTCAGAGATTGTGGGATTGGATCTATGATTGCTTTGTTTCATCCTGTGCATTCCTAAGGCTAAAGAAGCCCCAGATAGCAGCAGTAACAGCAGCCAAGAAAAGCTGCCATTTCTCTGAGTACAACGAGACAGTGTTCTCTCTTTGTCATCAAGAGAATCATAAATGAGGTTGTAGACTGTATCCCAAAGATGGGATACTCAGGAGCTGGCCAATTTTTCCCGCTTTTCCTGGTGAAGAGGAAGATGGCTTACAACACTGAAATAGCATCACATCTGCCCAGCAAGGGGTTGCTTCTCAAAGGTGGGGCACTCACGAAAGAATATGAGAAAAGCCCTTCCTAAAAAAGCTTCCTACGAAGGATTTGAGCTTCATTATTCTTTTCAAACTCCAATGGGAAATGATATTACAAAATATAAACACACAAAAAATTTACAGATATTTCATTCCTGAAGTTTGATACCTGTCCCCCAAAAAAGGATTCATGAGACTATCAGAAAGGCCCTCTGCTTGTTTATTCATTTAGTGTCAAAGTTTGGTCTTCTGCAGATACGAGCAGATTTGAAAGAGTGAAGTATAGACAGCCCTGGGCCCAAGATGGTAACATTTGAAATTTTCAACCCAACCTTACATAGTCTAATTACAGTTAAGGTAGGCTAGGTGACCTAGGATGTTTGGTGAGCTGGGTGTCGTACATAAATAGTGTGCTTATTGTAGGTTTATTGGATGTAGTCACATGCCAAGTTGAGAAGCACCTGCAGTGGAGGAGACGCCAAGTCAGAGAGGTAGTGCTATGTGTCTGGATAAGAAAATGTGAGGAAACAATGGATTATTGTAGATAGAGCTGGCATACATGCTGGCATGATTGCAAGCATCTTAACAAATAGTGGAGAAAAACTGAAGTTTCTGTAAATGCTCAGGCTCTGAGATTTTTCTGGAAGAAGTCACAGAATTCTTCTGAGTTAGCCATCTGTGAAATTCTGTCTAAAGCCATAGAATTCTGTTCTTAGCATTCTGTAGTCATAAACTTGAAGAGATGGAAACATTTCCCAAGACACAAACACAGGAGGAGAAGAAGAAGAAGGAGAAGGAGAAGGAGAAGAAGAAGGAGAAGAAACAGTAAAAAACCTTTTGTGGTCTCTATTGTCTACAATAGCATTGTGTGTTTGTGTGTGTGTGTGTGTGTGTGTATGGGTGGGTGGGCACACCCTCAAGTATATATGTGTTAACGATAAATGACATCATATGTGAAAAACACACAGACAATTCTTTCTCCCTGTGCTACTGCACTCCCTTTCACTGTACTACTATGTTTTAAGGCAACATACCAGTACCATTTCTGTGGAGCTTGGAGAAATATTTTCTTTTTTGATAAGAGGTATAGACTTTCCTTTCAAGCACCTAGAACTGGTCTGTTCTTGTTTTGCCAAGCTTGTTTTATAAATGCTTCAAAGCATCAATTGATGCTTCATTTACTTGCTCACAAATTGGCTGGTGATGACATTTATTTCATGCCTATGAGATGAAACAGATTTAGTTCAGGGCCACTGTGTCTACTTGGGGAGACATTTATACTCGCATTCATTCCCCCTGAATATTTTTGGAACACTAATTATGGGCTCACACTCTTCACCAAAGCCAGAGACATAAATGTGAATGGAACATCACAGCTCACAGCTTTGGACAAGGGGCAGGCACAACCCGTATTCCATATGTGTAATTATTATATTGTTTGGAAAGTACGTGGGGGATTGGAGAAATAATTACACTCTGAGACCCAGGGAAGCATGATAAAGGAGTGAATACTGAGCAAGTCCTGAATGTACATGGGGAGGGGACTATTACAAATGGACAAATGATAGTTAAAAATCAAGAACTACACTGTTAGAGATTACCATTCTCATCTTATAAATTATAGTCGCTGTATCATGGAATGTTTAAGATTTAATTGTCCTATATATCTTATTTGACTCTTTTTTAAAATTTTGATCCCTTATTTTTATCTGATTTAAAGTAGTTTAAATAAGAAATGGTCCTCAGGAGGTTGAGGCAGGGGGATTAGGATTTAAAGGTCAGCCTGAATATAACAAGAGTTAAAGCCAGCCTGTGAGGTCTATCTTAAAAACCAACATTAGTGAATATGTCACCAAAATAAACCATGATCCCCCAAAGACTATACTATTCATAGAATGCCTACAAAGGCTGCTAATAGCAAAGTTGTTATGAAATATAATGCAGGGGGTGTGGAGGAAGGTACCTTTGGTAGGCTGTACCAAGGTGTACCCATGAGAAATTACATCAAGTAACAGGTCTTTTGTAAAAGAGGTTTATTCAGGGAGGAGAGAGGAGTGGAGCCTACTGGGGAGGTAAAGACAGACAAGTGGTCATGTAGACAGGCAGACAGACAGGGAGCAGAGCCAGCAGGGCAGAGAGAGGGGGCAGAGAAGGAGAGAGGGGTGTGTGTGCAGAAAGCGTAGAAAGGGAATCCAGAGAACAGAGAGAGAGAGAGAGAGAGAGAGAGAGAGAGAGAGAGAGAGAGAGAGAGAGACACAGAGACA
>OU015747.1:42171163-42201194 GCA_907169655.1 Acomys percivali | reverse complement strand
GTGGGTCCTTTCATCTGCTGCACACTCCCATGCTCTTGGCAGTGGCAGCAGATCATGCTGTAAGCAGCTACTGGGTCCTTGAGAGCAGACCAGTAGAATTGCCTGCACACTAATATTCCTCCTTTTTGTTTAATTAAAGTTGAGGAACTAGGGAGGGGTGATGATAAGGCAGTAATGTGGGTGTTATATTGTTTAGACTGAATCCTCCTGTCTGGGGTGGATGTCGACATCTTTTGGGGACCCTAAGGAAATTGAGATGCTGGCTGAATCCTGGAAGAGTTGTCTGTTTCACTTGCCATCCAGGCTCTGTGGAACCATCTGGGTCTGAGAAGGTTAAGGCCTAGTTGAAGCAGTCTGTGAAGCTAGACCACCTCGGGTTAGCTGCTTTGGAGCTGCCCTGGATGCAGATTTTGAGGAAATGCCTGGACTTTGACAGGATGCTGGAACACACACCTATAGGTCCCCCACAGACATATATATATGTCTGTGTGTGTGTGTGTGTGTGTGTGTGTGTGTGTGTGTGTGTGTAAAAATATATGGCAGAAGATAAAGTTAAGTAGGTTAGAGAGAATTTTTTTTTCTTGGGTGTACATTTGAAACTTTAGGCCCATGGTCTTGTCAGATAGAGGAGGGGAGTCCCACAACCAGGGAAAGAGCATTAGGATCCAACCTCTGAAATATGCAATAGCTGAGGAACCTTAGGCTGTTGATTGACATGGGTGCTTATCTGAAGTACATCTGACCCATGGGAAGTGGACTCAAGTCAATTCCCTGAAGCTTACAAGAGTCTTTTAAAGTTTACAAAAGGATATGTTTCAGATATGTTAGCGTCACCATTGTTTGTAATCTCTACTGGAACTCACACAGCAGAGAAGGCAATAAGCTGACACCTTTGTGTCATAGTCGACGCTTGGGAGGTGGTTTTGGGTTAAAAGCATGAACACTCCTTAAGGTGAGCTCAGGGAAGACAAAAGCCTTCCATGGTGCAGAAGGGGCAAAAGCTCCCTTGATCTTGATTTTCAGTATGACTGAAAACCATGAAAGAGAAGCTACTCCCCTCTATAAGGACTGGATGTATACAAATTAGCACAACAAGAAGAATCTTAAGTCTATACATAGAAGACAACCAAAGGAAATGTAATATATTGATCTTCTGATTGTGATAATAGTTGATCATATATTGGAAGGTTTTACCAGAGTTAGACCAATAGCTTATCAGAACTCCACTGAATAATGTTAAAACTCTGAACTTTTGAAATCTTAGTACAACAGCAGCATAGCAAGCAGAAGAGATCAGAAGCATTTTTTAAACTTCTTTTTAATAATTTATTTTTAGTTGATATATTCACTTTACATCCCGATCGTAACCCCCTCCCTCCTCTCCTTCCAGTCCCTCTCTCCCACTCTCACCCCTTTATCCCTCCTCCCCTTGTTCTCAGAAAAGGTGAGCCCACCACCACCAGAAACGCACCCCAGCATATCAAGGCACATCAAGACTGAGCTCCTCCTCATGCACTGAGGCCAGGGAAGGCAGACCGATTAGGACAAAATGACCAAAGGCAGGCAGCAGAGTCCATGACATAGATAGCAGCACCCACTCAACTTAAGGGGTTTTTTTTCCCCTTTGAGGGCAGGGAACAAAAAAATATCAGAGATAAAAGATTTTTAAGAGTGGGTTAGGAGAACTTTAAGCCCAGAGCAGAGCAAGTTTAGATATAAGATATTTGGGGATCATTTGTCTGTGGCAGTGAGAATTTGGAAATCAGGTGTGGCAATTTGTAATAAAATCTGACTCCATGAAGAGGAAGAGTGACTGGGCTGCACAGGCTGGCTGCAGAAAGCTAGGAGCCGGGAAGGGCACGTGGTCCACATGGGCAGGCTACAAAAGCCAGAGCAACGTGGGAAATAGAGGGCCAGAGGATCAGACTCTATAATTGGAATCAAATTCACAGATAAATGATCCATACATACCTGCAGAGTGGTTTTTGAGAGCAGATGGTGCCACAGAAAAATGTATGTGTGTGCGCTGCAGTTTCTGCTCCCATCTTGCGCCAACCACCAGTTTTTACAAACTTACAGACAAGACAGTTACACAATGTCAGGAGGGAGACCAGACAGAAACAGACAGAGCTTGGAATAAAGAAAGAATTTTTTTCATGTTCCCCTGATTGTTTGGGTGGTATATTGAGGCCAGATTCCAGGACGCAGTTTCCATGGATGAGGGGTGCCATGCCGGGGTCTGAGGCATCCCAGGGACACAGAGGAGACCAAACTGAGAAAGCAAAAGCCGTCCAGTGAATCACCATTCATTGGACCCCAGGGCCATGGCTAAACTGGGGCAGACACGGTTTACCTGGTTCCAGGATTTTTGAGAGAAGCCAAGAGTGAGAAACAGCGCTCAGAAAATAAAGCCTCACCCAGGAAAACGGTCAGACTCAGAGGAGCAGTTAAGCCGAGTTACAGAGAGAACTCACAAATTGTTGGTGTTGGATGAAGTGCCTAGTGATCGGTAGACCAAAAATCAAATCTGTTGCAGGTGTAGTGTTGGGTGAGATCCATGTGTGGCCAGATACCAGGAGAGGCTCTCTGAGGCTTAACACCTTGGTATATAATGAGGCGAGGGGGAGTGCCTTTCATGGGCCGGTGCTAAGGTGTATCCCCGAGAAATTACACCATGCAACAAATCTGGCATAAAAGAGGTTTCCTGGGAGAGCAGAAAGGAATGGGGACCTTTTAGAGAGATACAGACAGACAAATGGACATATAGACTGGCAGAGAACAAAGAGGTGACATGGCCGGTCAGTTCTTTTGTCCCCTCCCTCCCTTGCCCTCGGCTCACACCTAGTGCACCTGTCATATGATGTAAGAAGCTGCTATGTTCCCAAATGCAGGCCGGTAGAATTTCCTGTGCACTAAAGATCCTAAAGCATAAAAGGCTTCTCTAACTTCAAGTGACAAAATTAAATCTATGTCAAGCCTAATTTTTCTACTCATACAGCACATGAAAAAGAAATAAGTATTTCTCTACCCATTTGCAAATATGCTCATATATGTTTTATTAATAATAGCCTCAAACTGGAAACCATCCCAGTTCCTCTCAAGAGAAGAATAGATGTGCATCCTGGCATGTTCACATATCAGAGGGCTACTCAGGTGCCAGAGGGAATGGCGTGCTTGTTGTATAAAAGACAAGGTAGCATCTCCATAAAATTATACTTAGTGAAAGAAGTTTGAAACAAAGTTGTATATGCTTCTGCTCACTTGAAGTTCAAGAACAGGTCAATAGATTGGTCAAGATATAAGAAAGTTGTATGTTGATTGAGATAGACAATGACGATGAAAGTTTTTTTTTTTTTCATATGATGACTGAGGTCATATCTACACATGTGAGTATCACCAAACTATGGGATTTATACCTTTATTGTGTATAAAACTAAATATTTAAAAGAGGAACAAGTGGTGTCAGTTGTTTGGGTAAATGCATACAAGGAATGTCCTATGGGTAGGGCCTTTTACACCTGCTCAGGTGAGTGGTGCTTAAGTTGTCATCTGCAGCAAAGACCAATCATAGTCTCTGATTCTGGAGCAAGGCTGGGGGTGGAGGGAGCCATGGTATTATCTTGAGTGGACAATAGGAAACTCTCCCCACTTTCTGAACCACTGAAAGCAGCAAGGTGCATTATAAGCTAAAATAATTAGAACAGCATGAGTCATAAGGAAAGGACAGAGAGATGATTTAGCTCATCTTACACTAATCATTGTAAGGCTACTATACTAGCAAGGGATAGAAGAACACAGCAAATAGAATGAGTGTACATTTAAAAACACAAATTATTATACCAGCTTACACAATATACACTTGGTAGTGTGCCAGTGGCTGGCCGCATGCTGAAGAAATCGAGAATCCGACAGCTAATCAGTCTGTGAGAATGCCTCAGACCTCTGACTTCCAGTCTGGTAGCAAAGGCCTGGAGAATTTCAAGGATTCCTAAAGGCCATGAGTAGTAATCAGAAGGCCAAACAAGCTGAATTTCTGCATTAGCAAAGGCTGTAATAGCATCAGGAGAGTAGACGTAGTTACCAGCAAGGAGCAAAGGCAGGTAGGAGAAAGGTAGCCTCTGTCCTGTTTTAGTCTAGCCTACTCACCCAGAGGCATGTCTCTTTTAAAAATATTTTATTATATATATATATACACATATATATGTGGACATATATATATATATACATTTATATTATTACACACATGTAAAATAAACTACATACAGCAAGAAGAACCACAAACAATAAGGAATTATATAAATGTTACATTCATAGTGTTTTGGCTTTTTGTATTTGGCAGCCTTGAAGAAAACATCTTTCCTATCTTGGTGAGTCTATATTTCTGAACATAAATCAGTATCTATCATATCTCATCTCTATCAACTTAAAACATCTATTAAAATCATCTTAACCCCTAAATGACTAAGCTTAATTGTAAAACTAAGCTATCTGGTCTTCAACCCCCATCAGAGACTTGGGAAGGAATAAAATTCATTATCTTAGTTGACTTTGGATCCAGTCAAGTTGATAACCAAAATTACTTATCAGTCATCCCAAAGTCAAGGTGCTAGTGAACTGACTGGTGAGCTCTTTGGGGCCTGGACAGGCAACTGGAAAACAGTTTTCAGATGTGGAGCCACCTCTAGCTGACTTCTCCACAAATCAACTTTTCCTAGTCAGCTTCAGCTGTCAACTTGACACAGCCCGTGGCATATGATGGTAGTTTAACTTGAACAATGGAGGATTTATGTAGTAGCCATTCCTCCATGGTTTCTGCTTCAGTTCCTGCCTTCGGGTTCCTTCTGTACACTCTGTCGCCAGCTTCCCTCGGTGCTGGTTGTACCCTGTAAGCCAATAGACTTCTCCCTAGGTTGCTTTTGGTCATGATGTGTATCACAGCAGTAAGATACACAGCTGATAACCAATGTACTGGCTGATTTTGTGTGTGAATAAACTAGAGTTATCCTAGAAAAGAGTCTCAGTTGAGGAAATGCCTCCCTGAGATCCAGCCCTAAGGCATTTCCTCAGTTAGTGATCAATGGGGAAGGGCCCAGACCATTGTGGGTGGTGACATCCAACCCCTGGCTGGTGTTTCTGGGTTCTGTAGAAATCAGTCTGAACAATCCATGGGGAGCATGCCAGAACGCGGCACTCCTCCACAACCTCTGCATCAGCAGCTGCCTCCAGGGTCCAGCCCTGCTTGATTTTTTTTTTTTTTTGTCCAGACTTCTGCAATGATGGACTATGATCTGGAAGTGTGAGCTGAATAAACCCTTTCCTCCACAATTTGCTTTTTGCTCATATTATTTTGTTGAAGCAATAGAACCCTGACTAAGATAACCAATAATGATTAAATACATATCATGAAAATATTGTATAAAATAAATAGATTCCATAATGAAACCTTAAGGTTTTACAAGTGATGGGTCATTAAAGAAGAGAATTCAAAGTGCACTTTAAAAGCATGTAGGGTGAGCTAAGAAATAACATAGCAATTTGTAGCACGGCAAGTCATAATATTTTATAACAACCATTACCTCTTTTAAAATATGTTTTCTTTTTCCAGAAATTTTTTAAATTTTATTAATTTATTCAGATTACAACTCAATTGCCGTCCCATCACTTGTATCCTCCCACTCCTCCTTCCCTCCCACTTTTACCCTATTCCCCTCCCGTAGGTCTATGACAGAAGGGGACCTCCTCCCCCACTATATGGTCATAGGCTATCAAGTCTCCTCTTGGTATCCTGCTTATTCTTTCTTGGAGTGCCACCCAATGGACAGGACATTCTCCACAGTTATGTGGAGAGCAGGGACTGACTTTCACATGAACTCTGGTGCTCCGTATTTGACCACCTCCCCTTGGTAGGGAGGCCTGGTGGCACTCAGAATTTTTATAGTTTTAAATTTTTATTTATTTTTGATAATTTGTGATTTATATTCACCCCCTTACCCCATTCCCTTTGCTCCCTGAGTGCCTTCTCAACTAGCTCCTCTCCACTTTCAGTTCTGCTTTTCCCATGGAGTTTACATGGGGTTTCTCGTATAAGATGAGGTAAGGGGCTATTTTCTGAGGAATGGGCAACTTGCCAGTAATTGAACATTTCAAGAAAATGACCCCTCAGCAACTATCAACTGCTAATAGGTCTTAGAAAGTGGTAGGGGATCACATCTGGGTGTTTGCCCCATCCATGATAGAATTTTTGAAGGCTCACATCTCATTCAGGTCTTATTTAAGCATCCATACCTTCTGTAGTCATGACTACAACACTCAATTTGTATTCATGGCAACATTTCACAGAGTTCTTCCCTCCTTCTCTGGAAGTTATAGTCTTTCACCTCCTCTTGCATGATGTTCTCCAAGCCTTGGGAGTCTGGCTTGGGGCTGAAGTCTCAATAGTCACTTATTCTCAGGGCTTTGATGAGATATGAGTCTCTGAATTATCTGTTGTCAAGTACATGAAGGACCTTCTTGGGCCTAGGCTCAGAGTAGCACTAGTCTATATGAATAAACATAAATATTTAGAAGGCAGTTTGACAGCATGTCAATTATCAGAAAAATAGTAATAGGCTCCACCCTAAGGCCTGTGACATCTCAAGCCCTAGGTTTTACTCAGGTTTACAGTACCAGGTTTGTATACTTTCCTATGGACTGGGCCCTAAATCTAATCAAAAATCAGTTTGTTATGCCCTAAACAGTCAAGCCACAATCACACCAGTAGGGATATCTTACATGGCACATTGGGTACATGGGTAACATGTAGGGTACACAGAAGGGTAAGATTGTTCATGCTTTTTGCCCTCAGTGTCCTGCCTAGCACATTACATACAACACTATGAAAGCTAGGCTTCAGACAACATCCAACTTAGTTGAAATTGATCTCCTCTGTGTCCTGCAACCAAGATGTGTTGCAATCTCAGCAACAGAGTCTTACCATATAGCTCTGGTGAGCAACCAAGAGCAATGAAAGTGCCCTGTTGTGTTATGGGACTATATAGGACTTCTCTATAAATAAATCTTAGGGCGGTATCCTGCACTTAGCACTAGGCTTTTTGTTTTAAAAATCCATGACTTGTGGAACAGCATTATCCAACTTCTGTTCCACAGTCTTTTTGAAGGTTTTGAATGAAATAGTGGGTTTCTATATGTCTTTTTCATACATCTTTATTTTTGTTACACTTCTCCTGTCCCCTCATTCCCCCATCTCCATTTAAACTTTGTATACCTAATATTCCCCTACAGCTACTTTTACATGCTGAACTTTACTACTAACCCCCACTCCTTTCATGCGTCACTACTGCTCCATGGCTCTGTTTTTGCTTACTGGCCTCTATAACAATCACTATAACCTAACAAGAAACATCTTAAAATTCAGATCTAGGCTGTGGATAAGAAAGAGAGCGTATAGTGTCTGCCTTTCTGGGCTGAGCACCACACTTATTGTAATATTTTATAGTTACATCCACTTTACTGCAAATTTAGTTTTGTGGTTGAATGAAGTCATGATTTATATTATATACATACATATTGTGTGAGTAACATTTCCATTATTCAACAGACAATGGGCATTTAAGCTGATCTATTGTGAATACACAAACAATAAACATAGATGTATGCCATCTCTGTCATAGGCTATGAAATTTCATTCCCAGAAATGTTATGGCTACTTCATATGGACGTTATATTTTTAGCTTGTGAGAAATTACCACACTGATTTCCATGGTAAGCAGAAATTTTAATTTGCATTCTCATGATGTCTAATGGTGTTGAAAAGTTTTTTAAGTCTATTAGACATTTATACTTTGTAGAGTTGTGGGTTTCATGCTTGTTTGTTTTCTTGATGTTTGGTTTTCAGTTCTATAATAGTCTATATTCATCCTCTGTCAGATTTATGTATAGCTGCTAATGATTTTTCTCTCATGCTATATGGCCTGTCTCTTCACTAAATTAACAGTTTCCTATACTATGTAAATTTCAATTTCATTAGGTTCCATTTCTCCACTTTTGGCTTCATTTCTTGAACAACCACAGCCCTATTTGGAAATTCCTTGCTTATATTTGTATCTTATATTGTTCTCCTGAATTTTTCTTCTAGTAGTTTCAGAGATATTTTAGTCTCTGACTGATTTGGAGTCCATTTTTTTGTGTGCAGGGTAAGTATGATGGTCAATGTTGTCAACTCAGCCATGCCTAGAACCACCTGGGAGATGGACTCTGAGCATGCCTGGGAGGACTGTCTTGACTGTGTCGCTTGTGGTAGAAAGATACTCCCACACAATTGGTGACACCATTCCCTGGCTTTGATCCTGGATGCTATAAATGGAGAAATGGAACTGAGCAGCAGCATGCACCCATCACTCTCTGCTTCCTGATTCCACATGCAACATGACTAACTCCTTCAGGTTCCTGTCACCGGGACTTTCCCACTGTGATAAACAGTAACCTGGAATAGTGATGCAAAATAATCATCTCTCCCATAAGCTTCTCTTGTTCAATTTTTTAAATCTCAGCAACAGGAAAAGAAACTGAGGTAGAAATTAGCAACACATGTGCCCATTCCTGTGATAAACATGACCGTGTGGGTCTTAGGCCCTTGGAACTGTGTGAGAGGAATATGAAAGAGTTTGGAACTTTGATATAAAAAAGTCATTGAATGACATAAATAATTGCTTAATGGACTATTCTGGTGGGAGCCTAAAAAGCATTAATTCTGACAGAAGCGTGGGCAGTGGAGACCTAGCTCATAAGGTTTCAGAAGGGAACATAATCTCTATGAAGAACCTGGCTCTGAGCTATTTGTGTGATATTTGGCCAAGAATCTGGCTTCACTATACCCATATCCTCAGAGCTAAGTATAGTTGAATTTAAGGATAATGGAATCATTCATTTGCCAGAAGAACCTTCAAGACATTGAGACATTAAAGCTAGTGCTTGTGTGTTTGGATGACAAAAGATTTCTAGAATTGTGATCCTTGGTGTTGTCAACCTGACAGTATCTAGAATCACGCAGGAGATAGTCTTCTAGGCATGTCTGTCAATGAATGTTTTAAACAATTGAAGTAGAAACACCCACACACAGTGGGCAGCACCATAGCTGAGCTGGGATGCCTAACTGCATGAATGGAGAAGCAGCATGCATTCATCTCTTCTTGACTGTGAATATGAGGTAGCCTGGCCCTTCAGTTGCTTGCCCTTAGGATATCTCCTCCATTAACGGACTCTAACCTGAAACCAGGAACACTTTCTTTTGTTTTGTTTTTGGTTTAAGGATTTTGGGTTTTGTTTACTTATTACCAAAATAGAAGAAGAAACTAAGACAGTGAGGGAGAAAAAACAAGTTTCATTCCAGCTTTCCTACTTCTGCTTATTGAAAATACTTTTTAAAAAAAATTACTATGCTTCTGTAGTGTAACTTGAAACAGTAGAACAATACAACATCATTCTTGTTACTCAGAATTCCTTTGGTTATGTGGAATATTTTGTGTTTTCCTGAGAATTTTAAGGTTTTTCTCTAATTCTGTGAAGCATAGGGCTGGTATTTTGTTTGAGATTGCACTGAAGCTGTAGATTGATTTTAAGGATTGTTGTTGTTTTCATAACGTTAATACCTCTAGTCTGTAAGCACAGAAGTTCTTTCCATCTCCCAGTGTCTCTCAACTTCCTGCAGTGTTTTAAAGATTTCACAGCCGATGTCTTCCATTTCTCTATGTTTATTCTAAGGTGTTACTTTCTCAGGGTGTTGTGATTGGGATTGACTCTCCAATTTCTCAATATGTCTATTACTGGCATATATAAAATTTATGTTAATTTTGTCTCCTGCTACTTTCTGAAAATGTTTATCAGTTCTAGGAATTGTCTGGGAGAGTCCTTAGGATCTTTTATGTATAAAATCATAGTCATCTGCAAATAATGATATTTTGACTTTCCCTGTTAGTGTCTGGTTTATTTCTTTTGTCTTATTGCTCTAGCTACGATTTTGAGTATTACATTGAATAGAAACAAACAAGTTGGACATGCATACCTTATTTCTAATATTAAAAGAGATGACTAATTTTTTGTTTAGCATGATGTTGCCTATAAACTTGTTGTATATGATCAATCTTGAGCATGTTGAGATGTACTCTTCCCATCTATAGGCCTGTCTCCAGGGCTTTTATTATGAAGGGATGTTCAACATTCTAATGGCCTTTTCTGTTTCTATTGAGTTGATTATGTAGTTTCCATTCTTGTATCCATTTCTGTGGTAAATTTTGTTTACTGATTTATGTACAATGAATTTATTTTATCCTCATGAATGATCTTTTTGATGTATTCTATAATTTTGTCTATTTAACTCAAAATTTTTGTGTTGATGTTCATCAGTGAGATTTGTCTGTAGTTTTGTTTGTGGTTGTGTTTTAATCCAGTTTCTCTATCAGTATAAGGATAGCATTAAAAGGGAGAGGGGCTGGACTTTGCAGAGAGGAAGGTAGCCAAGTCCTTCAAAGTCTTGCTTCACAAATAAGTCTGTTAGATATTCTAGGCCTTTAGGCTGGAGATGAATGCCACAAAGATACAGACAAACCTTGGGTAACTGTCCACAAACCCAGCAAGCAGTCTCTGTTAATTTTAGAGTTATGGAAGCTTCAGATGGAAGATGCTTGCTCTGTACTTCCTGTTTACTGAGGTAAAATTTATCCTTCTCAGGTCTCTGATGGGGTTGAAGACTAGATAGTTATAGTTTTCCAGTTTTCCTTGTTATGAAAAAAAAAAACTCACAAAAGAGGTGTAAATCTTAAGTTATGAAAGATCTAAAAAAGTATTTTTAGGGTCTAAGAAGATGTTTTAAAGGTAGTCAATGCAAGGTTATGATAAGAAAATAATTTAGGTACAAAAGTTTAGATTCATCAAGATAGAATAGATAGTGGAGTACTTTCTCCATGGTTGCCAAATACATATAGACTGGGCATGGAAAATAAAAATTTTACTTGATAGTTTTCATAATTGTTCTTACTGTATATAGTTTATTAATGTTAGAGCAAAAGCCATTTTTTGTACTAAAAGGGGGAAATGTAGTGATAATTTTGGTCTTAAAAAGCCCAGTTATGTTATGCGAATATGTTTTTGTTTTAACCCCAAGTGTGGAACAATAGAGAGCTACTTCAGACTGTCCACAGCTGCGACCTATAAGGTGTCTTGTGTTCTGGTAGGAGTGGGATTTTGACACCTAAGAGTAGTATATGTTTGGAATTCTGGGGACTCATAAAAGATAGAACCGCAAGAGAGGCTAGGGGCACTCAGAAGGGAGGCTGCTGCTCCCCCTGCTGTTGCTGCTGTTGGCTGTTTGCAGTTTGTTGTGGTTGGTTTCAGTTGTCAATTAGTAATGCACAAAAAGACAAGAAAAAGAAACTGAATATCCTGATGGTGAAGGTTCAACTTGCCCGACATCCCTGTCATCCACAGGAAGTAGTCTAAAGAGGTCTATTCTCCCTCTACCTTCTACCCTACCTAGTTTCTGCCTACCTAGTGTTGAAGGGTTGGTAGGGATCGAGTTCAAGAAAGGTTGTAGCTATAACAATCCAATAAAGTAGATTTAAAAAAAAAAAAAGCAGAAAGGGGGAAGGGATGGAAACATTTCTTCCTTTTCTACCTTATGGAATAATTTGAGAAGCACTGTTTTGGGTTTTTAAAAATATTTTATTAATTTATTCATATTACATCTCAGTTGTTATCCCCTCCCTTGTATCCTCCCATTCCTCCCTCCCTCCCATTTTCCCCTTACTCTCCTCCCCTATGACTGTGACTGAGGGGGGCCTCCTCCCCCTGTATATGCTCATAGGGTATCAAGTCTCTTCTTGGTAGCCTGCTATCCTTCCCTGTTTTGGATTTTAAGAGAAAGAAGTCTTAAGTATGTGGGGCTTGGGGCAACTATGCACCAGTGTCAGAGGCATGATAAGTCCTCACCAGCTGGGAGTTGGATTGTGTGTAATGTGTGGTGGTGGACCTACCTCGTCAGGATTCACCTTCCTTGAGTTGCGTGGGGCCACAAGCATTCCTGAGGCCTTTAAACTATTCCTCTGGCTTCACCAGCCAGGGTACATTCAGGACCTTTCAGCCTCTTATTCCTATAACTACAGGGCAATTAAAATGCCAGGAATTGAATGTATAACCCATAGTTTTCATTTCTGCTATTCAATTTCATAGCATAAATTTGTGGAATTATGATGAATAATTGTTAGTAATGGAATGGTTGGGTAAAATATGCAAATATATAATGATGAAAATAAATAATTTAGTTTACATGAGTTTGATTGGTGGGATTTCTATGTGTTTTTAAGAACAGATGGCAGACAGGTAGGTGTGGTATCTCATTTTCTCCCATGAGGAGCACTATATAAAACAAAATAAGAAATTCTGTATTTTCATTCTACTCTTTTTACTTGCGAATGGAATGGCATGGAAGAAAAATGCATGGTGATACTGTTAGAAAAAATGCATAGTTATACTGTTGGCATATGAACAGAAAATTTGAGTGAGATAAGAAAAAATCAAAACAAATAATTTATTTTAAAATGTATTATACTTAGAAAATGGCCTGTATTTTATATTCAGAATGTAGGAAATTATAATACAATTATAAAACCCAGTGTAGGGATCAGAAGGAAACAAAGAAAGAGGAAAAGACACAAAAGATAAAAGAGTCTATGTATACAATTGAATCTAAACTAAGTAAAACAAATTTAAAAATAACATATATTTAAAGAACTATAGACTGATCAGGTAAGGCATAAAGAGAAGCCCCACCATTCAAAAAAATACATTGTCATTGAAACTCAAATCCAATTACCTAGCCACAATTTGAATGGGTCTGAGAATTGGCCTGAGTGGGGAATGACAAAGAAGCCATTATTAAAATCACAGTCACTGAAGATATTTGAGCAATGAATAAACACAACTAAAGGCCTCAAACTTAAATGCCTGTCAATATCAATTCTGATTACCAGGACTGATATGCCTTATACCCTGCTCAGATTCACATGAAACTGCAGGAGAAACGTCTGAATATCCCCAGAAGAAAAGGTAAATTTCTATAAAACTCCAGGAAACAAGAAAACACTACCTTCAACCAAAATTGGCATGAATGGACACGGCAAGAAGAACTTAAATACTTAGGAATAATTGGTCTTGAGAGAAAAATAATGGTGCTATAGAGTTCTATAGTATTGTATCTTCTCATTTACAGTAAAATTTGACTACATTGTCCTAATAATACTACTCTAAGCCACATAAACTTTTTATTTTCTTAGAATGTATTTTATATGTCTATAAGCCTCTAACAGGTACGTCTACATCATTTTAGTTACAAAACAAAAATAACATAAAAATTAAAATCAACTATAAGTCAGATGCATATGCCAGGATTATTGATGAGGAGATTCAGAAGTGTGTCATTTCTGAAAATGGGCATTGGGAGCCATAATCTTATGGGACAGGCCACAGAAAGAGCATGGTCCCTGATGCACTCTTATAGTACAACCCAGAACTGCTGTCTCCTCACTCCCTGCCATGAAAGAAAACTTAATTTTCAGCTGTTGTCTACTTACAAGCCTAGTTCCCACTGATATTACCCAATAAATTGGGTTTCCATATGGAAACAAATTTAATTAGATCTCTGCATCACAGTTAAGCAAAAACAAATCCCAGGCATTTGGGATCCTAATGTGAAAAATAAGTAAATTAAATTTGTGAAAATTGAATTCGTGGAGATCTATGGCTTATGGGAAATTAGAATTCCTTAAGATATGGAAAAGAAACTACAAAACATTAAGGAAAATTACATAACATTTCTGTAATAATATACAATAAAACCACGGGTAGTTGGAACTTGGTATTTAGGTAGATACTGTTATAAATCAAGAAGAGAGCAACACTGGAGAGAGCAACAAAAGGAGGAAAAGAAATACTGATAACAAGAGTCACACAAAGGGTTGTGGAGATTGCTACCCAGATTGATGATCTGAGCTCTATACCTGGGACACACATGGTGGAAGGAGAGCACTGAATCCATAAAGCTATCTTCTGACTTCCATATGTGAACGCCCCACACATATACACACAAAATGAGCAAACACAGTAAGAACAGATTAAAACAAATTAAGAAAGTTCATCTTTAGTAGTTTTCAGGAAATTATAAGACAATTTGGAAGAAGCCAATTCTGGCCCATTATTTTAAAGATTATATATATATATATATCACAGCCTGTGTTTGACCTATTCATTTGAGTTCCCAGCACAAAATACCATAATGAGGTATATTATAATCAGAAATAATTTGTTTCTAACACTTTCTTTTTAAAAAATATTTTATTAATTAATTCATATTACATCTCAATTGTTGTTAGCCCATCCCTTGTCTCCTCCCATTCTTCCCTCCTTCCCACTTTCCCCTCCTCCCCTCCCCTATGACTGTGTATGAGGGGGACCTCCTCCCCCTGTATATGCTCATAGGGTATCAAGTCTCTTTTTGGTAGCCTGCTATCTTTCCTCTGAGTGCCATCGGACCTCCCCATCCAGGCGACATGGTCAAAACTGGGGCACCAGAGTTTGTGTGAAAGTCAGTCCCCACTCTCCACTGAACGGTGGAAAATGTCCTGTCCGTCGGCTAGATCTGTGTAGGGGTTTGAAGTTTACTGCACCGTATTGTCTTTGGCTGGTGCCATAGTTTGAGCAGGACCCCTGGGCCCAGATCCATCCATCATAATGTTCTTCTTGTAGGTTTCTAACACTTTCAAGCCAAGGCATTGGCCAATTCCAAATCCAGTGAGGGCCCATTTCCTGGTTTGGCCACCTTCTGGTGGACTGGGGAATGATTTCCTCTACATTTGCTTTATGAGTCACTTAACCCCATCAGGAAGACTCCACCATCATGGTATGATTGCTTTCACAAATGTTTTATGTCTCCATACAGTGGTCTCAGCTTAACCATCTTAAAGAGATAGGAACATTGAAACTATTGCACAGCTATGGGGTGAGGTGTAAGAACAGTGTGGCATGCAGCTAGTGTGGGGATGAATTGAAAGGCAACTTTGTTTAAAAATTGGGCTGTAATTAGTCTTGCTCTGATTTGAGATGCCATGGTATGTTGGTACCTCTTGAAGGCCTACCCTTTTCTGGGAGGAAGGAGAGGGGAAATGGAAAGAGAGGAGGGAGAAGGCTGGGATCAGGATGTAAAGTGATTAAATAAATAAATGGAGAAAAAGGGGGAAGTTGGGGAGTATATGCAAAGTGGTAAATGTTCATTGGCAGACAGCTTGCAACAGTCATTGGTTTGTGAGGATGGATCTTGTGTACAGAACCTCGAACATGTGTGTTTGTTATATTGTTCTTGTTAATGACTAAAAAGGGGAGATAGCAGCCGAGTATCTGGTGAGGGCCTCTTTGCTCAGTTATGTGTCATCACTCAGAGCAGGCTACCCAGACACCAGGCAGAGAGAGCTCAGCCTTATAATAAAGTCCCAACAGAACACCATTCATCCACTAATCCATTAAATTGTGGAGTTATTAATCTATTTACTTCTTAATGCTCCGATCTCCTCTGAAAAGGAGAATTAAATTTCATCATGAGTTTGTGTGGGGATACTCAAATGTTATGGTCCCTGTTTACACATTATGATAAGTTTGTTTAATGTAGAAAGAAAGCAAATTAAACCAACACAATATTGTGTGTGTGTGTGTGTGTGTGTGTGTGTGTGTGTGTGTGTGTGCGCGCATTTGTAATCAGGATAGATATTTTCCTTGTGAAACTGAAAGGCATGGGACAGTAGTTGGGAGCAGATGGAGTTCTCACTCTGTGCCATACTAAAGGTTTGTAAAAAGCAAAACTAAATTTATACTAGATGCACCTGTACACCACATCTATGACCAGTAAAAACCAGTAAGTTCTCATGTCTGTGTGATGAGATCGGAGTGTCTGTATTATTTCTTTTTCTTTTCTGGAACTTACACATTTACTACACAACTGGAAAGTGAACACTGACAGACTGTAGATGGAACACTCTTGTCAGAAGCATTATAAAAGAGACAGGACACAGAATTTCAAGTCCCATTTCTTTTTTTGTTTGTGTGTTTTGTTTTGTTTGGGTTTGGTTTGGTTTGGTTTTTCAAGACAGAGTATCTCTGTGTAGCCTTAGCTGTCCTGGACTTGCTTTGTAGACCAGGCTGGCCGCGAACTCACAGCAATCCACCTGCCTCTGCCTCCCGAGTGCTGGGATTAAAGGCGTGCGCCACCACCCCTGGCTTCATGTCCCATTTCTTTATCCTGTCCCTACTTCCAATGTAAACTCTGTCCCTTCTTTTCCTCAGAATGTAGAGAATGAACAGGAGACAGCAAAGCTGCCTCTCAGCTTTTCTCCTTTTAAAAGACAGCTGCATCCCTGTAATTATAATTCCCATTACAAACAGTTTTAAATTGTTCAGAGATATACTTTCGAATGGGTGAAAGATATCTGAAGACAGACCTGGGAACCATTTATGATTCTGTCTTTATGTAAAAAAGAAGTGCCAACATAAAAAGAGACAAGTACAAGTATTTGTATCCAAGTCTATTTACAACACAGGTCGGTATGCCACGGCAGGTGGCTGAACATTCATTTGCATGATTACGGAGTTGTGGCAGAGGCAATGAGTGTAAATGCTGGCATTTCTAGGTGCATGCACAGCCCTTTCCCCTTACTGGGGGAGGGGGGGTGCTTTCCCAGCCTCTTCGCAGTAAGAGTGATGGCAGGTCGAGTTTCCCTTCCTCAGGGTTCTTCAATGACAAAGTACCTTATAGTTTATACTTCCTCAGAATTGGGACTATTTGCAAAAATATAAGATATCTTAAAATCTTGTTTATGGGTCCTATACACGTGGCCCAATGTTAATCTTTATGATTTTTTTTTTAAGAAATTGTACATGAAACACGATTTTATGCTGTGGGATTTTCCTTTCTGATATGATACTGATGTACAAAAAGATGAAGATTTGGGGGTTATTTTCCATTTTGGAGTTTTGCCTTGGGGTTGTGCATTCTTTAAGTGTCTTAGTGGAATTGTATGAGAATTACATTAATGTGCATTGAGTACCAAAACAGCGCTCTGGCATGGTGGGTGCGCCCAGAAAGTGGCCCACACTTGAAATGTTATTCCCGTTAGCATTTGTCTTCCAACTAGACACTAAGATTCATGATGAATGGAAATATGCCTGTTTCTCACCACTGTGTCCTGGGAGATTGCTCATGTCCATTAAGTAGTTGCTTAAAGAATAAATAGAAAAAAACAGGTATTGTAATCTGCTGAAATACTTATTTTCTGCTGTGGATGTGCACCTGTATATTTCAGGAAAACTGCCTGACAATGTGTATCAAGTTCTGAACATGTTCGGCATTTGTTGTGGCCTGGGGATTGCACTTCTTCTAGAAGCTTAGCCTAAGGAAATAACTACATTCACGGAGTTTAATTTATATGAAAGTTGTGCCAGCCACATAAGAATTCAGCAAGATTCTGTGTGTTCTAAGTCACACATACCGTGAGTATGTGAGTCCTGCTTTGGTAGAAGCTCACAGCAGTGCATCTGCATGCTAATTTGACAACACTGACACTTTCCGTATTGGGCTTTTGTGGTTCGTTTTGTGAAAAACACAGGAGACTTTCTTTTAAAAGACAAAGTTTGGGTTGTTTTTCTTTTTCTATTTGCCTCTTTGTGGCTGACAAGTCCAGGCGAATGATTTAGTAACTAGGAGACTCAGCTTCCATAACTATAAAGTTGAAAAGTAGCACCTGTCTCATAGCTATGAAACCAATAAACTGTACAAAGAAGCTCTTTCAAGACCACAGATTTGATACTCAAGTGGTGATTGGGGATGTGCGTGTGACATGATCCCTGCATCACCTAGTGCTAACTGGAGGGTCTGTGCAGCATGAGCTGAGAGCATACCCGGAACAGATCCGAAAATCAGTCCCCTTGCTTTTCAAAATTGTCTGCATTTATCCTATTTTAAGAGCTTCCTTCCTCTCTGCTTTTCCTGACAGCCCATGTCTGTATTCAATCACTACCTGTCAACACAGTTTTATTTGGTATGAATAAATACAGCATAATTAGCTTGGAAACGATTCTCTTAATTACAGTTGTAGAGGTGCCTTATTTGCTCAGCTTTCATGTCTGAAGAAGATGACACAACCTGCCAAGGCGACTTAAAACACAAAGTCTAAATTTATACATGCCATCCTTTTGATGTGCTCACACTATTGTGGCTTTGCCCAATTTCTCCTGACAGTTTTCCGGAGTTCAAATAGATGTAGCCACATTTATTCCTGAGGGTAGTCTGGGGGGTAGAGTGCTCTAGGTGGCTGTCAGTCTCTTCCATAGTTAGGACTGATGTCCCAAGGAATGGAAAGGATATACAGTGCTCCCCTCATCTACCACTGAACTGCTCTAAGAGTCATAGGAGAAAATATATAGGAAGACACTGGAGACACCTGCTGTTTCCTGGCATGCAGTCAGAAATAGCCAGCGGGTCTTTTTTTTTTTTCATGCAGACATCCATGACTGTCTTTTCTGTGATCACCTTTAATGACTGTAGCCCAGGCTTGGACTCATTAGAGTCTCAGCTGTAAATACTGAAGTCTCTCAATGCACGTGGCAGGACCCAGACAGCACTTACCTGGTGGTCACAACCGTTCAGATACTGTTCCACCATCTATGCTTTGGGCAGCCCCAGTCACTTTTTAGGCACCAGCTACTTTTCTTTACCATGCCGTTAGTGTTTTCTGACCTCAACGGTTCTGATACCCGCCCACCTGACTGAGTCCCTGCAGTGCTTCTCCAACTTCCCTTCAGGGCCCCTTCTGCCTCAATGGTCCCATAAACAAAAGACACAGCAAATGAGAATTTCCATTGATTGCTCATTTGAAGCTCTTTACTTTGCCTTCCCTTTTTAAAGACCCTGATTGCAAGTAGTATAATTAAAGGTACCTTACATGTATGAAATGGCATGATGAATCCCATTATGATTAATAGACCCTAATTATGTTTAAATCTATTTGCTCACTCTGATCCTCTAGTTACCAATATCTTTCAAGTCTCATAAGACTTGAATCCTCTGAATTCCAGGGTGGAGTTTGTCCCTTCTCTTTGCTTTTCAATTCTTTGGAGGCAGTTTAACATTTGTTTGTTAGCCTGCTTATTCTTTCTCTGAGTGCCACCAGGGCTCCCCACCAAGGGGAGGTCATCAAATATTGGGCACCAGAGTTCATGTCATATAAGTTTTTTTTTTTTGTATTTTTTTTTTTTAGTTGTTTGTTTGTTTGTTTCGAGACAGGGTTTCCAGGCTGTCCTGGAGTTGCTTTAGTAGACCAGGCTGGCCTTGAACTCACAGCAGGCTACCAAGATGAGACTTGATAGCCTATGACAAGATAGTGGGGGAGGATCCCTCTCAGACATAGACCTAGGGGAGGGGAATAGTGTGAGTGTGGGATGGAGGGAGGAGCGGGTGGATACAAGTGATGGGATAACAATTGAGTTGTAATCTGAATAATTTTAAAAAGACAGAATAAAAAGAAAGAAACAATGTGGCTAAAGACATACATGGTGATTAGACTATAATAAAAAAATTGTTTGTTGTTTTGTCTTGTCTTTGCTTTGCCAGTAATGTTTATCTTTGTTTTTTTCAGCAGGCTTGCAATGATAGTCTACATTGTTATTACAATATAAATTTTTTTCTAAAGCCCCCATCTGTAGCCTCTTTCTAAGTCAACAACTACAATATTTTTATATGATATGTTGTATCTTATCATCTAGTAATAATTTCATACCTTGATTTCCCAAAGATGGGTCAGGAATGAGCAGTTATGTGCCTCCCTGCCCAAATCAAACCAGCTTTCGATTTTGTTAAGAAATTTTTATTAGAGATGTCCTTATTCTTTCCTACATATTGTGCCTTTGTGAGCAATCACAAAGCTTAACTGGCCTCAAAGACTATGGTGCCAAAATTTAAATATTTAGTCTCTGTTCCTTTAGACAATTATGGTTAGGCCTTTTCACTGTATATTTCTGTCTGTCACAAGCTATCTGAACGTTCTAATCTGTTGCTCTGTGCTGAATTTTTTTCTGAATACTTGTTAGTTCATTACATCATCAGATTTTCTACTTTATCTTACTTCTATATTTCACCTATTTATTACATGAGAAGCCTCGGCTTATTTTCTTTTTGATTCACTTTATAAAATCTTGATTATTGACTTCTGTGTTATTGAGTATGTTGAGTAAACATAACAGAAATTCTGTGTCAGATAATTCCAGAATGTGCAACAACTGGCTTTAAGGTCTTCTCCTTCTGCAAACTCATGTGCTTGCCATTAAACAAAAATCTGTTGGACATTGCTTTGAGCTAATTTGTAGAAATCACTTAAGACTAAAAATAATGTCATGCTATGCAAAAATGGGATACATGAGCATATACACTGCTGTTCAGAATAATCTAGGCAGTCTGGACTTCAAAAGTCCTGGCCACTGAATTCCTTTATAAACTCCCAGGGGTAAACAGGAAGTCATCAACTCTATCTCCTAACTCACAGTAAGTGATATTAATACCCAGATCTCCTCCAATGCTTATCATGTGGCTTTGGACTAAGTTCTGTGGTTTAAAAAAATATCTCCCAGTTAGGGAGGTAGGAATGGGAGGATGCAAGAGATGGGATAACAATTGAGATGTAATATGAATAAATTAATAAAATATATTTTTAAAAGATCTCCCAATTTTGGTACTCAGTGAGACTTTCTCTTCAGGCATTATTTTTGTGGATACTTCTGGTTTTATGCATGTCATTTTCTGTCTTGGATCATTTTCCTCTTACAATGTTAGGTACAATCTCTATTGTCGGTGGATATTTTTTATCCTTTCCTTTTCCACAAATTTATTTTCAAATCTTTGAAGGCTGTTTGGATTTTTAGGGGTCCAGTCTTCCTTAGACAGAATTATCACTGTTTCTGAATGTTTACTGAAGCTGTTTTATACTCTCTGGTTTGTTTGTATGTCTCTCCTGTGATCACTGTCACCAGGCTGTAAGAGGTGCCCAACTCTGGGGCTGACACACATGTTCAAGTGGGAAAATAGTCCTATGCCAGTGCCTTGATTCTCTGTTGTCACATTTGTTTCAACAGAGGTTCATATTTGGAGTTTTCTTGGCCTACAGTGACACTCCACCCATTTGACACTACACCTGTGGACTTAAGAAACAGTCTGAGCTTATATTTCAGACAGCAGGAAGTCTAGTGTGTTAGCATTCAGTTGAAATTTAGAAAAAGAACAAGGGAAGTAAGTCAGCTCAAGCCTACCCTGTCTCTCCTCATGCTCACATTCTTCCTCTGCCTCCTTTTAGGGTCACCTGGGTTCTCTGGTTTATCTCAGGAAGCAAACTAGACTCCCTAAATCTACATTGTTAGATCCACAAGACAGTACACCATAGCTTCTTTGAGATACCCCAGTAGTTCCCATTTGTCATGTTTTGCTTGTGGTGTGGTGGCACAGTATTATTTCAGAATATATTCATTTTCCCTGAAAGTCGTTCGTTTAGTTACATTTAATAGTAGAATGATTATAAGTAGGCATTTGAAGGACAGTTCCTCTTTTAAAAATACTTATTGAAATCGCTTTTCATATGGTAATATGGTTTACTATAATAATTAGTCATTCATTTTTGTACTGTTTAAACAGATATATTTCCAAGCTGAATTTACAAATACACTTATAAAAGATGAATTAATATTAAAATAATAATTCTATTATATAGTATACTTAGTACCAACTTAATTGAGTAAAAATTTCCTTTCCTATGCTTAAATTAATTAATTTTCATACAATTTTATGAGCCCATAAGAAAATGAAGACAGATTTTAGAGCAGCATCCAAGTGCCATCTGCTTGCTTATCAGTCACACACAGATTTTCTGTTTTACAAATTATTTAAGGCATAAAGTAATTGTGTGTAAATATTTAATACCACATCCACACACGCTGTAAACCTGAAGATAAACTGGTGCTATGGTCGCTGTTTCTCCTCTGGTTTAACTGATTTAAAAGACAACAAAACAAATGCAAGCGGCAAACCTGTAATGGAAGTTGCTCAAAGTTTGTGCTGCTTCTAATTAGACATTCAGGGCAAATTCTGGATAGTTCCCTCTACTCTGCCACAGCCACTGCCACTGCCACAGCCACTGCCAGTGACACTGCCGCTGCCACTATCATGTAGGCAATAGAAACCACTAAAAAACAAATTAGAAATGGAAAAGCAACTGTACCAGTATTTCACACTAATGTTCCGTGCGTTGCCTACATTGGTCTTATCTTCTAGGCACATCCCATACTTTCATAATGCCACTGAAAAGACCAGGAAGAAAGGATGGAGAGGGATAGAAGGTAGAGACAGACACCTACACAGAGAGGGAGAGAGGGGAGAGAGAAAGCTGGGGAGGGGAAGAGGGAAGAGAGAAGAGGGGGAGGGAGGAAGCACAGTCTGCAGGTAGACACTGTCCAGTTTCTTTGAACCTTTTAGCTTTCTCACCAAGTTGTCACTGTTGAGGTCAGTGTGTGGCTTTCTTGTACCACACAAGAAGCACAGAAAAGTCATGAGATGAATCTCGTTTTCTGCCTTTCCTTATAGAACAACCAGAAGCTTCAGCTCCATCTTAGTTTTTATTGTCTGGATTTTCCTTTATCTTCAATTCCTAAAACCAGAATCCACTGAGAGTTTCAATGCTTTCCCATGAAAACCCCAAGCTATGGGCAATTACATTGAAAAGAGCCCCACTCACAATTTTATTCTGCTGGGGACATACCACAAAGAAGAGTAGGAAGAGCCAATGTAAGATGCTCCCCTGTTGTGTGAGTAAACTTCCACAGTAAACCTTGTGTAGAGCCAGGCTAATGGCCTGAAGCCATGTTTGTGGCCAGGCCTGCCAGCTTAGGGCAGGAGAAAAGGTTCTACTGCTGTATGAAGAGCTGCTCAGAGCATTGCAGGAAGGAAGCAGAGGGGTGTGTATGTGTGTATGTGTGTGTGTGTGTGTGTGTGTGTGTGTGTGTGTGTGTGCGTGTGTGTGCGTGTGTGTGTAAGAGCAGCAGGAGGGGGCCGGATGAAAGCGGATGAAAGCTGACGGTCCAGAGCTGCAAAACCCTTTGAGTTGCAGCAGCAGCTTCCCTCGTAACCTAGGCCTTAACTGTTTTCACTTATAAATGAGGACAAAAGTGAGCCAGCATAGGGACCTAAAGGACAGAAAAATAAAGTCTAAAGATTAGAAACTAGACAAATTGGAAAATAAAAAATACAGAAAAATGATGAACCTGAAAGCAAGTTCCTCAACCAGAGCAATAAAATAATGGCTTTCAATAAGTCAAAATAAATTATTTTTAAAAAATAAAAGTAATAACAAAAGGTTAGAAGCACTAGTTTACAGAATTATAAAATATACAGAGGATATCATAGTTGCAGAGCTAAATTTATTATGGGAGATATTGTATAACTCGATCATCATAAATGATTAAAGTCTCAATTAGGTGCGCTATTTTCTGGCCTTATTAAAAATACCTCAAGAGAAATAATTTGAATGGTGTGAAACATATGTAAAAAGTAAAATATTTGTTAAATAATTTAGTTTCAGAATGACTTTTGCAAGTTTTTGAAAAGCAAGTAATATATGATTAAAATTAGCACATAAAAGCAGAACAACTCCCAATAAATTTAATAAAATTAGGACAATTCTAAACCACAACCTCATTAAAAGCAGCTCTGCAGAGAAAAGTGCAGGAAAATTCCACTATTGACTTAAGAGAGTAACCTTATTAAATCACAACTGGTAATGTAACACTCCATAAATATTTAGGATTCTTCTGGCAACCCTTTCAAACTACAAAGACTTGGTGTCACAGCGGCAGCTAAGCACATCTTTTCTAAGGTGTTTTTCTTCCTAGTGTAATTCTCTTACTTCTAGCTGGTAGAAGTACACAGAGTGCTACCAAGGTGTGAATTTGAGAAGGTCTTAGCACTGGGTCTAATCTTAGGTCATTAACTCATTAATGGCTGCACTGGGGACACAATGCAGTAGTGGAGATGATAAGAAGCCTGTGCACTCAGGCAAACTTGGAGGGGCAGTCTTAGTTCCTGATATGGCAAAGGGGAAAGAAACCAGACATACCCGGAACTGCTATTTGGCTCCAACAATCTCTCCCAAAAGTCTATGCACTAAAGCTAGTTCCCAAACTGGGGTTACTGGAAGGTGATGGTCATCGGTGGCAAGCCTGCTAAGAGGATCTAAAGTGTCAACACTTTCCCTCTGTCTGCTTCACGGTGCACTTGGGGTGACCAGCTTGTACTAGCACATGCTGCCTACCATCATGCTCTGGCACAGTGAAGACATAGCAATGGGGCCAAACGTGCAATGAGTAAACCTCTGACACCATGAGCTTTCCCCTTCTAAGCTGATTATCAAGTTGAATTTTAAGTAATGAATTACTTCCCTTACCATAGCATTTATGTATTTATAAAACTATAAAAAAAATTATTAGGAGCACTTTATATAACAAATGGAAATGTAAAAAACACAATGAAGAAATGACATCTTAAGCTTCCACATTCCAAAGAGTGTGTTAATTAAAAGCTTTTTAAAAAATCTATTTGAAATAAAAATTAAGGAGTAGTCATACAACTTTCATTAAGTCCATCAGCGTATGCAGATTATACATGGCTTAGAAGGTGTGAGAAACTGAATTAACATTGTGGATGTCAGGCTAACAAGGAGACTTTTAAACATCCAAGTTGGAATATAGTTAGGCTGAATATTCAAGGTCTTTTACTAAAGGTGATTCAAAGTCGCAGGAACATTTTTCTGTTAATAAGAATAGAAACACAGCTCATCAGCCTTCGATATCCATCATTGTTTATACTTTCTGGCTTGTTTGTTTATGTTCTTTGAAAGCTGTATTTTGGTGTTTTTTTTTTCTCTCTCTCTCTCCTTTTAAAATGACACATTAAGACTCAAGGTGGAAGATGAAACTCTGCCAGATGAACACATACCTAGAGCATAGCCTTGCAATAGCTAGAGCAGCAGTTAAAAGAACTGAAGTGAGAGAGAATGGTCTCCTGACTCCGTTTGGAGTCTGTCCACAGTCATACACCAGATGAGGGCTCATTTAGTGCGTATGAACATCAGCACAAGCCTCAGCAACCCAGCAGAAAGCAGTAACAATGTCCATTTTAATATTAAAACTTGAAGCGATACATTTATTGAAAGATGGCGAAGCAACTGTCGCTGAGGAAATGGAAATTAAAACCACAATCAGTATTATTACACATTTCCCATGACAAATCCCAGCACAATCACGAGCTCTTGGTACTCCCCCAGAGGTCCCAAGTTCTGAATCCACATGGTGGCTTGGGACTCCAGCCCAGGATATTTGATGTTCCTCAGGCCTCCAATAGCACCCAACCTCATGTAAAATTACACAAATACACTCACGTATAAAAATAAAAGCAAATAATGTAAAACACAAAAGACTGATTCAGAAACATCGGAGTGTATTTTCTTATGGTTCTATAGGCAGAAAAGTCTGAGATCAAGTTGATATGAAGTTTAGTGTACCTTGTGGGTATGTGTTACTATACTGGTACTTTTTTTATGGTGGCATCCTCACATAGATAAAGTGGTAGGAGCAGAGGCAGAATGGCTCTGAGAATCACTTCTTTAAGAGATGCCTAGTCCTGGGGGCATTTCATATTTCAGTCGTGCTTTCAAACAGCCCCACCTCAATACTGTCACATTGTCCATTAAATGTCTGCACATGGATTTTGAGTAACACTAGCATGCAGACCATGTTGCTGTACATCGGCTGAGGTTGGGATGTCTCTGGGATCCAGAAGTTATGAACAACAGCCTCCACAATTGTCAACCCTCCATCTTGTAGTCAGACAACATAGGAATATTCAATTTAGCAAGGTTCATTTACCTTGTCCCAGAGGAAATGCAGCATTATTGTTATATGATAGAATTAGTGTAGAATTACCTATCATTAGTTATCTAGGCTAAGCCAACAATATATAATACAATTAATCAGTACTTATTACCTATATAACTCAATATTTATGGGTTTTGAATGTAATTTATATACTTAAGAAGTTGTTTTGCCTATTGCAGAGGAAATGGCTAAAAACATTATTATATATTAAAATTAAGTAATTAGGATAAAGATTATTCTCTCTGTTTCTATAAGTGCAGCTATAGGTATGGGTGTTCATTTTTTATTAAGTGACTATAGTATTAAATTCCACTTACATTTTCTCATTAATTAATTTAATAACTTTCAAAATGAGATGTTGAAACCATTATATTTAGGATAGGAAGACTCTAAATCTAAATGTCCCACTTTACATAAAATTACTTTAAATGAATAACATATGTGAATGTAAAAATAATTACAACATTTTAATGAATTTGACAACAAAGTTGTCAAAATACAAAATTCTTGGTGAACTTTTTGAAAGAAAATTAATTTGCATGACCAAGATGAACACGGCAGCACATGCCACTCAGCAAACAGCACTGAGAGGGCCAAAGATAGAGAATTTGAGGACTGCCTAAGTTATATAAAAGAAAATTGGTGCATTTTACTTCTTTCAAATATAAATGATTACTCTGAAAGTGACAAAAAATAGGAGAACAAGTTACAAGATTGAAGAAAACATGTTTTCAAGTCTTCTGACTGGTAAAGGAACAGTGTCTAAAATATAAAATAGCACAGAAGCTCATGAAATGATGATCATTATCAGCCACTAAAGAAACAAACATTCAAATCTGGAAGCAAAGTACTTCTCCCTCAGAATGGCACAAACTAATATCTGTGACTTTTAAGGGTGCCAATAAACAGGGCTCAGGTGTAATGTAAATTTTGGTGTCCCTTTAGAAGATAGTTCTCTAAACCTCGCATCTAAAATGAGTGGTGTTTTTAGCAATAGAGTCCTGCCACCTAGTTATGGTGGACAATCAAGAGCAAAGGGAATAGCCTGTGTTGTTCTGCGTGTTGCTGGGGACTCACTAATAACCTGTAGGGAAGTATCCTGTGCCTGGCACTTGAGATTTCCATCTTGTAGTCCATGGATTCTGGGAGCAGGATGGTCCACCCACAGAACCTCACTGACCAGGAAACCTCTCTTCTGGCCTGTTTAATAGTACTAGAAGATGCTGTGCAGGCTTTCAGGGAAGAAAAGTCATCAATAGTCTCACCCAGTACTGAACCACACAAACTTCAATACTGACGTGCCCGGCAAGATGTGTGCACTGGTGCAACAGTGGCATGATGGTTATGGGGATAACCACCTGCTTTCTGACTGGAAATGAGGCCTGCTCCACAGAATGTATTTATATTGTGAACCTGGTCAAAAGGCTGTATCTAAGGAAATTATAGGTCCTTAGAGGGAGCTTGTTATGTTGCCTTCTAAATAATTATGTTTATATCCATAAGGGAAGGTTGCTTTCAACTTTAATCACAGATTTAACTTTTTGAAGTAGGTAGTGTTTACTATGGGGACACATATATGGCCAAAGCACAAGTATAAATAATTCAGAGTGTCCACTTGTAGATGAATCATCTGTATTAACCTCCCCCCCCCATCACCAAAGGCTCAGGAAGCATTGTAGGAGAGTGGCTGGGAAAAATGCAAGAGGATAGCTATGAGATATGTGCAGACATGCCCTAGCTGCTACACATCAACTTTCAGCAGGTGTGGTTACCTAAACAAGTCCTGCACAAGATTAAATCAGTCAAAATTCCAGCGTGAATAGAAAACCCTCCCCCAAAGCTGCACCGTTGGCTGTTGATATTGCTGAAGGGGAAACGGTCCCTCTTCTTTTGAGGACATGGGCACTGACAGGGTGCTCATCCCTCAGTGGATAGCATCACACCCATCACACACACGGGCAGCACTAAGTGGACTCATGTGGCTATTAATAACTAAAAAGAGGACATGAAGTTGGGATGGTGATAAAGTAAGGGAACATAGGGAAGTGGAGGTAGTAATCATGGATGAAATTAAAATACATTCTACAGATGTCTGAAAACTTCAAAGAATAAATAAAAATATTTTTTAAATCCCAGTTGGCAGTGCGTTATAAAATATGCAACTACCATACAAGCATGCAATTATTCTCTGTAGCATTATATATAAATAGGTCTCTCAAAAGTAAAATGGCTTAACTGCAGTATACCCATGCCATGGAGTATGTCTTATCTATAAAAAGGAATGAATTCACTACTTGGGCTCTCCAGGGTATTGTCCTGAGCTTGTACAATCAATCTCAAAAGACTAACATGCTATATGTCTCAATTTATATAATGCTATTTTCACAATACTGTAGATACAGAAAGCACTATATTGTTTCTGAGATGTTAAGGGTGGTGGGATGAAGGAGAGTTATCATGGCTGTGATGCATGGCATGAGGGAGCTCTCAAATAAGCAGACAGTTCTCTGTGTTGTCTTGGGTACTTACTATATAAAACTCCATAAATGAAAAAAATAACATATACTATACATATTTATGTGTATATATAATATTAATATATATTATACACACCATGCAATGGTCACTGCCCTTTTCATATTGCTCTATAATTATACAAGATATAACCACAGTGGGACACTGAATATAGTATGCTTGGGTCTCTTATCTATTACCTTTGCAACTGCCTGGTTTCATTTAAATTTACAAATACAAAATCAGAAGGTTTCTAATTACTATACTTGATAGTGAAAATACAGAATCTGATGGTTTTAATTACTATGCTAGATAAAGAAATATACATTTGCAGACACAGATATTCAGAAAGAGTTGTCCAAAAGATAAACTGATTTGTTTAATTTATAGCATTGCTTCTTAAAATATAAAAGCTGTAGAAAATTTTAATAATTGAAGCCTGTTAATGAAATCTAAATTGAAATTTTAGTAAGATGTTTATATCCATCAAATATATCATATGGTCTTGATCCAAAATAGGTTATAAACTATAAGAGCAGTAGCTCTTAATTTATGTATCATAAATTAAATTAAATATCTGAAACAGGAAAATATAGCAATGTGGGCTACAATTCTAATTAAATGTTACCCAAATAATCCTCTACTCAAATAAAAGTTATTTTGCAAGGACAAAAGCTAATCTCATGTATTTTTCAAAGTCCTGTACTTTAACCCATTTTTCATTAATATAACAAAATATTCAAGGCAGGCTACTTTAAAGGAAGTGTATTCACAAGGGGATGGTATAGGCTGCATGTCCCAGGGAAGCACCTCACGGTGGGTGATATTTTTGTCAGCAGTGCATATAAGAAAACATCACATCACCACATATAAAGCCAGAAAAGCCGCTTAGGTCTTATTTTCTGGATCAGAAAAACCTTAACTTCTACCAAGGACATACTCCTAAGCGACCGGCATTTCCTGTTAAAAGTCTCACTTCTTACTGTTATCATACTGAGGACCATATTTCAAATACTTTGCGGGGACATATTCAGGATATTTCCAAGTCAAAGCAGTCCATATCAATGCAGCATGTATTTCAAACTCCATTTTGCATCTACATTGCTTCAATAACACACTGTAAGAAAGGTGCACACCTCTGTGGTTTCGTGAAATATGCAGTCTGAGCAATCCTCTGACTAGGAAGGCTAAAGAAACTGGTCAACATGAAATGCCTCTCAAAACTTAATAGCATAAAGCATATCGGCACAGACTTCTGAGCAAGGAGAATTACTGTTTGTTTGTTATCACAGCCCCGGAAGACAGACATCTGACACCTCAAATGCTTGTAGATTCTGCTCCCTATAGTATACCGTGAAGTTGATCCTCCAGGAAGCCCAGAGTCAGTACTTTTCTTAGCAATTCATTAACAACGAGAGAGAGAGAGAGAGAGAGAGAGAGAGAGAGAGAGAGAGAGAGA
>OU015747.1:42118575-42171153 GCA_907169655.1 Acomys percivali | reverse complement strand
GAGAGAGAGAGAGAGAGAGAGAGAGAGAGAGAGAGAGAGAGAGAGAAAGAGAGAGAGAGAGAGAGAGAGAGAGAGATGGTGCAACCTTCTATTTACAAGGCTATAAAAGAAAACCTTTACATGAAACAAAATAAATTAGTGCTTCCTTTCTTCAGAATGGTATATTCTTAATCATTTTTATATGCTGCTGGTATTGTAGGTACCTTTTGCCTTTTCCCAGAATATTCTTTTAACTATTAAGTTCCCAATTATTTCTATATTTCTCACCCGAATTATAAGATTAAAACACACCCCAAGTTTCCAAGGAAACCAAATTCAAAGTGTCCATTAGCAGAGTAGGTGTTAAACACACAGCAATGAATCCACCCAATGAGACCATGAAGAACAAGACAGTTTCCATGTTCTTATGTGGACTCACCAGCCCAATAAGATTTTAAGTAAAATGAAAAGAAAAATACATATTTTGTAAAAGAAGAACAAAGAACCAATTTCCCTATTCTTTAAAATAAATTACAGTGGGAAGATAAATGAGAAGTAACATAAAAAGCAGCTTGAGGTTCAAAACAACCCACCAGCCAAATTTTGGCCATTACAAAGAATAAAATTGCACTGAGTTAAAAAAATCCAAAATCTAAGAGTGACATTTAAAAGAAGAAGAAGAAAAACTATTAATCCTAACAGCCCAAGAAGGACAAAGTGCAGAAAGAGCAATTCAGGCAAGGACATTTTCAGAATAACTAAGAGGAATGAGCAGCACATAAGGGGACTCCCTGGCATATTATTTTCCCCTTTCTGTAGATGAGGCTACCATGGCACAAAGCAATTACGCTAACCCTGCAGTACCATATTTCTTTGAAGATGCGTCCTCTGAGTAAGTCTCTCAGGATACAGGCATTCAGAGCAATTGTACAGTGAGTCTTCTATGCATTTCACACTGATACTAGGATGAATCAGAAGCAAATCGTATCCCTAAATTCCATAAAGGAAGGTTATAAGCAGAAAGAAGAAATGATGTGAAAAGCAGTTTGAAACTAATGTGACATCATGGTGTATCTGGCAAAGTGGGTGCAGAGTGACCAGGGAGAAGCACTTTTTCATACATTGCCCTGGGGCCCTCTGGGCACTCATCTGACTGTGGAGAAGAGGCATGGGTAGGCCATATGTAGAGAGGGCTAGGGAACTGGAGCAGTGCTACTGGATACAGAGAGCTCTTAGATTTAAAGCCTAAGTCTAGCGAAGCTGATACCTGAGTATCCTTAACAGAAAGTCTGTAGATGTCCTTGTTAGGCAAGATCATGCTGCCTGGAGGCAATCCAGCAGCTGCTCCTCTAAGTACAAGGCGGGAGCTCAAGAGAGGCAAGAAAGCTGAATCTGCAACTTGATCATCATCTCAAGGGGGCAATGCAGCTTCTGCAGGAGGAGGAAGAATAATAAAGGGAAGAAAGGGAGGATAGGAGGAAAAGAAGAGAAGTGATCAAGAGCAGAACTTTAGTATCTAAGGAGAAGACAAGAAGAAAAAGGCCAAGGACAGAGAAAGGGCCACATATACTCACGTGCGTACTTGTGAATGTGTATGTGTGCGCATGCCCACCCAAAATACAACACTTAGAAAGATAGCCACCAAAGAAGTGTGACTTGTTCCCTTGGAAGCATTAATATATTAAAAGGGGGGCAATGGTTTTTGCAGATATCTGTCTAAGTTACCTATATATGTATATGTTTCCAGGGCTGACCCTTTGGGATTGAATAATCCAATTGTTGTGCTCTTCCATGGGGAAGACAAATTTCTCCTGCTCTCATAATTCCTGTTACTGGTAGCTCTCTTTAAGGGGTTGAAGTCTCCTGAGATTTTTCCCCTTTCAAATAAGTATATCTACTGGTGTTATTGTTCAGATCATGTTTAGGCAGCCATGTTACTGAGGCTTCATGGCTGTAGCTTCTGACAGTCCTAGAAGAAGTAATATCACAACAAACTTAGTGGCCCTCTGGCTCTTACAAGTTTGCTGTCACCTCTTCTACAGTGACCCATGACACTTAGGAGCAGAAGTTGTATTGCTGATTTATCAGTTGGGGCTGTGCTCCACAACTGTGCATTTTGATTGGCTGTGTTTTTTTTTTTCCTGTAAAGATCTCCACTTATGGAAAAGAGAAGTTTCCTTGATGAGAGATAAGGACTACACTTATCTGTGGGTTTAAGCACAAATATTTAGAAAATAGGGAGTATTCTGGTTTAATAAAGTGGCAGTTGTAAGGTCGCTTCTGAGATCCATGACTTCACTAGGCCTGGGTAGTTGGCTAGGTTTCCAGTGCCAGGCATGATTTCCCTCTTGGTGAGTGGGCTTTAAACCCAGAGAGCTGTTGGTTACTGCCATGGTATGTGTGCCAGTATTGTAGCCCTAGGTTTATTATGTCATCTTCGTCTTTGCTGTGGTTCACAGGTAGCTGAGCATGACAGTCGGTTGCTTTCCTACTTTGGAAGTTTGCATGGAATCTTCTGGCTTCCCATTGCCCTTGGTTTCCTCCCAAGAAACAGAACATAAGTGTCTTTTCCTGAAGACAGCATGCACTTCAGACACAGGGCTCAATGGACCTGAGATAGAACTGACCGAAAAGTCTCTTCTCTGAAGGCCAATCACATAGTCTTTTATAACAGGATGAGTTTCAACTCACACCCAAAATATTTTTCCTATTCATTTTTCATGCCCCTGAATTTATACCTGAAATTAGGCAGCGAAGGCACACCTTTGTGATCATAAGCCTTTCCTTGGTGTTACTAACAAGTACTGCAGTTATTCATAATCTTTAGGAGTATGGACGACATGCGCTGGCACAGTAACTGGGGTGTTGCTCTAACGTCGGTTCCAGGTAAGCATTATCATCACCTACGAGCTTACTTCTTTGGCCCCTACACTTAAAGAATCAGTAACTCTGGGCTTGGGGCCTGCAGCCAGCAGCTGGACAGAAATCCTGGTAATTGTGGCACCTGGTTGTTGTCGTTGTTTTAATACATTTGGGGACGCTGTGGAATGGCTGTTTTCTTGTCTAAGTTCTCTCAGCTAAAACTGCAATGAAGAGTGAGCCTGGTTTTCAGAAGCTACAGGTTGGTTGTACTTTTTAAGTAACTTTAATATCATTTGAATCTAATGATTACAGACTTGGCCTCCACATGGAATATCCTACTTATGAAAAGAGTAATGCTTTTTACCCTAAAATTTTAAGCAATACTTGCTTCATTTTAGAAAAAATGTTCTGGTTATGGTTTTTCTAACTGTCCTTCATAAAAAGATGACTAAAATACACTGCAGGGCTATTTATCTAATTATATACATTATACGTTTATGTACACAATAGTATGAAATGTATTTCTGCATTTCAGGCCCAAACTGCTTTGCAGAAACTGCTGTCATCCCAGCTGGTAGAGAAGTGAAGACTGACGAATGCACCATATGTCACTGTACTTATGAGGAGGGTACGTGGAGAATTGAACGGCAAGCCATGTGTACGCGACATGAATGCAGGCAAATGTAGACTTTATAATACAAAAACTCTCATGTTTTTCTAGAATATTTTACTAATGTGACATTCTAGATGACTCTGAGAAATATCAATCAAAAAGAGAAGACTTTGGATAAGGAGTCAAGGAAAATGGTTGGTACTTTTGTTTTTCTTGGTAACAATTACAGCAAGAGACAGAAATGGATGTATTTCAAAACATCAACAAGAACTTTGGGCATAAACTCCCTCTCTAAATAAATGTGCTATTTTCACAGTAAGTACACTAAAGTTCACTATTATATATTAAATGTGTTTCTATAATCCCTCTATTAGAGTCTTATATATTAAAAAATGCTGTTGTCAACCGTCTTCACTGTGTACCGGTATATCTTTGTTAGCCTTCATTCCATCACAAGGGGGTGCTAGTGGTACCAGCAATCTCTTACACCTGCACATCAAATGCTGTACCTTATTAAGGAATTACAGAAAATGATGACTGCTTTATATCAAAATCCTGTTCAAATGCTATTTAACTAATGTTATGTATCTAATCCTCCCCCTTAGAACACAATCTAATTCACACAAATAGGCTTCATTATTTTAACAGCCCATTTCGTATATCAGTTCATTCTTAGCCATTTGGAAAATGTATGTATAAAGATTGCTAGCACATACTCTTTCAGTTCTCATAGTAACCCACAAATAAACACTTACATGCATTTCATTTTCATTCATGGTACCTATTCTTCTAAATATGGCATTAATTCATTCCCTGAGGAAGAGAAATGTATTTGTGTTCATGTCTGTGAAACTGGGGGTGTTATAAAAAACTGTGGGGGGAGACAGGAAGGGAGAGTTTTTAGATCCCCTGGAAAATAGCTGAGAAAAGTCAAATTCTTGAACAAGCATATGACTGTAGTATGAAACATGGTATAGACCTCTCAGGCCTCAGTGTACTCATACTGCTAGTTGCAAGAGATATCTGTTCTCAATGACAGAGTGAAGTGATAAATCTATCTTGCATCAAGAACAGCGTGAGGAAACTTCCCCTTGTCTAATTATGTTTTAACAAGTAAAAATGAAAGCTAAGTACAGTCTTTCCTGCAGTCATGTATGATCGAAACATCCTCATTTGAATATGGACTAATGACACTGCTGCTAAGTGTTGCTGATTGGACCATGGTGACTGGGGACAGGTCTCTTTCTGTGAACCACATCAACACTTGGTACACTAGTGAGAGGGGCAATTGGGGTCTTAATGTGTGTAAACAAAACTATAATGACTGTTTGCAACCTTTAAGAACATTTTCCTACATTTATTTTTCTAAATTTTAAAATTAAGTACCTATTATACAAAAAAAATCTTGTGAAGACAAAAAGAAAATGAAAGTTGGTTTGTTTTCTTCATGTATTTTTTCTATAGCACCAGAACTACAAAATTACACTATATAACTATACTATATTATATACCAAATTAGGGGCTAGAAAATGAAGGCTTCTAGACTTACTAAAAAGAGCACAATGTATACACCTAACCCCTGCTAGCATACAAGAATTTCAGTAATTTATTACTGGATGATAGTAAAAATTGATGCATTTTTCACCATTGAAAATTTGAATCATTATTTACCTTAATAAATATAAAAATTACCAAAGCATTTGCATATGATTATATATTATTTTGATTTTGGAGAATATCTTGGGTCAGGTAGACTAGCATGTACATCAATTTCATGAAACTACTCAGGGGTATTATTGGCTAGTTACTCAGGTACCTATTTTCAGCTTTCCAAAACTTAAATCTTAGTGTGAAAGACTGTTAGGCATCATCTGTCCTCCATTATTCAATGGTAGCTCATATAAGGTTACTATCTTGCCAACAAATGACCCTATCATCCTAAAATATATGGGCCATTGAGCTAGTTGTAGTTACATACAACTCGCCTCTTCTCTCCACATGAGACATCGTGAATTACAGCTCCAGTCTGTGGGGCCCTGTGTTTTTATCTTGACTGGCAATAGGATCCCTACAGAATGGAAAATGGGCTCTCAAATTATTGCAGTGGAACAAATCGTAAATGCTATGAGAATATAGCATTTATGAATGAACAATGAATGAACAAATCTCATTCTTCTGCAGAGGAAGTGATCACAATGTTGTGATGACTTTCTTGATGTAAGGCAGTGGGTCCCGTACTGTCTCAGGCACAATTCTGGGAGCTGGAGCACAGTGACTGTGATTGCATTAGAATAACTTACATCATACATAAGAAAATATGGAAGAACCCAGGCTTTCTGTAATGCATACCGTAAATAATGAAATTATTATGATTATTTTCAATTGAAACTGTTGTTCTTGCAGATCAGGTCTATAGAGCTATTTCAGATAGAAACAGTTTTCTTCTTCCTCATGTGCACAGAAGTCTTTCCTTAAGTTTTCAACAACATAGCATTAGCTAGATAACTTTAACTGCAAAATGACATGGGGATAGTACAAATTGAAATTATTTGTACACACCTCACAATTCAAATACACTTGTCTTTTAAATGCTACAATCTCTAAGATTCTAACCGGCGTGCTCTATAAGGATTTCATAATTATTAGGGATTTAATCAAGCTAAAAGGGAGGTTGTGCTTACAAATGTGTTAAATGAACTTGCTTCCAAAATTCCAACTTATGTTTAGGTATGAAAATATGAGCTGCTTATGTGAGCCACAGAGTAGCTCCAGAAAGAATTCAATCTTACAAAGATAGGTTGTTTCCTTTTGGGGTTCATTCTTCAATGTTCTCCCCATACTTTTCAAGGAGGGGCAGAAACTATCATTTGTGTGCTTCACCCCCAAATGCAACAAGCCTGAGGTACATTGGAGCCCTGTGAGGGGCTTGCTGCCCCACTGTAAAGATACAGAGGCCAGAGTGTCCTGTCCCCACAGGGAGCTCACATGCCTCAGGATGGAGTCATACAATGATTATACTACTTTTAATATTTTAATATTCATACTATCATTATCTGCTTGGTCTTATAAAGTATGCCAAGAGATTAAATCTTATATATTTTAAATTTTAATTCATTATGCTTAGGTCCCTCTCCTCTTTACTTCCTTAGCATTGTATGTATACAATGTCTAAAACATTCTTAACAATGTCAGAAAATTCAGAGATTTCCTATGCTTTGATTTTAAACAATGAAATACATTTAATGTTCACATTATTTAAAGCACACAAATTTACAATTTCAAACAAGGACTGTTGAACACAACATGTTACTTTAAATATAGACTAAGTATACAGAAAAATTATAACCATTAAGAATGATTTAACAAATACTAACAATCTATTAAGTGTTTCAATAAGCAACAGATACTATTATCTTTGTTACAGAGACTTTTTCCGCTAAAGCACTGTAAGAAGGAAGGGTAATGTCATCATCATCCTGGGCAGGACCAGAAGTAGACACAAGTATGACTCGTAACACTGTCTCCTCTTCAGCGTTATCTCCTGGGACCTGAGGCTCTTGGTGGACTTTCTCCACACTCATCCTTAGAACTAGTGTCTGAGGATGGCTGACAGAGTCACTTATTCTGGAATGAATACACACTTAGTATGTCTGTTTTTCACATTCCAGGTTCTTCCTGTCTTGGGGAGGTAAAAGACACCTGCTTCCTTCACTTTCTCATGCAAAGCCAGTTGCTTCCATCTGAGGCTTTACTTTTCTACAAGGGATCTTGTTTTCATTTGGTTGCTTAGAGGTATCATAATTGCACAGAACACATAATTGCACAGAACAGCCAAGCCCCTTCAGAACAGTTGTCTCTAAAAACAGCCTGAGGCTATGGGAGGACACAGCCTTCTGTCAGCAGCAGCTGCAGGGGCCCCAGACTTGTCCCTAAGTTTTTCAGCAGTGAAAGACTTCAGATTGGGGCTCAGGGGATACTGAGATGAACTGCTGGGAGTAAAGAGTTTATTAGGACAGCAATGAGTGCTGTGAACAGGCAGACAGTTGGGAACAGCCTGATAGGGTCTCAGAGGAAAGTTGATTTGCTGGCACCAGAGACAGACAACAGGGCCAGGGGTTCTGAGAAAGGAAATCAGAATCCAAGCAGCAGAAGGAAGTTTCTTCTGGTACTTCTCAGGGAGGGGATATCAGGACACAAGTCTCTAGCCAGGCTCTGAGCCCCATGCTGGAGGCAGGGAAGTGCATGGGAAACAGGATATGTGGCCACCAATACCCCACTTGACATCAACTCAGTCTCCAGGTGACAGATCCTGGAGTCTGGAAGCTCTTGGCTAGAGACTCACAGCATCTAAGCTGGGTACCTGTAGGAATTTGTGAGGAAGGAATGGCTGCTGAGTGCACTGTTGCCTGGGCAGCAGCTGATTCTAACATGGCATGCTTACAAGTATGTGGGGACAGTAGTGTCTTTTCAAGTCATGACTTCTGAGGAAGATTCTATAGTCCTTAACCAGATTGCCATTTGGAGTCTCTGTTACAGCACTAATTTTGTGTCATTTTAGTACATACTTTAAAAATTATATCATAAACCAAGAACGCAGGTGGCTATGTGGAAGTGCACTTGCCTAGCATGCACAAGGACCTTGATTTTATTTCCAGCACTACTAAATAGATACATATATTATATAATAGCTGGGATGTATCTCAATGCAAAAAAAAAAATGTATCACATGCAGAAAGGCCCAGTCCAATCTGCTCTGGTATTGAAAAAGAAGTTTTTTAATACCTAAAAGTTAATTTCTGTATGTTTCCTCTCATTTCTAAATACCTTTAATTCATATTATGGCATTCACTTCCTCAAGCATCCGCTATGAAATGTGAAGTTCTGTTTCCTGGACCACATACAGTCCACTGCCCCTGCGTGTCAAACAGCAGCTCAAACACTGTGGTCGGCCTGTCCTGTTCTGTTATGTTTTTCTTTTTCAGACTTCTAGCACATTTCACACACCCAGGACATAGACCATTACCTCCCATGGATCAAATCCCTCACTTCTATAATGGTTGTGGATGGATGTGACAATCAATGGCCAGTTCTGGTGCAGGTCAGGACAAATTGTTTTTATGTAAACATTCTAATACTGAAGAAAACTTCTAATGAAAACTGGTACTTATAAATGCAATCAAGTTTAAAGTTTTGGTATTTCTTTGTTTATAGCAATGTTTTGGAATAAAATGTTCAGATCCTAGCCTCTAGGATGTTGAGTATTTCTGCATAGCTCCCTGTGTCTGTGTACTATGGCTGTGCACTGCAGCTGGCTTCCTGGAACCAGGTGTTAAATCAGTGGGCCAGACTCTAGAGATCCAGACCCTGCAAGTCTGCCAGAAAAGGTTTAAGAGTGAATGCGACAAACTTAACTCTCATTTGTAAACCATTTGCTGTTTCTATTTTACCGCGAAAACATATAGGAAAAACGTCTAATTTTAAATGCCTACTTATTAACTGAATACATTTTGCCCCCTTCTATGTGACAGTGGCAATCAGAGTGAGGCTGTTCACTCAAAGATTCAGAAACATGAAGACTTAAGTGAAGATGAGCTCCAACTGTTTGGCCTGTTGGCACTTTATGAGGCAAGAAATGTATCCCTGTGATTCTCTAACAAGGAAATAAGCCCACAATACACAGTGATATCAAATACAATAGATTTGTTTACCTGTTCATTTATTATGTTATTGTTGCAGGTTGCTAACTAAAAATAATTATAAATATCTCCCACTTAAGTTAGAATTAAATTTTCAGGAAGAAGTAACATTTCCCAATCTTATTTAATCTTTCATAGTATTTTAATTACTGATTAACACTTACTACTGTTCTTCAACCTCTGGAATTTACATTTCAGTTTGTTTCTATATTTATTATGTGAATGCTCATTTCCGGATTCTTTTGATTGTTTTATGCTCTAAACTAAATGCAATTCTACTTTGGTCTATAGGGTTTTTTCAGTTATCTCATTTAAACTCACAATTCCCACAAAAGTGGCTGGCAGTGGCCCCACTCTGGACATTCAGGAGGTTGAAAAAGTGCCTAAAGATTCAACCTAGTGAATGAGTGGGCGGGAATCCATGTTTGCTTTATACGAGAACCAGAACCTGGGACACAAAGTCTTATCATTCATGCTTAGACAATGGCCTCTACAAATGAGACGGCAATATCCAAAATGCTCTTGCATCCTACTCCCAAGAAGCACAGGGCATGACCAGCATATTGCATTCCTAGCACAACTGCGCAGTCCTGACACTTGTCAGTTAAGAGTAGCTCCTCACAAAGCTGTTACTGGCCTCCCTTTTCTACTTGCTTCATAATTTAATTGTCTTATTAAAGCAGATTTTCAAGCCTGGTGTCATGGTGCATGCCTTGAATCTCAGCACTCAGGGAGGCAGAAGCAGGCAGATCATTGTGAGTTCTAGGCTAGCCTGGTCTACAAAGCAAGTTCAGGAGACAGAGACAGAAACCCTGCCTCAAAAAACCAAAACCAAAACCAAAAATTTTTCAAACATTAGTAGATATTTTGCTTTTGTTTATAATTTTTGTACTGAGTTTATAAATATGACCCAACAGTGTAACCCTTTCTGTACTGGTGACTTATTTTTCCTGCTATGACAGATATGTGACATAAGCATTGTAAAGGATGAGATATTTATTTTACCTTATGGATTTAGATGTTCTCATGGTTGTTTGGCTCCATGTGCTAAACAATACGTCATGGTGGCAGCAGCTTTGGTTGTGCAGGTTCTTGTCTGGCACCAGAAAACAATGAAAGGGAGTAACAGAAAGTGAGGCAAGGGCCACAGGCGTGTCCCCAGGACTTAACTTCTTCCTTCAAGCCTCACCTCTTAAAGCTTTCATCTGCTTCTAAAATACTTCTAGGAAGCATTCAACACATGAGCTTGTTCTTCAAAGTCGTCAACACACAAGCCTGTGTTTCATACTCAAGTCTTAATGGATCTGCTTTAGCATTTTAGAGTTAGTAAAGGAAACTATCACTTATTAGCTGACAACCTGTGGAAAACACATTTTCAAACTGTAAATTCTGCCATCTGCTATCACCAACTCTGTGGTGAGAAAACACCAAGTTTTGGTGATATTGCTGAGGTCAGATCTATTTGGTTCCAAAAGCCAGAAAACCCAGTGTCCTTGTGGGGCATGGCTGGGTAAGGAAGGAATAGGGCATCCGCCATAAGCTTTTCCTCTGATGCAGCTGCTAGCCTTAGTCAGTCCTTCATTTCATCCCACAAGTAATAAAAGCACTTTGAGTTCTGAATCCAGTTCAGGCCTGGGTAAGCAGTGTATAATCTTTGGCTCCAAGGACCATTTACTCTAGCATATTCCCTGAAGGCCTAAGTCAGTGAAGATAAGTGATTGTACTGTATGTTATTCTTAGCTTTTACATTCAAGTCAGAACAACCTTTTAGCTACCTTGTTATATACAGTGGCTAGAGGTAAAATCAGAAAGTTGACAGTATACAGTAAGCAATGGCTTAGGAAAATTAAGTGCCTTTTTACTGTGTCTTGTCTACTTTGTTTTCACTCAGTCTTCTGAAACTTTATATTACTATACACTTATTGCAATACCAATCTGCCTATGTTACACATTGACAGGCTTGTGATTTTAAGTCTGTTAGTCATCAAAGAAAAACAGTGATGAAAAATTCTTCCCAATCAAAATGACGACAGCAATTGTGGAGGTGACTAGACTGGGATGGACCCTCCAGTACCAGCGCCCATGTCTGTCCAGCCATGCCCACGAGTCTTTTCCATTTCTGACCCAAGACTGCATCCCTGCTTTACAATACGAATGGGTTCAATAAAAGTGGTTGACATAAAATTACTATTTTAATGTCTCTTTTGTAGGTTATATGTTAACAACAGCCAAGTAGATGATTTAAAAATTCACACATATGAGTATATAACCCTTGAATCAGAAACAGAATTGGATTTCTGCTTAAGCCAAGACTAAATGTCTTTAAATTTTCAATAGGCTTTTTCTGTACACAAAAGAATACAACTACAATTGAAAGGATAAATACATGAGGAAAAGCAAAGCAAAGCAAGTAGTTACTTTGTGAATGGAGAGGTTAACATTTGAGGTAGTACAGATGTTAAGAGGTGTGTTTAAAAAAAGCATTTAAACTATTGCCAGAGATCTTTATGAAACTTAAAACTGTTAGTCCATAATGAGCCCCTTTGGGAAGCAAACAAAAGCTTTCTCAGCTGGCTGGGGTCAGGACTCAGAGAACAGACTAGACTTAGAAGGCATCGCAAGATTTCCTCTTCCTTGGCCTTGTTCTTGCTCCACATTTACAGAATCGTTATCTCTGGGGAGCGAGGCTTGACCACTGCTAGAAGATCCTGTTTGTTGTCTCCTTTAGTGCAAGTCTGAGTCTAGTCTATCACTCAGCTTACCAAGAGCACATTACCTACCTCCTTGTAACTCAGTGTTCATCTGCAAAATGGGATGAGAGCATCCGCTCCTGCGAGCATTAAATGGACATTTCAAACATAGAGTGAGACAGATGGCAGCATTAAGCACAAGCTGTATGTAAGTACTCATTAGCTAGATAAGTGAGATATGAGGAGACTGAGGTTTAAAAGTTTCAGAGATTCTAATTCAGTTAGAGTAAGTATGATTTACATAACACCTTTTTTTAAAAATCCATTCATGTGTTGCATTTGCCAGGAAAATGTTTTTGTATTACCATCACATTATGTGGAGTTAAACTGATAACCATCAGACCTATTTTGTATATTTTGTTGGATGAGTATATGTGTTATGAACTGATTTACAAAATAAAATATTTATTAAACTGCATTTTGCACTTCAAGGTAGTCACTTTTAAAATACTTTTCAGTTTGTTAAAATACTTCAAATGAGGTCAATAAAAGGTACTATTAGAACACCCCAAATGCTTCAAATATCATTAATGTTTGTAAAGTATTTCAAAACACACCTCAATGTTGCCTCAGATATACATCATACGTCTACTTCAGATTTAAGTAAAATATTGACAAGAACTTACAGTGAAGTATATCTGTACTGTAAGCATGTCTGATGGTGTTGGCTGTGCTGATGGGTTTCACCTTGTCATTTCTGAAAGCACGTGCTGTGAACATGAAACCACATATCCAGAAGTAGGCACTAACAATATGTAGATCGCTGAAACGCACATGATTTTTATTTAATCATGTTTCTACTATGACTTTTTGACAATACATGTTAAACACTTTTAAATATAAATGAACAGAGCCTGGTGTAATGGTGTCTCCGATAATACAAGTACTGAAAAGGTGGAGGAAAGAGAATCAGGAGTTCAAGGCCAACACTGGCTATGTAGAGCGTTTGAGGCAACCTGGGCCACATCATGTTTGAGACTTAATCTTTCTTTATATATAATACACTACACAGACACACACACAATTACTATCTTCTTCCAAGCAAAGAACTTCTCATACTCAAGTTGGAAGACTAAGTAATTTAAAGTGATCCTCCTGCAGTGGGAAACCAGAACATTTTATATAGAATTGGCATTTATTTTTTTATTATTATTAATTTATTCGTATTACATCTTGATTGTTAGCCCTTCCCCTGTTTCCTCCCATTCTTCGCTCCCTCCTACTTCCCCCCTTCTCCCCTCCCCTATATCTGTGATTGAGGGAGACCTCCTCCCCCTATATATGCTCTTAGATATCAAGTCTCTTCTTGGTAACTTGCTATCCCTCCTCTGAGTGCCGTCAGGCCTCCCCATCCAGGGGGTGTGGTCAGAAAAGGGGCACCAGAGTTCCTGTGAGAGTCGGATCTCACTCTCCACTCAACGGTGGAGAATATCCTGTTCGTCGGCTAGATCTTGGTAGGGGTTCGAAATTTACTGCCTATATTCTCCGTGGCTGGTGCCTTAGTTTGAGGAGGACCCCAGGACCCAGATCTGCCTGTCCTAAAGTTCTTCTTGTAGGTTTCCAGGACCCTGTGGGTCCTACTGTTTCCCCATTCTTCCATGCTACTCTCGCCTAAAGTCTCAATAGGATGTCCTCTCCTCTGACCCACTTTCCTGGTAAGTAAAGTTTTTCATGGTACGTATCCCTTGGACTAGTGTTTTGGTATAAGTGAGTATATACCGTTTGCCTCCTTTTGCTTCTGGGTGAACTCACTCATTATGATAATTTCTAGATCTTACACCCATCAGAATGGCTAAGATCAAAAACTCAAATGACACCACATGTTGGCGAGGATGTGGAGAGAGAGGAACACTCCTTCATTGCTGGTGGGAATGCAAACTAGTACAACCTCTTTGGAAAGCTATCTGGCACTTTCTCAGAAAAATGGGAATACAGCTTCCTCAAGACCCAGCTATCCCACTCCTTGGAATATACCCAGAAAATGCCCTACCACACAACAGGGACATATGCTCAACCATGTTCATAGCTGCTTTATACATAATAGCCAGAACATGGAAACAGCCTAAGTGTCCCTCAGTAGAAGAATGGATGAAGAAACTGTGGTACATTTACACTATGTAATACTACTCAGGTATTAAAAACAAGGAATTCCCAAAATTTGTGGACAAATGGATTGATCTTGAATTGGCATTTCTTAGAGTAACTGAAAAAGCCAAAGCACAGGGAGAAAGTTAACAAAGGGACCAGAATGTGAAGCCTCATGTTCTCTGTGGTTTTGCCCTGAGTAGGCTTCATGCTGGAGCTGTATGCTGAGAGGCTGAAGAACACATTTTGATACTTCATGGGATAAAAGTTTCAAAGTGTTGTCAAGGTACAGAAAACATAAGTCTTCCTTGGTCTCCCCTTATTTCAGTCTGTGGCCCCATGAGCTGCATGGTGCACAAGTGAACTCTGCTCAACCAGGCTTCCCCTCAACTGAAGAACCAGGATAGTCTTATCTATAACAGAAAACCTATCTTGCTTGTATATAATTAATTTCCTATGTCATAGAACTGGTAAGTGCAGAGCAGGCTGGGGTTCACAATTAACAAGAACAATGATTCAGTGCCACCCTCAGAGCCCCAGTGCTTTTGAGATCTTTACTCTGCCCTCAACATACGGTTCATACTACTCCCATGGTTGCATCACCTCGTGGGATGCAGGAAAGGCTTTCTCCAGCTTCTAGAAAGATGATGCTCTGTGTAGGCAAACCTGCTGCTCTGCTGGGAAGAGGGAAGCAAGAAACCAGTGCTGGAAAGATGAATAACAACATCTTTTCTCATATCTACTCCTGCAGTTTTTCAAAGTAAGTTTATTGCTTTCAAAATTTTGAAATTAATTAATTTCATTGAATAAATTTTGGTAAACAGAAGGCATCAAAAAACTCACGCATGATACTATTACATGAGACAATCAGGAGATAAACATTCTAGTGCATTTGTTTTAAAACTACAAATGATATTGATTCAAACAAATACAATTGAGTATATAGTTAATCTGAATTAATTCATTCAATTTGAAAATGTGACAGTCAATTTATTGGCTTGGTGTCAGTCTGTCACCCTCTCTTGTATGGCATTTGTGCTAATTTTGTTTATAATTAAATCTGCTGTGGCACTTATTACCATTTCACCTATCTGATTTACTGGTTAGAATCTTTAGGAAATGAGATTACTGAGCCAAATTTAAGGATCTTTATTTCCATACTGCCAAATGAACATATTACACATTTAATGTAAATATAATAAATACAAATTGGGAATAATTATTTTCCCCTTAAATGATGGTAAAAATATCTCTAGGTGTTGGTTAAACTATCTGATCATATAATTAAAAGGGTATTACACAGGAGGAAATTACATTGATGTAAGCAGAACTCCCTGAAACTGCTCACAGCTTTTGGCACATGCTGGCATCATTTTAAACAAGTCAGTTTCACATCTTATCTGGAATTATAACAGAAGTAACTGCTGTCTTAGTTACTGACATTTTCATTCATAGGCCTTTTGTTAAAATAGAAACTTAATTATATCCTATGAAGAGGGTTATGACTAGGAATATGCTAGTATAACTAAATGCTGAACACAAACACAATTGATTAAAACAACTGTGATGCTATAGAATAAAAAATGGATTGTTTTACTATATGAAGAGAAAAAAGTAATCATTAATGTCTCCTTTTCTCTTACTAGTCTGTCTTCTGCTTTTCTTTCTTTAAGATTGCTCTACTGAGCTAACCTCTTAATTTTACCTTGTTCTGACCTCTAACATCGTAAAGTTTTGTTGGAAAGCATGCTTGTATAAACTAGAAACTTAATATGTTTCTAAAGTTCACACTTCTATTATGTGTTTACTCTTACCCCAGACTATCTGTGTCTCCTGGAAGACACTGATCTCCCAACTTACCACCACCATTACAGCACTACCTGTGCTTTTCTAGGTGGAAAATTGAAAGAACATAGTGCAACAAACCCAATATATATTAAAGACATTGGGATGGCTTCACGAAGTGTTAGAGAAGAAGACTTGGGTCTTAGAAGTTCCAGAATGTATGCACAAGTTACTTAAAGAAAAACAATATTTCACCAAAATCATATAATGCTCAGTATATTATGTTACCTGCCAGAAGAAAGAAGGCAACTGAAAAACTTCTATGAACTATAGAGAAGCAACCACTTGATGAAGATGAAAGACCGGAGAAAGAAAAGTTACCACCAGGGCTGGCCAAGAACAACCACAAGCATTTTGCCTTCTGGTATTTGTGTGAGAATTCTGAGGCTGTGCGTGTCCACAGGAGGATAAACCAGGGTATTTTCTAGCTAGCTTAGTCTCTACCAGCCAACAAGCATAGCTCCCTGTTAGCCAGTCCTCTGCTCAAGGGGCTGAAATCTAACTGTGCTTTCCATCCTTGACTCTCTGGCGTTTTAAGACAGGAGCTGTCCAAAGTAAAGCTGTTAATGTCTCACAGAGAAGGTGAAGGAAATGTGAACCAGACAGTCACCAGGGACTTTAGAAAATGACTCCAAAGTTCCTTGGGAATTTCTCTATTTAAATCATTAAATCATTTTGGCAAGTCTCATACTCAAATGTGGATCCCGGTGCAAAAGAAGATAAGAATTAGTGGCAGCAGCAGTGACTTGTGGCACACAGTACCCATTCAATGGTACAGCAAATGAAAATTGTGATTACTGTAAATTGTTTGTTCTGGAAGCACTATCAGGGAGAAAAACTGCTTCAGTCTACTGAGAAAAATCAATGGTCGCTCCATTCTCAAACGTCAAGGAGGTAATGGAAGAGATTTTTGAGACAGGATCTCAGACTACCCTTGGCTTTGAAGTCCTGATCTTCCTGTCTCTACCTCCAAAGTACTAAAATTACAGGCCTATATTACAATGTCTGGCTTAAGAGTTTATAAACTGTTTAAGACAACACACTGAATTGTAGTAAAGGCTACAGTTTGTCTTGGTCTAGGTCTTACACTAGCATGTGTAATAATAAGACCCAGGACATAATTTAGAAACTGGCTTTGGGCTGTGAAAGGCTGAGCTCAAATAGCTAAAATTATATAAGTTTAAATTAAAGCTCTTATAAAATAATATGGCGAGAATCTAGATGATATATAGTAAAGATAAAATGTTTTTTAATTCCTAAAAAATCTTTTAACATCACCCAATACAGAACATTTTAAACAATTTTTAAAATTCAATGACAAGGATTCATTTGGTGTCAAATGCAACTATACCCTTAACCAAGAAAGATGATACATATAATACTGGATTGAATGAGGACACCATATCTTTGTAAATTTTGATTATTTAATTTTGGCATAATAGTGAGTTATACTTTAGCACTCCAAAAAATAAGCTTTTCTGTTTAATAAGTGTCATATAAGGCACTGCCTATACACATGACTTTGCTCCATACACCAGGCTGCTGTTGCACTGCAGGCAATGAGGTCCATCCCGGGGATTGTAGGATCCGGGGCTGCAGATCACTGTGAACAGAACATAAATTAATGAGGAACATTCCCCACAGCGCCACATAAGTTAACTTAATACTATGATAAGTTGTCATGCACAATCTTGATTTTGTTTCTGTTCAAGGGCAGTCATATAGTCAGGGTTGGCTTTGAACTCCTTACCTTCCCAGAGTATTGGGATTACAGGTATATGCCATCATGTCTGACTAATATTCTTTATTTTTAACGAGATAAAATACATATGATGGAAATTACCACCTTATCCATTTTAAGTGTTCCCTTTGGTAGTATTAACTATACTCATATGTACACCAATCTCCAGAAGGTTTTCATGCTGGAAAGCTGCATGACTATCCCAATTGAGCAACTCTTAGCAACCAGCTTTGAATATGACTACTCAACATCTCTCATACATATAAAATGTTTATCATTTTGTGTCTGGCTTAGATACAAACTATCACCTAAACAAATTTAGTGATCATATACTGTTGAGTTTAAAGACTTATTGCATGATCATTTAAGTTATAGCCAAAGGCTTAAGAGGTCAATACTATAGACAAAAGTAATTTTGCTTTTAGGATAGTCCATCACAACTATGTTTTAGGTGAATAAAGAGCCAAGAGCTGAAAGAGGACTGCAGCTTATTTCTTATCTTCTCAATTCAAGTTCTATTTGTATCACTTGATAAATCTGTGATCTGGGGGAAATTCTTAACTCAGTTTGACCATTCCTAATCTGTAGACAATGTTATCACAAATACTCTTATAGCTGTCACAGCACCTCAATTACCATTAATAAAGTAACCAGGATCCTCTTTCCTTGTTAACAAAAGAAGACCAGTAACAGGCAACTTTATAACATTAACATAAAAATGAAAACCAGAAGTCTAAAAAAGCAGGCACTCAGCAAATGCTAACTCATGGACAAATGTTATACAATGGGAAGCTGGCTATACTGACTGTATCCATCCCAAGTTGGAGCAAGCAGGTCAGATGATCCACCAAGCCCGCTAATTTGGCTGAGGTCTCTGATTAACCAGTTCTTGCTTTTCCTGTTGCAAGCATTGCTGAGTGATGGTAGATTATGGTAAAGCATGGTTACTATGGTTCATCTAATTTTCACCATGCTGTTACTACTTAAATCTGCCCCACAGTATATTATTTTATTTTGTGTCACTTATTTTTGAGATGTTTTCTAAAATATAAGAAATATTTTAACTTCCTATTCAGAAGAAGCAATTTCCATACTATATTCTAGAGTTCTTAAAGTTACACTGGAAATTTTATTGGTGGAATGATGTTTCCAATGTGGAAAATATTGGTCATACAAAGTTAATCTTTTTACTTAGTAATAAAAAAGAATCCTTACACACTTAATATATTAAACTGCCAATAACGAATATAATGTTAAATCAAAAGCACTCTTTCTTTCAAATAAGATATTAATATTTCTTAAAGAACAAATATTGATATACTGAACAATATACTTAAACTTCTTAAGTCACTATAAAACAGAAGAGAAATCTACATGCATTGTTTACAACATATTTCATACTGATTGTTAGAAACAAAACAGAGTGGTATGAAAACATGTGGGTTCAAGATAAAATAAATGACCTACTAATAATTTTATAATTTAAATTTTATCCAAAACTGAACAGTAGCATAGATTCCTTGTCTGTAGGGCTCTTTCCAGTGCAGTACATACTAAAGCATTTTGCTGTGTTAACTGGAGCTAAAGAAAAATTTTGAACTATAATTTAAATCTAAACGACAATATTAGCAAAATACATTTATTGAATTAGGTCAGAGAGAAGCATTTTGTGACTAGTCAGCACTGACATTTAAAAAGAAATTTAGAAAATAATCTTTCCATTTGATAAAATCTAACAGCCATTCATGTTTAAAGTCTTGGAGAGATCAGGAATACAAGGCACATACCTAAAACAGTTATATACAACAAGCTCAACAAGCTCATACCCAATGTCAAATTAAATGGAGAAAACCTCAAGGAAATGGTACTAAAATCAGGGACTAGACAAGGCTGCCCATGATCTTCATATCTCTTCAATATAGTACTTGAAGTTCTAGGCAAAGCAATAAGATAATAAAAGGAGATCCAGGGGATCTACATCAGAAAGGAAGAAGTCAAAGTATCGATATTTGCAGAAGATATGATAGTGTACATACAAGTGACCCTCAAATTCTACAAGGGAACTCCTACAGCTGATAAGCACCTTCAGCAAAGTGTCTGGATACAAAATTAAATAAAAAAAATTCAGTAGCCCTCCTTTACCCAAACGATGAATGAGCCAAGAGGATGTCGGGAAATACGAACACTCTTCCATTGTTGGTGGGAGTGCAAACTTGTACAATCACGTTGGAAATCAATCTGGCACTTTCTCAGAAAACTGGGACTAAGGGCTACCTCAAGAACCAGCTATTACATTCCTGAATGATTCTCTACCACACAACAAAGACATTTGCTCAGCTATGTTCACAGCAGCTTTATTCATAATAGCCAGAATCTGTGAACAACCTAGATGTCCTTCAACCAATGAATGGATAAAGAAACTGTGGTACATTTACACAATGGAATACTATTAATCTATTAAAAAGAAGGAAATCTTGAAATTTGCAGGCAAATGGATACAACAAGAAATGATCATCCTATGTGAAGTAGTACAGATGCAGAAAGACACCCATGGTATGTATACACTTATAAGTGTATATTAGCCCAACATAGATGTCCTCTGAGAATCTTCACCCAGTGGGTGCTCAGGACAGATACTGGGACTCAAAGCTGGACTCTGGGAGGAGCACTGAGAGTTGTAGGGAAGAGTGGGGGGGATGGAGGATCTGGGAGGGAGCAGGAGCTCCTCAGGGAGACCATCAAGGCCTACACATCTGGGCACAAGGGGGCCTGAACAAACTGATGCACCAGCCATGGAAAATGCATACCAAGAACTAAGACTCCCCTGTTCAGAGGTAGCCTATGGACTGCCAATTCTCCATGTGGAGGAGAGGGGCAGAGTGCTGCAAATCCTCTGACTGCCCCTTGGCAAGATGGCATAGCAGGCACCCAGAGGAAGGGGATGCAGGCTATTCTGATTAATCCTAGTAGGCTGTTGCCAGAAGTCTAGGGGAAGGGAATAGGCAGAAGGAAGAGGGTGGGAGGGAATGGGAACATAAGAGGGAGGGGATAAGAATTGGGATGTAATGTGAATAAATTATAATAAAATATACATTTATATACAGAGGAAGAAGATAGAGATAGTACAGATGAGACTTGATAGGCTGAGGTCAGATATTAGGGAAGGAGGGCTCCCCTTTCTGAGGATTGGAGAAGGAAGGGAAAGAGGATGAAGGAGGGAGGGTGGGATAAGGAGGCAATGAGGGAGGGGTCTACAATTGGGATGTGAAGAATTCAAACTGCAGAACGAGCAGGTAACTTATATAGCTAATCCTACTACATGGGTGGGACTGGCTGAGACATGAATGTCTGTGCATAGACAATGCTACTTGTTGGTTACAAAATCCCTGTGACGACTTATTAGATGCCATTCTTTATATGGCATGAATGAAGATTTGCAGATGTCTTTCTTCAGCACATACACAGATTAGAGAACTAGCATCCTGCACACCTCATACATTTATAATTTTAGGACTGTATAATGCTTGTGTGAAATTATGTTTTCAGAACAAAAGAACTGGACACTGATATTGGATCAGACCTGACAATATTCATTCCTCCCAGCAGACTGGACACTGACATCCTGTATCCTTTATGTTCTAGCAACAAGCACTTCAGTTGTTGGTCCACATCAGAATAGGACATCATCAAAGAAAGCTTCCAATCCCAATTGGTCCAGGATTTCAGACTGTTGCTCACAGGACTCTAATTCAGGCAGGAATTTCTCAACATTTAGAAACTGGACAAGAAATGCTATTCCTACCTTGTTTAACCATTTTCCCAATTTTATTTGGGCCCTACAAAGGTATTGTTTGTCCCAAATCAGTTGGTAGAAACCTTAAGGGAACAACATCCCATTTCTTTTAAGGGGGGTCAGGTAGGTTTTGGTTGCTTTCTTGGGCTAGAGAGGGTTATTTTCAGTGGGGGTTGGTTATAAGTTACTATTGGTCTTGTTTAGAGAGAAAACAAGGTTGGACTCAGGGATGTCGCTCTTTTATCTTATATTCTTAGGTTTGGAGATAGGGGTTGAAGAGAAAAAAGGGGAAATATAGAATTATATAGGTAAAATAGAACAAAAAGTAGATTAGTGAATCTACTCCTCAACTTAATGCCTCAATTGTCACCCGCAAGGTTATTTTTAATCACTGGTATATAATTTTGTATATAGATGCAAAATAAGTTTAATTTTAGATACAGTGGTATAGTATTCAAATGTAAGATTATCCTTCACACACATTATATATCTTTCTACTCAAATACAAGATATTGTACCCATATAACTCAATTATAATACAAGGTTTACTTCCAATCCTTTGAAAGTGCTATTGCAGGCTGTTTAGGATAAATAAGTTATACAAGTTAATTGTTAGTTGATCAAATCATTGTCCTATCAATTACTAGTCTATTTATATCACAAGAATATACATCTTAGTTGCAACAGATAGATATGATTGTATAAAAAGTTAAAGTACATAGTTAGATAAGGTCTTCAAAACCTCTGAGACCTACAGAATATGGCATTTAAAAATGTTTTTATTATTTTAAAGATTCTTTGACATATATACAATAAACTACCTACAGTAAGAAGAACCATGAAACAATCAGGAATTATATAAATGTTACATTCATAATGTTTTGGCTATTTGTATTTGGCAGTCTTGAAGATAACATCTTTCCTATCTTGGTATGTCTAAAATTATGAATGTAAATCAGTATCTATCATAGCTCATCACTATTAACTTAAAATATCTACCTAGATCTAAAAACATCTTAACCCCTAAACAACTAGACTTAATTGTAAAACTAAACTATCTGGTCTTCAACCCCATCAGAGACTTGAGAAGAAATAAAATTAATTACCTGAGTATATAAGGAGTGCAGGTTAGCAGCTTCCCAAATGAGAAGATGACAGAGACAGTTTGCTGCCTGAATAGTTACCCAAAACTCTGTATAACTTTGGAGCTTCATCTCCACCCTTCTGGCCCAGTATATCTGACGTTTGTATTTGTGAGGCAGGAACTATTGAAGACTTGCTTACCCTGTCTTGGCAGAGTCTGGCCACCTACTCTGTCTGCACCCAAACTTGCCCATTTTTAGGCATAATTCTGTCTGTGGTAGAAATGAGGGCATTTTGTCCAGTGGCTTGTTTGCCACATTTGAAGCCATCTACATAAGGAGGCTCTTTGATGTTCATCATCTTCTTTGAGGTAGGCTGAGTATTGCCAGGATTTAACATGTCTAATTGTAAGTGAATCTTTAAAATAGTAAAAACATCTTTAAATGCCATATTCTATATGTCTCTAAAGGTTTTAAAACACCTTATCTAACTATTGTAATAATATAAATGTATATGTAAAAATTAAAAAATATTTTTTAAAAAAAGAATATATGTAGAGGAAATAAAGGAGAGAGTAGATGTCAGCTGCCCTAGGCTATCAAGCCCTGGGAATGTAGCAGGATCTTTATGTCTTTATGTAAACAAAAGTTTCACCATGTTGGGGAGAGTAAAATAATTGCATAAAAGTTTTGTAAGGTTGTTGGAGGATTCCGCTGTGTGAGGTCACAGTCCACCATGTCTGTACAGCTCTCCCAAGCTTGGTACAGAATGGAGGGCTCCCTTTCTCAGCAATGCCTTATTTCTTTCTGCCTGAATTCATCTGGAAAGTGTCTCTAAGCATGACCCCCCTCCTGAGGGAAGTCACTTAGCCTATGGTCAAATGCAACTTCCTTTCTCTTATAAGAACCTCTCTGGAATTCTTGAAATGCAAAACATTCCCAGCACTTCAAGGCCCAGCCAACCATAGATACCTACCCTGGGAACCCTCCACCCACTATTCAAGAACTATATATAGCCTTTGTTCACCCCAAATAAAGCTGAGCAGTCTCCCCAAAGGGAAAAAAAGATTATTTGACAATAAGACAGGTTAACTCCTGGCAACACCCACCCTACCTCAAAGAGGATGATGAGCATCAAAGAACCTCCTTAAAGAGATGACTTCAAATGTGGCAAACCAGCCACTGGGAAAAAGGTTCTCGTCTTGGCCACAAACAGAATTCTGCCTAAAAATGGGCACGCTCTGCCAAGATAGGGCAAGCAAGTCTTAATAGTTCCTGCCTCAAAAATACATCTGTCAGATACGTTGTGCCAGAAGGTTGAAGATGATGCCCCAGCATTATAGAGAGTTTTGGGTTTGGGGTCACTGTTCAGGAAGCAAACTGTCTCTGTCCCTTTATTTTCACTTTGGAAGTTTCTAACCTGCACTCCCTGTATACCCAAGAAATTATTTTTATTCCTTCTTGGGTCTCTGATGGGGTTGAAGACAAGATAGTTTAGTTTTACAATGAAGCTTAGTGTTTAGAGGTTAAGATGTTTTTAGGCCTAGATAGATGATTTAAGTTGAGAGAGACAGGATATGAGAGATACTGATTTACATTCCGAATTTTAGACTCACCAAGATAGGAAAGTTGTTTTCTTCAAGGCTGCCAAATACAAATAGTCAAAACACTATGAATGTAAATAACATTTTTATAATTCCTGATTGTTTCATGGTTCTTCTTTCTGTCTATCATTTATTATATTTGTGTTTGTGTGTGTATGTAATAATAATTTTAAAAAAGAAGATGGAAAGATGTTGTATGCTAATGGATTGGTAAGATTAACATAGTAAACATGGCCATCTTATGAAAAGCAATCTACAGATTCACTGAAATTCCCATAAAAATTCCAACACAATGCCTTACACAATTGGAAAGGTCAATACCCAACTTCATATGGAAAAACAAAAACAGAATAGAAAATAAATAAGTAAATAAAATCCTGTACAATAAAATAACTTCTGAAGGTATCAACATCCCTGATTTTCAAGCTGCACTACAAAGCAATAGTAATAAAAACTGCATACTCTTTGCATAAAAATAGATAGGTAGATCAAAGAAATTTAATCAAAGACCAGAAATAAATTCACACACCTATGGACACTTGAAATTTTGACAAAGAAGCCAAAACCATGCAGTGCAAAAAAAGAGCATGTTGAACAAATGGTGCTGGTCTAACTGTATGTCTGTATGTAAAATGTAAATAGATCCATATCTATCACCCTGTAAAAAACTCAAATCCATGTGGATCAAAGACCTAAACAAAAACCAGATTCACTAAATCTAATAGAAGGGAAAATAGGGAATAGCCTTGAACACATGAGTACAGGAGACAACTTCTTGAATAGAACACCAACAGCTCAGGCTCTGAGATCAACAATTAATAAATGGAACTTCATGAAACTGAAAATTTCTGGAAGGCAAAGAGCACCATCAATAGGGCAGAATGGCAGCTCACAGAATGGAAAAAGATTTTCATGAACCCTACATTTCATGAGGGCTAATATCTAAAATATATATAGAACTCAAGAAATGAGCACCAACAAACCACATAAATAAATTTAAAAATGAGGTACAAAGCTAAACAGAATATTCTCAACAGGGGAATTTCTACTGGCTGAAAAGCTCTTAAAGAAAAGTTCAACATCCTTAGTCATCAGGGAAATGCAAATCAAAAAGACTTTAAGATTCTATCTTACACCTATCAGAATGGCTAAGATCAAGATCTCAAGTGACAGCACAAGCTGGTAAGGATGTAGAGCACAGAGAACACTCCTCCACTGCTGGTGGGAGTGTGAACTTGAAAATCAATGTGGCAGTTTCTCAGAAAATGGGGAATAGTTCTACCTTAAGATTCAGCTGTACCATTCCTGGGCATACACCCAAAAGACACCCCACCATACCAGAAGATCATCTGCCCAACTATGTTCATAACAGACTGATTTATAATAGCCAGAAACTGGAAATAACCTAGATGTCCCTCAACCAAAGAATAGATAAAGATTATGTGGTACATTTACACAGTGGAATACTACTTGGCTATTAAAAACAATGACATCATGAAGTGACCCAAACCCTGAAAGATGCACATAGTATGTACTCACTTATAAGTAGATATTAGCCATAACATACAGGATAACCATCCTACAATCCAAAGACCCAAAGATGCCAAGTAACAAGAAGGGCCTAAGGCAGGATGCTTGAATCTCATGCAGAAGGGGAAATAAAATTGACTTCTGAGGTAGATAGAGGGAAGTAACTGGGTGGGAGATGGATAGAGAAGGGAACAGGGGTGGGAATCAGTAGTGGGGAGGAGGGAAGGCTGGGAAAGAGAACAGAAATTAGTGAAGGGGGCAACTCTAGGATAAGGGAGGCTACGGAGAATCTGGAGTGAACCTAACTGAGATTTCTACCACTGAAGGATATGGAGCCTGAAGCCTCTACCTCCTGTAGTCAGGCAGGACTTTCAGTGGAGTGAAGAGAACATCAATCCACTCACAAAACCTTTGACCCAAAATTTGTCCTGCCTACAAGAATTGTAGGCATAAAGATGAAGCAAAGATTGAGGGAATGACCAACCAATGACTGCACCAACTTGAGACCCATGCTATGGGAGCAAACCAACCACAGATATTATTAATGATACTCTGCATTGCTTAAAGACAGGAGCCTAGTGTAACTGTCTTCTAAGAGGTTTCATGCAGCAGCTGATGGAAATAGATGCAGAGACCCACAGACACACAATAGGCAGAGCTTGGGAGTCTTATGGAAGAGTGAGGCACAAAGAGACTGAACCATCAACAATGGGCTGGACTTAGGCACCATATACATATGTAGCAGATACGTAGCTTTTTCTTTATATGGGTCCTCTATTAGAGGGGGTGGCTGTCTCTAACTCTGTTGCTTGCCTTTGGATCCCTTTCACATAGCCAGGTTCCCTGGTCTGGCCTCAGTAGGAGAGGATGCACCTACTCCTACTGTGACTTGATGTGCCAAGGTGGTTTATTACCCATGAGGGGGTCTCCCCTTCTCTGAAGATAAAGGGATGGGAAATAAGGTAAGAGGTAAGAAGTGTGAGGGTGAGACTGGGAAAAGAGGAAGGAGGGGTCTGAGATCAGACTGTAAAGTGAATAAAAATAAAAGAAAAGTTTATTTTTAAAAGTCAGGAACAAAGAAATGTTTAGGATATTAAGGCAAAACCCCAGAGGTAGGCCTCACAAACAAATTACAAGATACAGACAATATCTCAGGTGTTAAAGGCAAGATAGAATACATATGATAGTTCAGTCAACAAAAATATCAAATCTGAAAATTCCAGAATAAACATCCAGAAAATCTAGGAAACTGTGGAAATAACCAATCTATAAATAATAGGAATAGAAGAAACCTGGATAAAAGAGACAGAAAATGTTTTTAACAAAAAAAAAAAATGAAAATTACCCCAACCTCTAGAAGTAGATAACTGTTAAGGCAAAAGAGACATACAGAACACCAGATAGACAGGAACATAAAAGAAAATTCCCATGATACATAATAAAGCAATATATATATATATATATATATATATATATATCAAAGAAAGGATAAAGCTGCGAGAGAAAAAGAACAAGTTATATATAAAGTTATATATACAGATACTAAAACACTGACCCTTATAAAGTGATAGTGGGTGACTTCAATACCTCATTATTGTCAATAGACAGACAGTCCAGACAAACACTAAACAGAGAAATGCTGGAATTAAATTACATCATAAATCAAATGGACCTAGCAGATATCTACAGAACAAATTCTTTCAAAGACAAAGCAATATACTTTATTCTCTGCAGTTCAAGGAACCTTCTCCAAAACTGAACACATACTTGGACACAAAGCAAGTTTCAACAGATATAAGAAAGCTGAAATGACACCTTGAATCCTATCTGAAAACCACCAATTAAAGCTGGATCTAAACAAAAATAGAAACAAGAGAAAATATACAAACACATTAAAACTAAACAACTCACTATTGAATGAAAAATGGGTTAGGACAGAAATCAAGAAGGAAATTAAAAACCTTTTGGAACTGAAGTAAAATGAAAATACATAATACCCAAACCTTTGGGAACACAATGACGGTGGGTCTACACACCAAATCCATAGCACTAACTACTTACATTAAAACCAAAACCAAACCAAAACAAAAGCCATGAGCAACAACTCATAATACTATTGCTGAAAACTCTAGAACAACAAGAAGAAATAACAGCTCTAAAGAGTAGATGCCAAAGAATACTTAACACTAGTGGCATGGGGATATATAATATATGAAATAGAAGCAAACAAAAGAACAAAAAAGTACAATGAATCAGTAAAAGGTGTATTCTTTCAGAAAACTAAGGAGACTGTCAAAGCATTAGTCAAATTAACTAAGAAGACAATGAGAAAAAGAATAAAATTGGAGATGAAAGAAGAACCATTACAACAGACAAGGAAATCCAGAGATATTATAAATATCTGTATTCCACCAAAAAGTAAAACAAAAGAAAGGGATAACTTTCTTGATATATATTACCTACCAAAGTTAAATCAAGAGCAGATAAATTATTTAAACCGATGCATAACCTCTAGTGAAATAGAAGCAGCAATTAAAAGTCTCTCAATCAAAATAAAGCCTGATGGATTCAGCCACAGATTTCTACCAGTCTTTCAAATGACAATTAATGTCTTTGAGTTAGGCTGGGTGTTGCCAGCAGCTAACCTGTCTTATTGTCAAAGAATCTTTAAAATTATAAAAACATCTTTAAATTCCATATTCTGTAGGACTCTGAGGTTTTGAAGACCTTAACTATTTTACCTTATCTATCTATAGAAGCATATCTATTTGTTACACCTAGGATGTCTATTCTTGTGATAAAAATAGACAGCAAGTCATCAATAGTTCTTGCTTCCCAAACATGTCAGACAGATATATTTGGCCAGAAGGCTGAAGATGATGCTCCAACATTATAGAGAGTTTGGTCTCTGTTCAGGCACCAAACTGTCTCTGTTATATTTTTCACTTTGGAAGCTGCTATCTGTATTTCCTGTTTACTCAGGTAATTAATTTTATTTCTTCTCAAGTCTCTGATGGGGTTGAAGACCAGACAGTTTAATTTTACAATTAAGCTTAGTTGTTTGGGGTGGGGGTAAGATGTTTTTAGGTCTAGATAGACGTTCTAAGTTGATAGAGATGAGATGTGATAGATACTGATTTACATTCAGAATTTTAGACTCACCAAGACAGGAGATATATTTTCTTCAAGGTTGCCACATACAAATAGCCAAAACAACATCAATGTAACATTAATATAATTCCTGATTGTTTTGTGGCTCTTCTTGCTGTAGGTAGTTTATTTTATGTATGTGTAATAATATAAATGTATATGTAACAAAAATTTTAAATAAAATAAAGAATGTCAATACTCTTCAAATTACTCTGAAAAACAAAAATTGAAGAAACATTTACTAATTCCTTTTATGAGATCACTATCACCCTTATATCTAAACAACACAAAGACCTAACAATAAAAGAAAATTATATGCCAATATCCCTTGTGAACATAGAGTAAGCCTTCATAATAAAATACTTGCAAAATGAATCCATCAAAATGAATACACCAAAATTATACACTATGATCAAGTTGATATCATCTTGGAGATTCAGGCATGGTTTAACATCTGTAAGTCAATAAATGTAATCTACCACAGTCATTTCATTAGATGCAGGAAATGTCTCTTAAGCTACCAAGTGAAAGAGTTAAGTTACATCTTGTTGAGTTTTCTAGTCAAAAGGGCCCCCTGAAAATCAACAAACATTTCAGGTTATTGTCAAGATGATTGGTTTCTTTCTACAAATTTATGGGAAAGCCCTATTTCAGAAGAGTGCACATAACTCCTTGAACATGAAGAAGTCAAGCTGATGCCTAGCTAGAGCTTTCACCCCTACTCACTACTGTTTATGGTACTAGAAGGTACTCTACATGCTACAAAGGAGAAAGACAATCATCAATCCACCTACCAACGCTGGACCAAAAACAGTGACACACTTGTGAGATAGTCTAGTACAATAGTGGCACAAGCATCATTGGGATTAAAAACTACTCTCTGAATTTAAAACCTACTTCATGAGATAAAAGGCATACCTGCTAAGGTGGCCAAAAAACTGAAACCAGATAGACCACAGGCCTCAGAGAAAACCAAATACTACTGTTCTGTTAAAAATAACACATTAATAAAAGACTCCTAGTTATCTACTTCTATACCCATAGATCAGTGCCTCACTCGGCAATCATCAGAGAAGTTCATGCAGTAGACTGGAACTAAACACAGAAATACACAACTGGACAATGTGCAGACAATGAGAAACTTGGAAGCACCCAGTGTTAAATAGGATGTCTTCATCAAACTCCTCCTGTCAGGACTCAGAGATCGATGCAAAAAAGGATACAGACAGACTGAATGAGTCTGAAGAGATGGATGATTCCAAAGACATGATATCTTCCAGATACAACAGGACTGATGTACACATGAACTCACAAAAACTGTGGAGCATATCCTGGGCCTGCCCAGAATCAATTCAAATGGTCTCCTGTCACTGAGAGGAGGAACTGGATGTGACTTCCTACCCCTAAAGCAGGGCATCTACATTTGTAACCTGATGGTAAAAGAAAAATTATTTATAATTGAGTTGCACTGGGTATATTATCCATGCTTCAGCGTAGACATGTCCAGATTTAGTTGACCAACTCAAAACTACCTCAATAGAATTTTTGTAGCCTTTTCAACTCATTTTGCTTAATTTTTAGCATTTTTTTGCTTTATTAGGCTTTAGCTTTTATATTTGGGACTCTTTTTGTAAGTACGTGTTTCTTGTTTTTTGTTTGTCTGTGTTTAAAGAAAGAGAGAGAGATGGTGTATATTTGGGTAGGTGTGAAGATGGGGAGTGGTAGTTGGGAGAAGGGAAAACCATGATCAGAATATATTTTATAATATTTTTATTGAATAAAATTATACACTCAAATATACAAAAATCAGTTGAAAAAAGCTTCATGACTTGGATTTTCCTATGATTTATCTTGTGGACACCCAAACCAAAGTAAAAAGAGTAGACTCACTGAACCAGTCCTTGGATATAAAAAATGAGTTTTTAGAAGACAGTTTGAAACTGTGTCCATTTAACAGAATAGTTTCATAGTATCAGCCATGAGTTCACTTCTGTGGAGGGGTCTTAAATCCAATTAGAAAGCAATTGATTACCTTATAACATTTATGCCACTATTGCATCAATGGGTGTATCTTGCCAGGGCAATCATCATTATAGTTCAGTGTTCATATCTGAGTAAGACTGTTGATGTTTTTTCTCCCACCAGCCTACATAGCATCTTATTGCACTATATAAGCCAGCCAACAGAAGGGTAGCTTGCTTGTTAGTACCAGATTGGTATCTCTCTGTCCTGTAACTAAAGTGTGTGGTATAATCAACAAGTTCATCTTACTATCGTGTTCTTGTCCCTAACCAAGAAAAATGCAAAAACCATATTGTTTGGGAGATTTCTGATAGCCCTCTGACCAACCAGTCAACAGGGGATACTATATCGGGCACTGAGCTTTTTTTTTTTCTTTTTAGTAGCATTATCCCTCTATATGCTAAATGGAACATTTATATCACACCCTTTCCCTGTTAAGGCTCAGGGAACATTGGTTAATAGATGGTGAAAAGACTGTAATAGAGGTCAGAGAAGATTTGGACAAAGTAACATACTCAAGACACAAGAGGGCCAATGAATTCATGAACTCAAAGTAGCTGTGAGTTTTGGCACAAGATCAAGCCAATATAGATAGAAGACCATTCCAGTATGGAGGGCATAGACCTTACAAAGCCCTACATCTAGATGACCAACTATTGGCGACTAATGATTGCTGGAACAGATTGTTTTCTTCAGTGGTATGACCGATGGTAAGTAGTTCCCGCTCCAGTTCACTGCTAACTATACCATGTACATACCAACAGCAATAATTGGATTCAATAGAATATTTTTAAAAGTAAGTTGAAGAGGAATAACCCAAGAGGGGTTGGTGTGGATATAATCTAAATGCATTGTATACCTTATAAAATTATTACAAAAAATTAAAAATTACAAAAAATAAGGAGATCTCAAATAACTTAATGATACACCATAAAGCTTTGACAAATAACATGTCAATTCACAAGTAAGATGGAAAGAAATCATGATCAGGGCAGAAATTCATAAAATAGAAACAAAAAGATGCAAAGAATCAATGAAGTAACATGTTGGTTCTTAGAAAATGCATAAGGAAATTAACTTATTAAACTGACAAAAAGAGAGAATACCCATGCTAATAAAATTAGAGATTGATAGATACCCATTATACAGATACCAATAGAATACAGAAAATTATCAGATGTTACCTTGAAATCATTTTAAAGAATTGGAAAAATTACAAAAGAAATGGATAAATTTCTAGATGTAAAGGACCAACCAAAATTAAAACTAGGTCAGATAGGCAGTAGAAATTTATTTATAGCAAGCAGTGAGATTGAATCAGCAATTTAAAATCGTCCTGGCCAGATCATGGAAACAGCCTAAGTGTCCCTCAGTAGAAGAATGCATAAAGAAACTGTGGTACATTTACACTATGGAATACTACTCAGCTATTAAAAACAAGAAATTCCCGAAATTTGTGGACAAATGGATTGAGCTAGAAATGATCATATGAGTGAGTTAACCCAGAAGCAGAAAGACTCAAATGGTATATACTCACTTATATCTGCATACTAGCCCAAGGGGCATGTCCCATGAAAGTCTTCACTTATCAGGAAACTGGGATAGAGGGGAGGACATCCTATTGGGACTCTAGATGAGAGAAGCATGGGAGAATAGCATAGTAGAAGGATCCAGTGGGTCCTAGAAACCTACAAGTAGAACATTATGATAGGCAGATTTGGGCCCGGGATCCCACTCAAACTATGGCACCAGGCAAGGACAATACAGGCCATAAACTTCAAACCCCTACCCAGATCTAGCCAATGGACAGAACATTCTCCACAGTTGAGTGGAGAGTGGGTTCTGACTTTTACACGAACTCTAGTGCCCCATATTTGACCATGTCTCTTGGATGGGGAGGTCCGGTGGCACTCAGAGGATGGATAGCAGGCTACCAAGAAGAGACTTGATACCCTATGAGCATATACAGGAGGAGAAGGTCCCCCTCAGTCATAGTCATAGGGGAGGGGAGTAAGGGGAAAATGGGAGGGAGGGAAGAATAGGAGGATACAAGGGATGGGATAACCATTGAGATGTAACAAGAATAAATTAATAAAACAGAAGGAAAAAATTCCAGACCATGATGGTGAATTTAATCAGATCTTCAAAGATGAACTAAATACCACTGAGTCTTATTCTACTCCATAAAATAGAAAAGGACAGAACATTGCTAAATTCATTTTATGATTCTAGTAATAGAAGAGTAATAGTGAGTGCAGTGACTACAGATGTTCCACAATTGGAAAAACACTTGGCTAAGAAATAGTGAGGTGACCATGTGACTGGAGCAGAGTGACAAAGGAAGTATTGCAACAGGACTTTAAAAGTAGAAGCGTGAGCAATGTGTTTAGTGCTTTAATGATGTTTGTAAGTCACCAAACTGGGCTGGGTTCATGAACAGAATTAATATAAAACATACTTTGTATACTCAAAATCTTAGTAGGTCCATCATTTGTCAAAGTCCATGTTTGATACCAGGTTTTTGCTGAGATGGGTCGCAGCATTGGCTGGGAAACTCAGGAGAAAAACTGAAGGAGGAATCTTGCTGGTCAAGGAAGGTGATCAAAAGTTCCAGTCAGAACTGGAACCCTGGACCTTCAGACTAGAAATCTGATGCTCTACCAACTAAGCTATCTACAGTCTTTTGTTCTCCTGTAGACATAGCTGTCTTCTCTGGCTAATACCTCCAGCTCACCAGCCACAGCTGTTAGGAAAGAAATTCCTAGCTCTTTCACTCAAAGGGCAAATATACCAGGAGCTCTGAGCTTGTTAACTCCTTGTGATCTGGCAAGAAAGAAGAGAGAAAAAAACCAACATGCTCACTGACATTCAACAGTGGATAAAATAAAGAGCTTCAATTTTTTTTGTTCAAAGTCCTTTTTATACCAATTGAGATAAAGACTTTACATCAGAAGAAAATTTTACTTCACAACCATAAAACCAACTATGATAAAAAAAAATCATTACATAGAGGGAGTTACAACAAAATTATTGATTACTTGTGTCTATCCAGACATTCTTTCTCTATGTTTTCAGTTCATAGTAAGTTCAAAACTACTATTTTTTTATGGCATAGGTTGACAAGGTTTAAGGTTAACAGGGTCTAAGGGGTACAACAAAATAATTCTTTATATGTCTTTCCGTTAAGGCTGTATCTGACTAAACGTTTTTATCTACCTCTTAGCTCCATGAGCTCATAAATTCATAGTAATAATTCTATGTCACAGATTAATAAGGAAGAAACAGGTAATCTATTTAAATTCTTGTTTTTACCATTTTGTATAGTTAGATTATCTAATTACTATTCTTTGTTCATGGCACATCTTATCATGGTGCACACTGAGAGATCCTGATGATTTCATCTCTTTCAGGCGAATGTTTTTCTTTGGTCATAAATCTGCCTCAAGCCTATCTTCTCCATAATGCAATTTACATGCCAGTGACATGTGAAGATTTACAGACTTCTAGCAATTTTTTCTATACTGCAGTAAGGGTTTAAAGTTACTTGAATCAGACCAGTAATTCTATAAAGAATTATAAAATCATCAATTCCTCTAAATAGCATTATTTTATGAAAGGACATCTTTATTTTGATTCTCCAAGATATTTTCCCAATAGAGTGAAGCAATTACACCAAAGGAGAGGCAGTGAGGATTTTTAGCATATCACACATATGAGAAATACAATAATAATAAGCATGCAAAGCCATATTAGCAGCAAAAGCAATCGAGAGACAAAAATCTCTAGGGTCTATGCCTCTTCAGGATATATCCATTCATTAGCTGTACAAAAACAATGGGCTGCCTCCAGAGAGCTCACTTGTATGCTTCAGCCATTCCTGGATAGCTTTTGGCAAATATTGCTTTAAAAAGCAAGTGCCAAGAATACTAATTCTGAATTCAGCACTCTAATGCTGAAATGAAGATTCTTAACTATGAGTCTGTGCAAAACTCAAAAATCACATGATATACTCCCTATTACAATGGGGGAATAAAAATTTCGATTTCATAGGAAAAGATAAAGTCATAGGAAATAGACTGGATGAAAGCAAAGCTGATGTCTAGCACAGCAAATATTACATTCTGTAGCCTCATATATAGTCATGGACTGATGAATGTCAATGGACTTGGTAGCTCCAACTGTATGGTCTCATTGGTTACAGCCCATATGAGGCCTCCTCAGGAATGCTTTGCTCACTAACAGTCACTCCATGTTGTGCTATCTTGAACTTGGGAGCTCCATTGTGCCTTCTGTTTCATCCTCATTTTATCTTTTGCCTTTTGAGGGACCATAACCCAGTCACACAGGCCTGGTGTCCTAGAACTTCCTCTGAAGGCTAAATAGAAGCCTCCATCATTCTGCAATGCTTGTATTCTTCATGACTGACAAAAAAAGCAGCACATTAACAACACTATCATGGGTGGTAACTGGGATCCATTAAATAACACCTGCACGGGCCTCTCTGTGTCTAAGCAATTTTATCCATAGAAATACCTCCCAAGGTAGCCCTCAAGGACGAAGGGCTCTAATCAAGGCTCAGTCTTTAAACACATTAAAAAAAAACCCATACACCTTGAACTTCTCAATAATGGATGAAAGGGAGCTCCTCATATTGTGTAGACAAGACAGCAAACAACACTGGCTTAAACCAGCCAGAACCACTTTATAAAGGTGCCATGGCCACAATATAGTACCACCAGTTGATCAGCAACTGTTTAACACATGAATTTGTGGAGAACATTCCAAATTCAAGCCATAAGACTGCTTAAAAAACCACAGCATGGGAGAATAACAACTCACTTGAGAAATAATTCCCTAAAACTAAACTTTAAGGAAATATTAAGGAACTTGCGATGACTAGTTTTCTCAACTTTATTCCATACAAAATGACCTGTTTTGTGACTGGAAAGTGAAAGAACTTGGAATTTTGATATAGAAATGGCACTGAAACTTTAAAGCAGACCCTGAGCCTTTTCTGCCGACAGCTTAGAAGATAAAAATGTTGATATAGGCATGGATATATGAGGCCTGGCTCATGATGTTTCAGAGGGGAACAAGGACCCTATGAGGAGCAGGACATGGGATCATTACTATGGTATTTTGGCCAAAAATCTAGCTTCATTTTGCCTCTGTCCTGAGAATGTAGTGACGTCAGGATTATATTCCAACTAGTACCAAAGAAGCAGCTGTAATTGACAGAGATATTGGTGCCTTTGTATAGAAGCTTCCTTTTGTACTGAGATAACATAAAAGTGTTTTGTCAAGATCAACACACAGAAGATAATACAGCCTTGGTTCAAGGGTAGAAAGCTATATTTTGAGTTGAACAGAGAATTTGGCAATGTCATGGCTAATGGTTTTGAAAAACGAAAGCTTAAAGACTTGAAAGGGTCATGGGGAATAGGTGAAGCCAATGTATAAGGGTTGATATTCCTGTGAAAAAACCCCAAGACGTCATTGTATAAAGCCATGTAGGTATATACAGCCTCATTGCTCCAGGATATTGGAAATGCCAGGATTGTAGGCTGCCTGCCAAGGAGATCAGCTTAAGGAAGAATCTGACAGAGATGGCAAAAAGGGATGTGTGGGTTCTTGGGAAATTAGCTAATTTCATAGTAAGTCCTGGATGTCAGATATGGAGCTTCAGGATTTGATGTTTATCTTGCTGGATTTGGATTCCAGTTTCGTATGGTTGTTTTATGACCAGTCTGTTCATTTTCAAACCAAGAATGTTTACTCTGTGCTATTGTATGTTGGAAATATATTTTTATTTTGTAGGAGTACACAGTTAAGAGTTACTAAAGTATTAAAGACTGGGGGAACTTTTAAAGTTGATTACTAAAAATGTTAAAGTTGCGCTTACTGGTTTTTTTTATTATAAAGTGGTTATGTTTATGAGCACAAGGAGTTATGAACTGAAGTAATGTGTTTGTACATCAATTTGATAAGAGATGGAGTTGTGGTGGTTAGTTTTAACTGTCAACTTGATACAATCTAGAATCAGCTTGGAGAAAGGTCTCTGCGAATACTTGTGAGGTATCGTCTTATCTTAATCAAGAAGACCCACTTACCATGTGTGGCACGAATCTTATGGTAGGAAATCCTAGAGATTAGTTTAATAGTACCGAAATTTAGCTGAACATAAGTATGCTTACACTATCACTCTCTTCCCTTGAGTGTGGATATAATATGGACAGATCTCTCAAGTTCCTGATACTGTAATTTCCATGCTGTGAGAAACTGTAATATGAAGGGATGAGTTAAAGTATACCTTTTATCTCCTAAAATAACAGAAAATTTTGTCACAGCAACAGGAAATAAAATTTAGAATTAAACCTATAGACCAAAGTCCCTCAAGTATTAAAAAAAAAGTCTATAAATGGACTGGCACAGCCTACTCATCAGTACCTAGAGAAGATGTAAAGGTTTTGATTATAATCAGTGGTATATCTCTTACCTAGAAAGAAAAAAAGAAACCTATAAGTCAAAAAGACTATATAGTTTATATTATGTTCATTTATGGATTTTAATCAATTGTTGCACCATAAAAACAGGGTAAGAGGAAGAAGCATACGATTATCTCCATTGGGATGCAAAAGATATTATAAAATCCAACCTCATGTATGAATAAAACACAAAATAAAGAGATCAGAAGAGAAACTCCTTCAACACTAATAAGTGACATATATAGAATGTTAAAAGCTAGGGGCACTAAGAGATATAATTATAGCTGGAAACAGACATCAATAAAGAAGACATTCAATCACTATACTCATTTATAGCCAAAAGAAGCCATGAAAAGTAGAAAAAGGCAAACAGCCAGTAGAATGAAAGCAACACTAAAAATTAGAACAGATAAATAAAAGACATAGAGAATCAACAAAATTAAAAGTTGATAGAGATTATTGTATAAATACCAAAAGGAAAAAAAGAGGGAAATTATCAGGCTTTGAGTAAGAAATAAAAGTAAGATGATTCAAATAACCAATATTGTAATTTAAGTAAATGAGATGATATTACTATAGACTGGTATAGAGAAAAGAATCAAATGTGAATTGTATGTCAACAAACTGGATAGCCTAAATTAAGTGGACATAATTCTATAAACACACAATCTACAAAAAAATTCAAAAGACTCATGAAAATATAAAGTATCTGTGCATTCTAATATCTCTACTGGCAAGTAACTGAGTAATCGTTTACATAATTTTACTGATACAATTTTAAAGAAGTGACAAAAATCTTGTTAAAATACATGCAAATATTTGCATGAGAGGGAATCCTCTTTCTTCTTTCCTCCTTTTTCTTCTTCCTTTTGGACCCAAAGATCTGCCTGCCTCTGCTTTCCTAGTACAGCACTGAAGGCCATCTCGGAATCCTTCTAAATCTTCAGGAGACACAGATTACCAAGACACTCAAGCCAGTCAATGACACTAGCAGTAAACTATAGAGCAATACTTCTTGGGAATACTGACACACAATCAACGAATAAGATATTGACAAACAAAATAAAACATATATTTAAAAACTGCACATTATGGCTAGAATAATTTATTTTCAGAGTGATAATATGATTCAACATCAAAAATCAAAATCAACATAATGCATTAACAAAATAATAAGGAAAGAGCCTCATAGTTATATAATTTGATACAGAAAAAAATATTTCTAGAACATTGCCACCCAGCCAAATCTCTAACACCTCTCACATCTTTCACTGGGTCAAGGCCAATGTCTTCTTCAACTTTTCCAATTCAAGCATTTTCTCCAGTCCAGAAGATCTGGTCCTGTTCCTACATCCAGTGCTGTAGCTTTGTCTGGCCTTCCATGTCTGTGTCCCAAGATCCTACACTACCCAGCCAGATCTCCCATATTGTTCACCAGGGTCCAGGCCAGTGAGTCTCCCTGAGCTTCACTATATACACACACTTCCCAAGTTTCTAGTTCCCTGAAAACCCACATCCAGGTCCTTGGCCTAGTCTGGATACTCCTGTCTACACAGCAACCAATTTTAGGATTCGGCCAGGACTCTCTCTACCCATCCCCAAGCCACACACACCCTGCCTAACTTTCAACCTTTCCACCAAGCTGAATCTATGCCACACTCTATGCTTAGACCAGGAGGCATTTCCTGAACATCACTCCATGTCCTCTAATCAGATATCATCATTCTACCAAAGTTATTTCTAACCTCTAGGCCCAAACTGCTGGGACATTCTCTCTTTTTCACCAATTTGTGTCCTGTCCATATCAGACTCAGAACTAACAAAAGATGTCACCTGGCTAGATCTTATCTTTAAAAACAAAAACAAAACAATAAAAAAGCTTATGAAAGACCAATCCAATGTCTTACTTTCAAAACTTACCAGTCCTATAGAAAGATTTGCCAATGCAAATTAGCTAAATGAATCCAAGAAACAAAATTTAGAAAAGCAATCATAAACTTCATCAAATAATCCAAGAAGTTTATAGAAGAGAGAAAGAAACAGCTCAGTGAAATTTAAAGAGTAAGAACTTAAGGAGACTAAGCACTTGAATTATGCTCAACAAAGTCAGAAAGAGAAGACTGATGAAAATGATGAAGACAATCCATAAACTATAAATGGAATTCATATGCTGATAGAAAAATTCAAGAAAACATAAATGAGACTGAAATTGAAAAATCTAATAATTCAGCTAGGAAATACAACTAGAACAAATCAAGTACAAGATAAAATATAAGGACTTGGAGATAAAGTAGAGAATCTAGATGAAATAACTGAAGAATAGGAAACATTTTAAAAATCACAGAAAGGAAAATACAGGAAAAATGAGGCATCCTGAAAAACCCTAACCTTCAAAATGGGCTGGGATGAGGGAGAAGAATACAAAGTCAATGGCAAAGACCTTCCTCCACATGATCATAGACGACATCCTCAGACTGAGGAAATACAAACCCATTGGGATACCAGAATCACACAGAACACCAAATAGAAAGGAACAGAATAAAAGATCCCTATAGTATGTCATAGTTAAAACACAAAGTACACTGAACCAAAAAAGTATAGTGAAAGATGCAGAAAGGAAAAAACGCACAAGTTACATATTAACACACACACACACACACACACACACACACACACACGAATAACAGCTCATTTCTCAATGGAAACTGTGAAAGACAGAAGAGCCTGTATCCCAAGTCCTTAAGACTATGAAGGCCAACCTAGAGTCAATCCAACAAAATTGTCTGCTATGACTGAAGGAGAAGGAAAAACTTTGCAGGATATAACAGCTTAGAAAAATTATATTCAATAAACCAAACATAAGGAAAATATGAGAGCTAATGTTTTGGTCTGGAGAGGAATGAGCATAGCAAAAAGACATTGGAATGACATATGAAACTATAATTATTAAAACACAAAATACCACCGAGAACCCAAATACCACCATCAAAAATCAACAACAGGATGACTGTGATTAACACACGTTTCAAAAATAACTTTAAATATTAATGGACTCAATTACCCAAACAAAGGACAAAGACGGACTGAACGTGCAAATAAACAAAATCACTCATTAGTATACACACACACACACACACACACACACACACACACACACACACACACTCACTCACTCACAATCTTAATTTTGATGATAGGTATTGCCTTAGAGTAAAAGGATGGACAAAAGCACTCTAATAAAATGGGACCTAGAAGCAAGCAGGCTTCACTATTCTACTATCTGACAAAATAACCTTCAAAATAAAACTAATCACAAAAATAAATAAAGACACAGGATACTGCATTTTAATCAAAGGAATAGTAAACCTAAACACTGTGGTAACCTAATTTCATTTGTAAAAAATCTACTAAATATATAAAGACACAGATTAATGTTAATCCATTGACAGTAGGTGATTTCAATACCCTTCTTCAACAGAAAGGTCATCTGAACAAAAATTAAACAGGAAAATATCAGAATCATTTGACATCATACATCAAATGGACTTAATGTTTCTACAGATAGTCCAGCCAAATACCAACTCATACACATTCTTTTTCTCAATATAAAGAGTTTATTACAAAATTGAAATTTTAAAATAGTATTTAGAATTATCATGTATTTATGTAACAGCAAAGTCAAATTGCTTCAAGCAGGCCTTTATACATTTTTTGTATATTCTAAGGTATTTTATAAAATGAAACATAGTTCTAATGTGTCTTTAAATGCCCCCAAAATACACATTCAGTTAAATTAAGAAAGTATTAAGAGAGTAATGCAAGAAAATCAATGTAAGAGAACAATGATTTCATAGATAAGAATTAAGAGTTTATGCACTTGACTTAGTTTGACTTAGTAAGTGAACTTTTTCTGTTTTTTGGAAATAGATTGTTTTGATTAGAGTAAGAATGCACATTCTACTCATCAACAAATAGAAGCTTTTCTAAAACAGACCATATACTAGGACACAAAACAATTATCTACACATTCATAAAAAATTGGAATCACTCCTTATATGCTATCTGAACACAATGAAAAATACAAATTAAAATGTACAGGAAAAAAAACTCTAGCAAATACATAAATTGAGGATTGATAAGGTCAAAGAGGAAACCATCAAAGAAATAAAAAAAAAACTTTCTGTAACTAAATGAAAATAAAAAGACAACACAATAAAACTTATGGGAGACATTTAAAGCCATCCTATGAGGGGTAATTGATCATCCTAAGTGCTTACATTAAAAACTCAGAAGGAGCACAAATCAATGTCTTAATAATACAAGTAAAAAAGAATTAGAAAAGAAGTAACCAAACCCACCCAGTAGCCAGTATAAATAACAAAAATCAGAACAGAAATCAATAAAATAATAAGCAAAAGAAAGCAATACCCAGAGATTCCAAGATTGCAGCACCATTCGTACACTGCGTCTGATTAGCAGGAAAACTGGGACCGCATAGCAACCTAAAGACCAAATTGAGAGCTACAAAATACCAGTGCTGCTGATTCCCAGGTGAGAAGGACCCACATTGTGTGGGGCACGGGTGGATCCGACTCCTGGCACCCAATTAAACCCACAGAAAAATCCCAGAGTACAGCCCACATTAGCAGCCATCTTAGGAAGGACTGTGGGATTTCCCTGCAGCTTCTGGCAGTTAGAGCCTGTCTACTGCCTAACTCCCTACTCAATGATATCTGGGTAAGGAATGAAATAAAAAGAGAAATTAAAAAACAACCTAGAATTGAATGAAACAGAAGGCACAACATAACCAAACCTATGGGACACAATGAAAGCAGTGCTATGAGGAAAGTTCATAGCACTAAGCACCTGTATAAAGAAATTGGAGAGATCCCATACAAGCAACCTAACAGCACACCTGAAAGCTCTAGAACAAAAAGAAGACGATACACCCAAGAGGCATAGACGGCTGGAAATCATCAAACTCAGTCCCGAAATCAATAAATTAGAAATAAAGAACAATTCAAAGAATCAATGAAACCATAAGCTTGTTCTTTGAGAAAATCAACAAGATAGACAAACCTTTAGCAAAACTAACTTACAAGGGGAGGTAGAGTATTCAAATCAACAAAATCAGAAATGAAAAAGGAAGACATAAAGACAGACACTGAGGAAACCCAAAGAATCATCAGGTCTTATTTCAAAAGCCTATATGACACAAAATTTGAAAACCTAAATGAAATGGACAATTTTCTTGATAGCTGCCAACTACCAAAATTGAATCAAGATAAGGTAAAAAAAATTGAATAGTTCTATCCCACCTAAGGAAATAGAAGCAGTCATCAAAAGTCTCCCAACAACAACAACAAAAAAAAACAAAACAAAAACAAAAAACCAAGGACCACATGGATTCAGTGCAGAATTCTACTAGACTTTCAGAAGCGCTAATAACAATTCTCTTGAAACTATTCAGTAAAAGAGAAACAGAAGGAACATTACCAAACTCATTCTATCAGTCCACAATCACCTTGATACCAAAACCACAAAAAGACTCAACAAAGAAAGAGAATTTCAGACCAATTTCTCTTATGAACATTGATGTAAAAATGCTCAATAAAATCCTGGCAAACTGAATTCAAGAACACATCAAAACTATCATTCACCATGACCAAGTGGGCTTCAACCTAGGCATGCAGGAGTGGTTCAATATACAGAAATTAATCAATGTAATTCATCATATCAACAAACTGAAAGAAAAAAACACATGATCATCTCCTTAGATGCCAAAAAAGCATTCGACAAACTCCAATACCCATTCATGTTAAAGGTCCTAGAGACAGCAGGGATACAAGGTACATACCTAAATATAATAAAGGCAGTATACACTAAGCTTATAGCCAACAACAAACTAAATGGAGAGAAACTTAAATCAATCCCATTGAAATCAGGAACAAGGCTAGGCTGTCCACTCTCTCCATTTCTCTTCAATATAGTACTCAAAGTCCTAGCTAGAGCAATAAGACAACTATAGGAGAGCAAGGGGATACAAATCGGAAAAGGAGAACTCCAACGTTCAACAGGAATAAACTACAGGAAACCTGTATACTCCTGAACTTGCAGAGAGCATGGACCCCCTGGAGAGCAGCCACGGTGGCCTCAGAAATAGCGGCAGTTGCTGAAGCAGGTAGCTGTGATTATAGGTCCCACCTGCATAGATGATTGGCGTGGTGTCCAGAAGATCAGGACAATACTAGGTCTAGGGGTAATGGAGAGCATGGATCTGGGCCCACCAGTCCACAAAGAGACTCATAGCCCACACAGAGGACCAGGCAGCTGTGAATATACTCTCCAGCTACAGTGCTAAAGCTGCGCACTCGGCTTGTCTGTCCTAAGAACTTGGAGGAAGGGTGCACACATCCCAGCTGTGGGACAGGTTCCCGCCACTGTTAACAAAGAGCTTTGTATCTGAGACTGAACTATAGGTGGTGTATCTCCAGGCTGGAGCTACTGGCCCAGGAAAACAGGTGTCTCTGACCCCAGAACGACCTGCTAGTCCCAAGAAAGCCCCAGGGACCTGTGCCCAGGTGAGTGTAAGCACAAAACCAAAACCAAGAACCAAGGGTGTTGGCCTCTGTCTTCCTCTCAGAGACCATTTATGGACCTACTGGCCCAGGGGGAATGGAGAGCATGGATCTGGGCTCACCAGTCCACACAGAGACCCAGGGCCAGGGAACCAGGCAGATGTGGACACACCCCCCATACACAGTGCTAAAGCTACACACCCAGGTTGTCTAATCTAAGAATGTGGAGGAAGGGTGTACACTTTCCAGCAGCTAGATAGGTTCCTGCCAGTGATAACCAGGAATTTGGTATCTGAGACTGAACTGTGGGCAGTGTAACTACAGGCTGGAGCTGCTAGCCCAGGAAAAACATAGGAAAACAGGCGGTTCTGACCTCAGAATGACCTGCAAGTTCTGAGAGAAAGCCTCAGGGGCCAGAAATCACAGGAGCATGAGCATGAAACCAAAACCCAGAGCCAAGGGTGTTTGCATCAACTGCACCCTCTGTCTTCCTCTCTGACCATATGCAGGTCCGCTGGACCAAGGGGAACTGAGAGCACAGATCAAGCCCGCCAGTCCATGGAGAGACCCAGGGCCCACACAAGGCCCCAGGCAGCTGCAGCCACACCTCCAGCCCAGCTTTAAAGCTTCTCACCATAGAACGTGCCTGTCTGTGTGCGTGACATGCCTGCCCACCTTTTGTCTCCCTCTCTGGTGGTCCATTAGCCCAGGCAGAATGAAGAGCATGGATTAGGGTCCCAACATCAGAGACAGCAAGATGACTAGAGGTCAGCAAAAACCATACACAACAAAAACCAAAAATTATAGCATTTCCCGATCCCAACGATTCCAATGAAATCAACCCAGAGAACTCAAACAGAATTGAAACATGAGAAAATGACCTCCAATCCATAGTAATCAAGATGATAATGGAGGAATCGAATAAGATCCTGAAACAAATGCAAGACTATGCAGCCAAACAGATTGAAGACATTAAAGAGACCTATACAGAGGCACTTGAAAAAATCCAGGAAAAGACCAACAATCATATGAAGGAAATCAATAAAACGGTTAAAGATCTGAAGATGAAAATGGAAACAATGATAAAACACAGACAGAAGAAAGCCAGGAACAAGAGAACTCAGAGAAGCAGGCAAGTAATGCAGGCCTAAGCTTCTCTAACAGATTCAAGACATGAAGGAATGAATCTCAGCAGAAGAAGAAACTACGGAAGAACATAAAACAATCATTAAAGAAAATGCTGAATCTGAAAAATTCCTGACATAAAACATCCAAGCAATAAAGGTCACCCTGAAAAGACAAAATCAGAGGATAATAGGAATCGAGGAAAGAGAAAACGCCTGGCTCCAACGACCAGAAAAATATCTTCAACAAAATCTTAGAAGAAAATTTTTCCAATTTAAGAAAGGAGGTGCATATAAACATACAAGACACCTACAGAACACTAAATAGAATTGACCAGAAAACAAAATCTTCCTGCCACATAGTAAAAAAGACACAAAATATACAGAATAAAGAAAAAATATTAAAAGCTGCAAGGGAAAAGGGCCAATTAACATTTAATGGCAAATCTATCAGACTTACACTCGACTTCTCAGCAGAGACCATAAAAGCCAAAAGGGCCTGGACCAAGGTCCTGCAAGCCCTAAGAGACCACAGATGCCAGGCAAGACTACTGTATCTAGCAAAACTTTCAATAACCATTGATGAAGAAAACTAGATATTCCATAATAAAAATAAATTTAAACAGCACCTAACCACTAATGTGGCCTTACAGAAGTTAATAGAAGGAAAACCCCAACCCAAACTGACAAACTACACCCGAAACAACACAGGAAATAGATAACCACACCGTCGCAAAAACATTACCAGTCAAGCACTCTACTGCAACCAACATCAAAATCAATGGACTTAACAGTCACTGGTTACTAGTATATCTCAACATAAATGGTCTCAATTCTCCAATAAAAAGATACAGACTAAGCAAATGGATGCATAAAGAAGACCCAATATTCTTCTGCATCGAAGAAACACATCTCAGCCACAAGGAAAGACAATACCTCAGGGTAAAAGGCTGGGAAAATATTTCAAGCAAATGGACACAGGAAGCAAGCTGTTGTACCATTTTAATATCTAACAAAATAGATTTTACACCAAAACTAATCAAAAGAGATAAGGAAGGACACTTTATACTCATCAAAGATAAAGTCAAAGAAGATGACATCACAATTCTGGATATCTACGTTCCCAAAACAAGGGCACCCATATTTGTAAAAGAACTATTAACACACATCAATACCCACACATTAATAGTGGGAGACTTCAATACCCCACTTTCACTGAAGGATGGGTCAGTGAAACAGAAACTAAGCCGACAAATAACATCATTAACCAATGCCATGAATGAAATGGATCTAACAGATATCTACAGAACCCTTCACCCAAACAAAAAGGAATATACCTTCTTCTCTGCACCCCATGGAACCTTCTCCAAATTTGATCACATAGTAGGTCACAAAGCAAGCCTCAACAGATACAAGAGGATTGAAAAAATACCTTGTATCATATGAGATCACCATGGTCTTAGGCTGCACTTCAACAACAATAGAAATAACAGAAAGCCTACACATACATGGAAACTAAACAACTATCTACTTAATGACACCTAGGTGATGGAAGAAATAAAGAAAGAAATTAAGGACTTCCTGAAAGTCAATGAAAATGAAGGAACAACATACCCAAATTTGTGGAATACATTGAAAGCAGTGCTAAGAGGTAAATTCATAGCACTAAGTACCTTTAAAAAGAAATTGGATGATAGATTCACTTGTTTTCTCACGATTTCTGCCACCAAACCAAATAACCCAATTGAGAAATGAGGCTTGGAACTAAACAGAGAATTCTCAACAGAAGAATATCAAATGGCTGAGAAACACTTAAAGAAATGCTCAACCTCCTTAGTCATCAGGGAAATGCAAATCAAAACAACTCTGAGAGTCCATCATACACCCATCAGAATGGCTAAGATCAAAAACTCAAGCGACACCACATGCTGGAGAGGATGTGGGGAGAGAGGAACACTCCTTCATTGCTGGTGGGAATGCAAACTAGTACAACCACTTTGGAAATCTATCTGGTGCTATCTCAGAAAACTGGGAATAGGGCTTCCTCAAGACCCAGCTATTCCACTCCTTGGAATATACCCAGAAGATGCACCAGCACACAAGAAAATTTGCTCAACAATGTTCATAGCAGCCTTATTCATAACAGCCAGATCATGGAAACAGCCTAAATGTCCCTCAGTAGAAGAATGGATAAAGAAACTGTGGTACATATACACTATGGAATACTACTCAGCTATTAAAAACAAGGAATTCCCGAAATTTGTGGACAAATGGAGTGAGCTAGAGATGACCATAATGAGTGAGTTAACCCAGAAGCAGAAAGATTCAAATGGTATATACTCACTTATATCTGCATACTAGCCCAATGCGCATGTCCCATGAAAGCCTTCCCTTACCAGGAAACTGGGATAGAGGGGAGGACATCCTATTGGGACTCTAGATGAGAGAACAATGGGAGAATAGCAATGTAGACGGATCCAGTGCGTCTTAGAAACCTACAAGTAGAACATTATGATAGGCAGATTTGGGTCAAGGGGTCTCGCACAAACGAAGGCACTAGCCGAAGACAATACAAGCGGTAACATTTAAACCCCTACCCTGATCTAGCCCATGCACAGGACAGTCTCCATACTTGGGTGGAGAGAGGGATTTGACTTTCTCATGTACTCTGGTGCCTCACATTTGACTATGTCCCCTGAAGGGGGAGACCTAGTGGCACTCAGAGGAAGGACAGCAGGTCACCGAGAAGAGACTTGATACCCTATGAGCATATACAGGGGGAGGTAATCCCTCTGAGGAACAGTCATAAGGAAGGGGAATAAAGGGAAAATGGGAGGGAGGGGAGAATGGGAGGATACAAGGGATGGGATAACCATAGAGATGTAACAAGAATAAATTAATAAATAATAATAATTTAAAAAATAAAATAAAATAAAAAATAAAAAATTATAAATCTACAAAAAAAAAGAAATGGAAACATCCCACATAAGCAATTTAACAACACAGCTGGAAGCCCTAGAAAAAAAAAGAAGCAGAAACACCCAAGAGGAGTAGATGTCTGAAAATAATCAAACTCAGGGCTGAAATTAACAAATTAGAAACTAAGAAAACAATCCAAAGAATCAACAAAAGCAAGAGCTGGTTCTTTGAGAAAATCAACAAGATAGACAGACCGTTATCCAAACTAACTAAAAGGCAGAGAGATAGTACTGAAATCAACAAAATCAGAAATGAAAATGGAGACATAACAACAGACACTGAAGAAATACAAAGAATCATAAGATCCTACTTTGAAGGCATATATGCCACAAAATTTGAAAATCTAAGGGAAATGGACGATTTTCTTGATCAATTTCACTTGCCAAAGTTGAGTGAAGAACAGATAAACAAGCTAAATAGTCCCATTTCCCCTACAGAAATAGAAGCAATCATTGAGAGTCTCCCAATCAAAAAAAGCCCAGGGCCAGATGGTTTCAGTGCAGAATTCTACCAGACCTTCAAAGGCGAGCTAATACCGATACTCTTCAAGCTACTCCAAAACATAGAATTGGATGGAACATTCCCAAATTCATTCTATGAGGCCATAGTCACGTTGATACCTAAGCCTCACAAAGACTCAACAAAGAAAGAGAATTTCAGACCAATTTCTCTTATGAACATCGATGCAAAAATACTAAATAAAATTCTTGCAAAACGAATACAAGAACACATAAAGGATATCATTCATCATGACCAAGTAGGCTTTATTCCAGGCATGCAGGGATGGTTTAATATACGGAAATCCATCAATGTAATCCACCATATAAACAAACTGATTATAAAAAATACACGATCATCTCTTTAGATGCAGAGAAAGCATTTGATAAAATCCAACACCCATTCATGTTTAAAGTTTTAGAGAGATCGGGGATACAAGGCACTTTCCTCGACATAATAAAGGCTATATACAGCAAGCCAATATCCAAAATCAAAGTACATGGAGAAATACTCAAAGAAATTCCTCTAAAATCAGGAACAAGGCAACGCTGCCCACTCTCTCCATATCTCTTCAATATAGTTATTGAAGTTCTTGCCAAAGCAATAAGACAACAAAAGGAGATCAATGGATCCAAATAGGAAAGGAGGAAGTCAAATTATCACTATTTGCTGATGATATGATAGTGTACATAAGTGACCCCAAAATTCCACCAGAGAACTCCTATAGCTAATAAATACCTTCAGCAAATTGGCTGGATACAAAATTAACTCTAAAAAGTCAGTAGCCTTCCTATATACAAAGGGCAATCATGCAGAGGGAGAAATTAGGAAAACTATACACTTCACATTAGCCACAAGCAATATAAAATACCTAGGTGTAACTCTAACCAAGCAAGTAATGGATTTGTTTGAAAAATAAAACTTTCAGAACAATTAACATAGTAAAAATGGCCATCTTACCAAAAGCAATTTACAGATTCAATGCAATCCCTATCAAAATGCCTACACAATATTTTAAAGACATTGAAAGATCAATTCTCAACTTCATATGGAAAAACAAAAACCCCAGATTAGGAGATCCAAGATGGCGGCGAGCAGGGTGGACCGTGTTTGGAAGCTCCAGTGAACAGTTCGGCGAATTGCACAGATTTCTGAGCCAGGAACACCAGGATCCCGACACCACGGCAGCAGGAGTGCTCCACGGTTCGGAAGGACCAGGGTGTGGAGGACCTGCGTGCCCCTACACACGGGAGGAGTGCGGATTTTCTCGGATCAGAGCAGCGGCGGCACGGCGGCGTCAGCAACACCAGCAGCAGCGACTGAGGTTTGCAGCTCAGAGCCATCCAGTGGAGGCGGTTAGTGTGGTGGCTGGTGGGAGTTGCTGCGGGAGAGGGGACACTGGACAGGATTTGGGTCTCGTGGTGCTTTGTGACCCAAGCTGGACACGGCAGACAGTTCAGCCCCAGAGTGAATCTGTCATCAGACTCCCTCCATCCAACTCGGGAATCGATCCAACGAAAACAAAGCCAGCAAGATGTCTAAAGGACAGCTTAAAAGCATACGCAAAAAAACCCAAAACAACATGGCATCTCCAGTTTCCAGCTATCCCAAAGAAAACAACCCAGAGAGCTCAAATACAACGGAAATACAAGAAAATGACCTCAAATCCTTAATAAGGAGCATATTAATGGAGGAAACAAATAAAATTCGTAATCAAATACAGGAAGACGCAGCCAAACAGGTGAGAGACATAAAAGAAGCACATAGAGTGGAACTGAAAAATTTGAAGAAAATGCAAATAACCAGATGGAAGAAATAAATATAACAGTTCAAGCTCTGAAGACCTATAAAGAGGCAATGGAAGAAACTCAGGAATAGACAAAAAATGAGGTGAAAGAAATAAAAAAATCAGTTCAAGATCTGAAGACGAAAATGGATTCAATGATAAACACACAGACAGAAGAAAAACGAGAACGTGAGACCTCAGAGAAGAAGGCGAGCAACACAGAGGTGAGCTTTTCTAACAGAATCCAAGAGACGGAAGAACGAATCTCAGGTCTAGAAGATACAATCACAGATCTTGAAGCAACCATTAAAGATAATACCAAATCTGGAAAACTCCTGGCACAAAACATCCAAGAAATTCAGGACACCATGAAAAGAAGAAATCTGAGGATAATAGGCATTGAAGAAAGAGAAGATATCAGACTCCAAGGCCCAGAAACTATTCTCAACAAAATCGTAGAAGAAAATTTCCCCAACCCAAAGAAAGAAATACCTATAAACATACAAGAGGCCTACAGAACACCAAATAGAATTGACCAGAAAAGGAAAACTGCCCGTCACATAATAATCAAAACACAAAACATACAGAACAAAGAAAAAATATTAAAAGCTGCAAGGGAAAAGGGCCAAATAACATTCAATGGCAAACCTATCAGAATTACAACAGACTTCTCAGCAGAGACCATAAAAGCCAGAAAAGCCTGGACAGAGATCCTGCAAACACTGAGAGACCACAGATGCCAGGCCAGACTACTTTACCCAGCAAAACTATCAATAACCATTGATGGAGAAAACAAAATATTCCATGACAAAAACAAATTCAAACAGTACCTATCCACAAATCCAGCTTTACAGAAGGTACTAGAAGGAAAACTCCATCCCAAAGGGTCAAGCTACAACCAAAACTACTCAAGAAATAGGTAACTATACCATGGCAAAAACACAACTACACAAACACTCGATTGGAAACAACATCAAAATTAAGACTCTTAACAGTCACTGGTCGTTAATATCTCTCAACATCAATGGTCTTAATTCTCCAATAAAAAGACATAGACTAACTGAATGGGTGCATAAACAAGATCCAACATTCTTCTGCATTCAAGAAACACATCTCACCTATAACGATGGGCATTACCTCAGGGTAAAAGGTTGGAAAAAAATATTCCAAGCAAATGGTCACAAGAAGCAAGCAGGCGTAGCTATTTTAATATCAAACAAGATAGACTTTCAACCAAAATTAATCCAAAGGGATGCAGAAGGACACTTCATACTCATCAAAGGTAAAGTCAGCCAAGATGAAATCACAGTTCTGAACATCTATGCTCCCAATACAAGGGCACCCACATTTGTAAAAGATCTGCTAAAAAAACTTAAACCACACATCGATCACCACACAATAATAGTGGGACACTTCAACACCCCACTCTCACTGAAGGATAAGTCATTGAAACAGAAACTAAGCCGAGAAATAACATCATTAACCAATGCCATGGGTCAAATGGATCTAACAGATATCTATAGAACCTTTCACCCAAACAAGAAAGAATATACCTTCTTCTCTGCAGCCCATGGAACCTTCTCCAAAATTGATCACATCGTAGGTCACAAAGCAGGCCTCAACAGATAAAAGAGGATTGAATTAATACCTTGTATCCTATCAGATCACCATGCTCTTAGGTTGCAATTCAACAACAACAGAAACAACAAAAAGCCTACACGTACGTGGAAACTAAACAACTCTCTGCTAAATGACACATGGGTCAGGGAAGAAATAAAGAAAGAAATCAAGGAGTTTCTGAAATTCAATGAAAATGAGGGAACAACATACCCAAATTTGTGGGATACATTGAAAGCAATGTTAAGAAGAAAACTCATAGTACTAAGTGCCGTTAAAAAGAAATTGGAAACATCGCACATAAGCAACTTAACAAAACAGCTGGAAGCCCTAGAAAAAAAAGAAGCAGAAACACCCAAAAGGAGTAGACGTCTGAAAATAATCAAACTCAGGGCTGAAATTAACAAATTAGAAACTAAGAAAACAGTCCAAAGAATCAACAAAACCAAGAGCTGGTTCTTTGAGAAAATCAATAAGATAGACAGACCGTTAGCCAAACTAACTAAAAGGCAGAGAGACAGTATTGAAATCAACAAAATCAGAAATGAAAAGGGAGACATAACAACAGACACTGAAGAAATACAAAGAATCATAAGATCCTACTTTGAAGGCATATATGCCACAAAATTTGAAAATCTAAGGGAAATGGACGACTTTCTTGATCAATTTCACTTGCCTAAGTTGAGTGAAGAACAGATAAACAAGCTAAATAGTCCCATTTCCCCTACAGAAATAGAAGCAATCATTGAGAGTCTCCAA
>OU015747.1:42057981-42118175 GCA_907169655.1 Acomys percivali | reverse complement strand
CCATCCTACCAAAAGCAATCTACAGAATCAATGCAATCCCTATCAAAATACCTACACAATTTTTTAAAGACATTGAAAGTTCAATTCTGAACTTCATATGGAAAAACAAAAAAACCCAGAATAGCAAAAACGATCTTGTACAATAAAAGGTGCTGTGGAGGAATCTCCATACCTGATTTCAAATTGTACTATAAAGCAATTGTAATTAAAACAGCATGGTACTGGCACAGCAACAGGCTGGTTGATCAGTGGAATCGAATTGAAGACCCAGATATGAATCCACACACATATGTTCACTTGATTTTTGACAAAGAAGCCAAATCCACTCAATGGAAAAAGGATAGCATCTTCAACAAATGGTGCTGGTCTAACTGGATGTCTATGTGTAAAAAAATGCAACTGGACCCATATTTGTCACCTTGCACAAACCTCAAATCCAAGTGGATTAAAGACCTCAACATAAAACCAGAGACACTAAGCCAGTTAGAAGAAAAAGTGGGGAAGAGCCTGGAACATATTGGCACAGGAGACAACTTCCTGAACAGAACACCAACAGCCCAGGCCCTAATGTCAACAATTAATAAATGGGACCTCATGAGGCTGAGAAGCTTCTGTAAGGCTAGAGACACGGTCAAGAGAACAAAGCGACAGCCTACAGACTGGGAAAAGATCTTCACCAACCCTACATCTAACAAAGGTCTAATATCTAAAATATATAAAGAACTCAAGAAATTAAACACCACCAAACCAAATAACCCAATTGAGAAATGAGGCTTGGAACTAAACAGAGAATTCTCAACAGAGGAATATCAAATGGCTGAGAAACACTTAAAGAAATGCTCAACCTCCTTAGTCATCAGGGAAATGCAAATCAAAACAACTCTGAGAGTCCATCTTACACCAGTCAGAATGGCTAAGATCAAAAACTCAAGCGACACCACATGCTGGAGAGGATGCGGGGAGAGAGGAACACTCCTTCATTGCTGGTGGGAATGCAAACTAGTACAACCACTTTGGAAATCTATCTGGTGCTATCTCAGAAAACTGGGAATAGGGCTTCCTCAAGATCCAGCTATCCCACTCCTTGGAATATACCCAGAAGATGCTCCAGCACACAGCAAGAAAATTTGCTCAACCATGTTCATAGCAGCCTTATTCATAATAGCCAGATCATGGAAACAGCCTAAATGTCCCTCAGTAGAAGAATGGATAAAGAAACTGTGGTACATATACACTATGGAATACTACTCAGCTATTAAAAACAAGGAATTCCCGAAATTTGTGGACAAATGGATTGAGCTAGAGATGATCATAATGAGTGAGTTAACCCAGAAGTAGAAAGACTCAAATGGTATATACTCACTTATATCTGCATACTAGCCCAATGGGCATGTCCCATGAAAGCCTTCCCTTACCAGGAAACTGGGACCGAGGGGAGGACAACCTATTGCGACTCTAGATGAGAGAACAATGGGAGAATAGCAATGTAGAAGGATCCAGTGGGTTCTAGAAACCTACAAGTAGAACATTATGATAGGCAGATTTGGGTCATGGGGTCCCGCTCAAACTAAGGCCCTAGCCAAGGACAATACAGGTGGTAAAATTTAAACCCCTACCCTGATCTAGCCCATGGACAGGACAGTCTCCACACTTGAGTGGAGAGAGGGATTTGACTTTCTCAAGTACTCTGGTGCCTCACATTTGACTATGTCCCCTGGCGGGGGAGACCTAGTGGCACTCAGAGTAAGGACAGCAGGTCACTGAGAAGAGACTTGATACCCTATTTGCATACACAGAGGGAGGTAATCCCTCTGAGGAACAGTCATGGGGAGGGGAATAAGGGGAAAATGGGAGGGAGGGGAGAATGGGAGGATACAAGGGATGGGATAACCATAGAGATGTAACAAGAATAAATTAATTAAAAATAAATTTTAAAAAAAAGAGAGAGAAAAAACTAATAGAAAAAGAAAAAGAAAAAAAAAACCAAATTAGCTAAATCAATTTTTTACAATAAAAGATCCTTAGAGGAATCTCCATACCTGATCTCAAGCTGTACTATAAAGAAATAGTAATTAAAATAGTATGGTACTGGCACAGTAATAGGCTGGTTGATCAATGGAATCAAATCAAAGACCCAGAAATAAACCCAGAAACCTATGGACACTTGATTTTTGACAAAAAATCCAAATAAATACCATGGAAAAAGGATAGCATCTTCAACAAATGGTGCTGGTCTAATTGGATGTCTACATGTAAAAAAATGCAGTTAGGCCCATATTTGTCACCATGCACAAAACTCATGTCCAATTGGATTAAAAACCCCAACATAAAATTAGAGACACTAAATTGGTTATATTAAAAAGTGGGGAAGAGCCTGGAACACATTTGCACAGGAAACAACTTCCTGAACAGAATACCAACAGCCCAGTCCTTAAGGTCAACAATTAATAAATTGGACCTCATGAGGCTGAGAAGCTTCTGTAAGGCAGGAGACACTGTCAACAGAAAAAGCAATAGCATACAGACTGGGAAAAGTCTTCACCAACCCTACATCAGACAAAGGTCTAATATCCAAAATATATAAAGAACTCAAGAAATTAAACACCACCAAACCAAATAACCGAAATGAGAAATGGAGCTCAGAACTATATAGAGAATTTTCAACAGGGAAATATCAAATGGTTAAGAAACAGTTAAAGAAATGCTCAACATCTTTAGTCATCAGAGAAATGAAAATCAATACAACACTGAGATTCCATCTTACACCCATCAGAATGGCTAAGATCAAAAATTCAAGCGACACCACATGCTGGCGAGGATGTGGGGAGAGAGGAACATTCCTTCATTGCTGGTGGGAATGCAAACTAGTCCAGCCACTTTGGAAATCTATCTGAGAAAAGATTTTTACCAACCGTACATCTGACAAAGGACTAATATTCAGAATATATAAAGAACTCAAGAAATTAAACAGCACCAAACCAAATTCAACAAATATTGCGGTACAGATCTGAACAGAGAATTCTCAACAGAGGAATATCGAATGGCTGCAAAACACTTAAAGAAATGCTCAACATTCCTAGTTATCAGGGAAATGCAACTCAAAATGACTCTGAGATTCCACTTTACACCTATCCGAATGTCTAGGATCAAAAACTCAGGTGACAGCACATGCTGACAAGGATGTGAAGAAAGGGCAATACTCTTTCATTGCTGGTGGGAGTGCAAACTTGTACAACTACTTTGGACATCAATCTGGGGCTTTCTCAGGAAACTGTAAATAATGCTTCCTCAGAACCCAACCATAACACTCCTGGGAATATACCCAAAAGATGTTCCATCATACAACAAGGACATTTGCTCAACTATGTTCATAGCAGCTTTATTTGTAACAGCCAGAATCTGGAAACAACCTAGATGTCCCTCAACTAAAGAATGGAACATCTACACAATGGAATACTACTCAGCTAATAATAAAAAAAAAAAACAAGGAAATTTTAAATTGTAGACAAATGGATGGAACTAGAAATGATCATCACAAATGAGATAACACAGAACCAAAAAGGTATGCATGGCATATACTCGCTTATATGTGGATTCTAGCCCAACATAGATGTCCTCTGAGAGTCTCCACCCAGTGGGGAAAAGGGACAGTTATGGAGACTCAAAGCTGGATCCTGGGCGGAGTGCTCAGAGTGTAAGGTGACCTTTCTAGGCCACAGAGGAAGAGGTTGTATGTAGTACAAGGGACACTAGATAAGCTGAGGGCAGATATTGGGGGAGGAGGGTTGCCCTTTCTAAGGACTAGGGGAGGGAGGGTAAGGGGGTGAGGGAAGGGGATGTGATCGGGAGGCATTGAGGGAGGGAGTTGCAACTGGGATGTAAATAATTCAAACTGCAGAACAAGCGGGTAACATATACTGCTAATCCAACTACATGGGAATAGCTCTGAGACTAACATAGATACGAATGTAAATTCATAGAGAGGTTTCACATTGGCCACAGGGTCTCTGTGACTTATTACTAGAGGCCATTCTTAGTATGGCATGAAGGGAGATTTACAGATGTCTTACTTCTGCCCATACAATGAGCAGAGAGCCAGCCTTAATTGCTCTGTACATCCCGCATACCTCATACAATATTAATGTTAGAACTGTATAATACTTGTGAGAAATTATGTTTTCAGAACAAAATAATCAGACACTGACACGGATTAGACCTGATAATATTCATTCCTCTCAGCATGTCTGGACACTGACATCCTGCATCCTTCTTGCTCCAGCCACAGATGCCTCTGTTGTTGTTACCCATCAGAATTAGACGGCTTCCTAGACAGCATTGTAGAAAGCTTCTGATCCCAATTGGTCCAGCATTTTAATCTGTCCCACACAGAACTTCTATTAAGCCTGGAATCTCTCAACATTTAGAAACTGGACCACAAATGCAATCCTTGGCTTCCTTAACCATTTTCCCCAATTTCAGGGCATGGGGTGGGGTTTCTAAGGTATTATACCCCAATTCAGCCTGAAGAAACCTTAAGAGAACAACATCCCATTCCCTCTAAGAGGGGTCAGGTAGGTTTCTGTTTACTCTCTTGGTCTACAAATGCTTATTTTCATTGGGTGGTGCTAATAAGTTATTATCAGTCTTATGCAGAGAAAAAACTAGGCTGAACTCAGGGATGTCTCTCTTTTCCTTTATCTTTCATCCATAGGCAAGGAGATGGGAGCTGAAAAGAAATAAAAAGGGATATAGAAATAGAGAGGAAGGACAGAACAAAAGGTAGATGTTGGAACCTACTCTTTAACCCAAGGCCTTAATGTTACTCACAAAGAAGGCTATCTCTCAGTCATTGGTATAAAATTTTGCATATTGATGCAAATCATGGTCATATCAAATACTAATATGATTTAGCACAAGAATATATATATCCTAAGTCTAACAAATAAATATGATTCTATAGACATATAAGGTAAAATAGTTAAATAACATCTTCAAAAGCCTCAGAGACCCACAGAATATGGCATTTAAAGATGTTTTTATTATTCTAAAGATTCTTTGAGAAGACAAGTTAAGTCCTGACAACACCCAGCTGGCCTCCAAGAACATGATGAGCATCAATGAGCCTCCTTATGGAGTTGGTTTCAAATGTGGGAAACAAGCCACTGGAAAAAATGTCCTCATTTCTACCACAGACAGAATTCTGCCTAAAAATGGGCAAGGTTAGATGAAGGCAGAGTCCATGGCCAAACTCTGCCAAGACAAGATAAGCAAGTCCTTAATAGTTCCTGCCTCATGAATAAATCTGTCAGAGATATTGGGTAGAAGGCTGAAGATGATGCTCCAGTGTTATAGAGAACATTAGATGACTGTTCAGGCAGTAAACTGTCTCAGTCATTTTTTTCATTTTGGAAGTTGCTAAGCTGCTAAACCAGGCATTAAAGTTTTATTCCTTCTCAAGTGTCTGAGGGGGGTTGAAGACCATATAGTTTAGTTTTACAAACAAGTTTTAGTTGGTTAGGGGATAAGATCTTTTTAGATAAAGATAAAGGATTTAAGTTAATAGAGATGAGATATGATAGATAATATATTTCATTCAGAAATTTAGACCCAACAAAATAGGAAAGATGTTTATTTAAAGTTTGACAAATACAAATAGCCAAATCACTATGAATGTAACATTTAAATAACCCATGATTGTCTCATGGTTCTCCCTGCTGTATGTAGTTTGTTTTATTCATGTATAATAAAATAAATATATATGTTAAAAATAAAAGTTGATATCAGAAGCAAAAGAAAAAAGAAAGCAATAAAAAAAACCCAACAAATCTACAAGCTGATTCTTTGAGAAGACAAAACAAGATTAAAAGTCTCCACTAAACAAAAGAAAAAAAAGGAGTGCACCCAAGTTAACAGAATCAGAAGTAAACTGGAAAATATTACAACAGACCCTAAAGAAAGTTAAAGCATTATAAGAGAGTCTTTGTACTCTACCAAGCTGAAAAACCTAAAAGAAATGAATGAATTTCTAGATTAACCAAGCTACCATATGTAAAAAAAAAAAAAATAAACAACCTGATTTGACACATAACAAATAGTAATAAAAAGCTTTGTGTCTTAAAAAAAAAAAAAAAACAGAAAGAAATTCAGGGTCAGGTGGATTCCTAGCATAGTTCCACTAGATATTCAAATAAGATCTATTTCAAAAAAGAAATAAGAGAGAGAGAAAAAGAAAGAAAGAAACAGGATGAACATTCCCAAACTCCTTCAATGAAGCCAATATTACTCTAATACCAGAACTAGGAAAGACACAACAGAAAAGCAAGCTACAGGCCAACATCTCTGATGAAAATATAGTTAAAAATAATCAATATCTAGTTGCAAAGAGAATACAGTCATATATTAGAAAGATTATTCACCATGACCAAGTGTGTTTTAATTCTTGATATGCAGGGATGCTTAAATATACACTAGTCAATAAGTGTAATAAACTACTATAATTAACTTAAAGACAAAAATCACATGATCTTCTCAATAGGTATAGATAAATCCTTTAACATGTACAGATGAATTCCTTCATGATAAAAGATCTAGAGAATGTAGGGCTAGAGGGAATATACTTCAACAGAATAAAAGGTATGTATGAGAAACCTATAATCAACATCATCCTAAGTGGAGAAAGCTTAAAATAATTCAAATGAAGTCAGGAATCTGACAGGAATGGCCACTTCCCAGTCCTTTTCAATATTGTATTAAAAATACAAGCTGGAGCAATAAGACAAAAGGAGGAAATTAAAGGTTACCAAATAAGGAAAGAAGTCAAATTATCCTTATTATACATTAGAGCGCCCAAAATTTCTGTTAAGAAATTTCCAAAAGAAGGTACACAAATTAAGCAATATAGCAGGACACAAAATCAACTTGTGCATATCAACATTTTTTAATATACCAACAAACAGGATACAGAGAAAAAGATAATGGACACACTCCCCTTTACAATAGCCTTAAAGAAAATAAAATATCTAGGAATAAAGCTATCCAAGGAAGTAAAAAGCCTCTACAATGAAGCTTTAAACCTATGAAGAAGGAGTTAAGGGAAGATACTAGAAAATGGAAAGACATCCCATGCTTATACAATAGTGGAATTTAAAATTGTGAGAATGACTATTTTACCAAAGTTCTTTGAAGATTCAAAGTGATCCCAAGGTGCCCACCTCATTCTTTACAGAGATATTAAAAATACCTTAAAATTGATATTGAGCCACAAAAGGCCTCAGGCTGCTAAAAAAAATCCTGAGCTAAATTAGTAAGAGTTGTAATTCCAGATCTTAATGTATATTACATAGCCAATTCAATAAAAACAATAATACTTACACAAAACTAGATTTTTGTGGATCAGTGAAATAAAGTTGAGGACCCAAGCATAAGCTCACATAATTTTAACCACTTAATGTTGTGACAATGATGCCAAAGACATACATTGGAGCAAAGATAGCATCTTCACCAAATGGTGCTGGGAAAATTGGATATCCAAATGTAGAATAATAAAATTCAACTTGTGTTACACCTTGTGCAAAAACTAAACCCAAAATGACCAAAGGATTAAACATGAAACTTGAAACTGCTAGAAGAAAACATAGACCTCACCAACAGAGATGAGAAATCCTCTTTTTCAGTTTTTATTTTATTATTGAAAATATATTCTAATACATCATGACTACAACTTCCCTTATCTCCACTCCTTCAAGGTCCCCCATCATCTCTCCTCCCCCATATTCACTCCTCTTCTGATTCCTTTCAGAAAAGAGAAGGCCTCCACAAAAACAACAGCCAAACATGACAAAACAAGATAAAATAAGACAAAAACAAACAAATGAACAAACAAAAACCAAACCAACCATATAAACAAAAACTCTCATATTGAGGGTGGACAACCTAATAGGAGGAAAGAAATCTCAAAACCAGACAAAATAGTCACAGACACACCTGCTTCTACTGTTAGGAGTTCAACAAAAACATCAAGCTAACAGCCATAACATACATGTAGTGCACCTGGTGTAGACCTTGCAGGCCCTGTGCTTGCTGGTTCTATCTCTGAGAGCCCATATGAGCCACTGTTAGTTGATTCAGTGGGCTATGGTCTCCTGGCATCCTTTATTCTTTCTGCCTCCTATATCTTTCCTTCCCTTCTTTTGAGATGTTGATTAGGTTTGTACAAGTGACTCCCCAAACATTACAATTAATAGTCTGTGGCTGTCCCCAGAGATGGAAGGTTCATAAACAGGGCCCAGAGACCCCTGAGCAAGAAGTGGCCTGAAAGCTTCCACCATGAAGACTAGCTTTAATGGTACTAAAACACACCATGCAAGCTTCCAAAAGAGAATAGCAACCAAGTATGATATCAATGAACAACAACAAGAGCTGATATGGTACAATAACAAGAAGGATGTAGTAGTGGCCGTAACCAAAAACTGTCTACTTGGACTGATGACTCCATTCAACAAGAGAGAAACCATTCCTGGTATTGGAAATCTAGCCAACGACCCAGGGCTAATAAAGTCATGGATCTTAAAGGAGAACCTACAACCACTACTTTATTCAGGTAGAACAATCCCTAACTATCTAAATCTTTGACCCTATAATCACAGGTTAAGTGTAGTCCTTCCTTGCACCTCATTAAGGAAACTTTTCTTTTCAGCAGATGGAGTTCAATACAGAAAATCACAAACAATCAATATGCAGAGTTGTGCCACTTAGTCCCAATAGATACATCTATAAAACACTCCTGCACCTAAGGCTCAGAGATCATTGCAAAAGAAAAGGAAGAAAGATTATAGGAGCTAATACAAGGAGTTTACTGTGAGATTGTGTCTCCTAGTAACATCAGAGGTTACATCCACAAAGTCTCATCCCACTAACATGACTGCCCAAAGTTACATCAATGGATATGCCAAACCAGATGGGTAAAAGCCCACTTGGCCTCAATTCTACACACACAAAAAATTATAGGTAGCTAAAGAAAGCTGGGAGTGAAGAAGGTAGTTTTCACCAGAGAAGGAACATACAAATTGGTTGTCCAGTATCAAAAGATCAGCCCTAAAGAAAAGTAAATACATGAAGTAACATTAAATAATGAGTGGTTTATTAGTATTATTAATATATTTATATACTTATAGTAAAACATCAAGCATTGATATGATTGATATAAATATATAAAGAATTACTATTATAATCATATTGTATATTAATTATATTAATAATATATTATTATATGTTACTGGTTATCAATATATTATATATGCATACAATAATGATTGGTTTTAAAAAGTCCATGAATTTTAAGGAGCATTGGGAGGAGTATACGAGAGGGCTTGAAGGAAGAAAAGGGAAGAGAGAAATGTTATAATTATGTTCTAGTCTCAATTTTTTTTTCTGGAATTGGGAAGCTTTGGGGAGTGAAGTGGAAACATAGTGCAATGGAAACTCTATCAAGTCTGTGACAGTAACTCTAGCAACTCTAGAGTGTTTACTCCTAGTAATTAGGGACATAGAGCCTGAACTGGCTATCTTCTGTAACCAAGCAAGGCCTCAAGTGGAGGGATTAAGACAACAACTCAGACACAAAACCTTCCACCTATAGTTTGTCATGCCTGCCGAGTATTCTGGGACCACTGGAGCCAGGCAGAACCATCATCCAAGAGACCAAAGAGACTTCGTTCAGAAATTGATTGGAACAGATGCAGAGTACCACAGCTCCACATTAGGTAGAGCTCATGGAGTCATTTGGAGGAGGAGGAAGGACTGGAGGAACCAGAGGGTCACACAGAACACAGAATCAATTAAGTGGAACCCAGGGGAACTCATAAAGATCAGAAAGCCTATAGGGGTCTAACTTAGGTCCTCAGCATATATGTTGTGGCAGAGTAGTTTGGTGTTCTTGTGGGAATCCTAACAATAGAGTGGGCTGTTTCTGACGCTTTTGCCTACTTGTGAGACCCTTTTCCTCCTACCGCGTTGCCTTGTCCAACCTTGATGTGTTGTTATGTGCCTTGTCTTACTGTAGCTTGTTGTGCCATGTTAATGTCCTTGGGAAGCCTGCTCTTCTCTGAGAGGAGGGGATGTGGGTTTGGGGGAGGTAGGAGAAAAAGAATAGGGGAAGAGGAGAGGATAAAACTACAGTCAGAATGTAATATATGAGAGAACAAAAATAAAATAAAATGATTAAATAAAAATAGTTGTATCTAATAGCTGTGCTCTCAAAAGATGAAATACAAATGGCTGAGAAACACCAAAAACATACAACCCTCAACAGGGCGTGGTGGCACACACCTTAAATCTCAGCACTCAGGAGGCAGATGCAGGCGGATCTCTGTGAGTTCAAGGCTAGCATGGTCTACAAAGTGAGTCTAGGAGAGCCAAGGCTACACAGAAATCTTGTCTCAAAAAACAAAACAAAACAAAACAAAATAAGTATACACACACACACACACACACACACACACACACACACACTTAGCCATCAGATAAATATAAACTAAAATTATTTTGGCTTCCTCTTAGCCTAATCAGAATGAGTAAGATTAATAAAATCAATGACAGTAGATGCAAAGAAAAGGGAACACTTACCCGTTGCATGGAGATGGGTGCTCTGTACTTTCACAGCACACCGAGACTGGACAACAAATGTTACAGTTACATTTTTTAAGACTAGTCAATTTTCTTGGGCCTCCCCAAAAGAAAACAACACCCTCAGGCAGCAGGAAGTAATTTTAAAGAATGGTGCCTCATTTCCCAAAGAGTGGAGTGGTTCTTGATCTTTCTATGGGTGATGGATGCTTCTTATCATTAAAAAGGCACTGGTTCCAAGGTGTTAAATGGTCTTGGTCATGGAGAAAACAAGGTCTAAGAGCTTCACATCAAGATTTCTCTTTGTTTTCTTTCCTTTATCCTTCTTTCTCTCTTATCTAATGTTAAGGGGAAAGGAGGGTGGAAGAGATAAAAAGAAAAAGGGGGTATACAGAAATACTAGTATAAAAAGATATTACAACCTGTTTAAGATAATTAGGTAATGCAAGTTAGTCAGTCAATCAAACTCATGGTCATGTTAAATACTACTTTAGTTAATTTTAGAAATATGTTTCCTAGGTTGAACAGATAGATAGTAAGTACCTAGAAACAAGTAATGTTTGCCTATTCAGATATACTATGGATGTATGATCTTCAAAAACATCAAGATACACATACTATGGCATTTAAATGTTTTATTAATAATAGGCATTTTGTCAGCTCCTGTCAGCATCCCTATTCTACTTTAAAGGAGAAGATTGGCATCAAAGAACTTCCATACGGAGTTTGCTTCAAATGTGGCAAGAAAACCACTGGAGAAAAAACTGTCCTTGTTTCAACTTCAGACAGCACGCTGTCCAAGCTGTGAATAAGCATGTCATGGGAAACGTCAATTGTTGAGCTTTGCCAAGATAAGGTAGGCAGTACTTCATAATTCCTGCTTCACAGAAAAATATGTCAATACTGGGCTGGAAGGCTGAAGCTGATGCGAGATTGTTGCAGAAGAATTTGGGTAAATATCTAGGTATCAGGCTGTCTCTGTCATTTGTTTAGTCTCAGAAGCTGCTTGCTTCCTATCTACAAGATCCCTGATGGGGTTGGAGACTAGATAGTTATAGTCTCACAATTAAGCTTAAGTTGTTTAGGACTTAAGAAAACTTTTTTAAAAAAAGATATTTTTTAGGGCCAATTAGACTTTTTTAGGTTGATAAATACAAACTATTTAAGTACACAACTCTGAGCGCATCAAGATAGAATAGATATTAGAGCACTTTCTCCTACGTTGCCAAATACAAATGGACTGGACATTCTGAATGTAATTATTACATGAAAGTCTTTATAACTGTTCTTATTGTTTATAGTTCATTATAATAGAAAAAGCCTTTTATTGGAATAAAGGGGGAATGTAGAGAGAATCTCTTGTGTACTATAGGAAGCATCACCTATCAATTAAAAACTGATGGCCTATTAGCTGAGGCAGAAAATAGGATGTCAGAGTTTCTGCAGATAGGGATGAACTCAGGGACAGAGTTGGAAGAGATTCATCCTGGACTCTGAGGAACATAGACACATGAAATTGAGGAGAGGTAAGCAGCCTTGTGGAAAACATACAATAGAATAAGTGAATAAAGTAAATTCTGAGGTAGTCAGGTATGAGCCAAAGCTTATGGCCTAGGCATTTAGTCATAAATAATAAAGTCTCAGAGTCATTATTTAGGGAATTGGAGGACAGGTGGAAAAAGCCACTATGAAAGTTGGGTTTTGTTAGCTCAATCTTAATCTTTTCTCTTTAATTAAAGTAGTCCATTTAAACTAACCAAATGTAAAGTGACCATTTTAAGTAGAGATTCTTTTGTTCCAATTGCACTTTCATGTAGGAATTCAGATTTGTCATCTTTTACACTGACAAGTTTTGCTATTTTAAATGTGTTTCATCTAATTGTAATTTACACATTATTTTGTTGTGTTTTAGCTGTTGCCATAAAGAATATACATTTCAGTCCTATATTACAATACAGTGCAAATCATTATATATATTACTACTAGAAAATACCTGAACCTTAGAGCATAACAATTCTATTTCCTCTCACTGTTAGTGTTTTATGGCCAATTTTAAGCAGTACAGATTATTAGATTTTGTATTATGTACTTATATGAGTATGAATGTTTTTCCCTTTTGTATTTTTCTACCCATGATCATTTCTGATTATTTGAATAAGTATATTAATATTTATTTTAGTGTATACTTAAAACAAATTCTCTGATATACTGTTTGTCTAGAGGGTTGTTATTATCTTGCCATAACTTTTGAAAGATATTTCGATTGATCAAAGTATTCTAACTTGGCAGTTATATTATGATAGTTTATCAGTACATCATTCTGGCTGTAGCATTGACTTCCATCCTTTTCTTCTTCTCGGGCTCCTTATTCCTTTAACCTCATGCTCTAACACAGAATGTTAAAAATTTATGTTTTAATTGACTATTCCAGTGTTCTCAGAAGAAGATTTAACTCTTTTAAGTTTTCAACAATAGTCAGAATGTTTGCATCATATTCAGAACAGACACTATATATTTTTAATTTTAGAGTTTTAACCAGGAAGTCTTGTTTCTATTGTTAATTCTTTAAAATATTTAGAGCCTTTCCATACCATATTAGTCAGATGGTAGTTTTATGCAACATGGTTTTTTTTGGAACACAGTTTACCTTTCTAAAGAAAACAGAAACAAAAATATTCTGTTAATTCGTAAGGTGACATATGTAATGACAATAATTTTTCAATTATTAATTTTTAAAGACTTCATAGAATTCAATGAAAATGAAGGCACAGCATACCAAAACTTATGGGACACAATGAAAGCAGTGCTAAGAGCAAAGTTCATAGCACTAAGCATCTGTATAAAGGAACTGAAGAGATCCCATACTAGCAACCTAAGAGTACACCTGAAAGCTCTAGATCTAAAAGAAGTAGATACACCCAAGAGGCATAGACTGCTGGAAATCGTCAAACTCTGTCTGGAATCAATAAATTAGAAACAATGAGAACAATACAAAGAATCAATGAAACCATAAGCTTGTTCTTTGAGAAAATCAACAAGATAGACAAACCATTAGCCAAAATAACTAAAAGGCAGAGGGAGAGTCTTCAAATCAACAAAATCAGAAATCAAAAGGGAGACATAATGACAGACACTGAGGAAGTGCAAAGAATCTTCAGTCTTACTTCAAAAGCCTATATGCCACAAAATTTGAAAATGTAAATGAAATGGACAATTTTCTTGATAACCAATTACCAAAATTGAATCAGGATTAGGCAAACAAATTAAGTAGTCCTATGTCTTCTAAGGAAATAGAAGTAATGATCAAATTCTCCCCATCAAAAAGAGCCCAGGGCTGGATGGATTCCATGCGGAATTCTACCAGACCTTCAAAGAAGAGGTAATACCAATTTTCTTCAAACTATTCCACAAAATCAAACAGATGTAACATTACCAAACTCATTCTGTGAGTCTCAGTCACCTTCATACCTTAACCACACAAAGACCCAAGGAAGAAAGAGAATTTCAGGACAATTTCCCTTATGAACATTGATGCAAAAATACTCAATAAAGTCTTGCAAACTGAATGCAAGAACACATCAAAAATATCACTCACTATGACCAAATAGGCTTTTATCTCAGGCATGCAGAGTGGTTCAATATATGGAAATATATCAATACAATCCATCATATAAACAGACTGAAAGAAAAAACCCACATGATCATATCCTTAGATGCTGAAAAAGCATTTGACAAGATCCAATACCCACTCATGTTAAAAAGTCTTGGAGAGATCAGGGATATAAGGCTGTCTGCTTTTTTTGTATCTCTTCAACATAGTACTTCAAGTCCTAGCTAGAGGGAAAAAAAAAAAACTAAAGGAGATCAAACAATAAAAATTGGAAAGGAAGAATTCAAAGTATCATTATTTGCAGATGATATACTAGTATACATAAGTGAACCCAAAAATTCTACAAAGGAACTCCTACAATTGATTAACACCTTTAGCTATGTGGCTGGATACAAAATCAATTCAAAAATTCTATAGCCCTCCTTTATAAAAAAATGACACACAAGCTGAGAAAGAAATTAGGAAAGCAACACCCTTCACAATAACCAAAGCGAACAAAAAACCCATAAAGTATCCTAGTATAACTTGAATCAAGCAAGTGAAAGACCTGTATGAAAAAAAATCAAATCTCTGAAGAAAGAAATTGAAGAAGATATCAGAAGATGGAAAGACCTCCCAAGCTAATGGATCAGTAGAATTAACATAGTAAAAGGAGCCATCTTATCAAAAGCAATCTAAAGATTCAATGCAATTACCATTAAAATGCCAATGCAATTCTTTCCTGACCTGGAAAGAATCATTCTCAACTTCATTTGGAAAAATAAAAAAACCTGAATAGCTAGGACAATGCTATATAATAAAAAATCTTCTGGAGGTATCTCCACCCTGATGTCAAGCTGTACTATAGATAGTAATAAAATTAGCATGGTACTGGCATAGAAACAGACAGGTGGATCAATGGAATCGAATTAAAGACCCAGAAATAAACCCACTTGATTTTTTACAAAGAGACAAGTCTATACAATGGGAAAAAGATAATATCTTCAACAAATGGTACTGGTCTAACTGGAGGTCCACATGTAGAAAAATGCAAGTAGATCCATATTTATCACCCTGCATAAAACTCAAGTCCAAGTGAATTAAAGACCTCAACATAAAACCAGACACATTAAATCTATTAGAAGAAAAAGTGGGGAAGAGCTTTGAAGCAGACAACTTGCTAAACAGAACACCAACAGCCCATGCTCTAAGATGAACAAATAATAAGCAGGACCTCATGAAACTGAAGAGCTTCTGTAAGGCAAAGGACATTGTCAACAGAACAAAACAACAGCCTGCTGACTGTGAGAAGATCTTCACCAACCCTACAACTGATTGAGGTCTAATAACCAAAATATATAAAGAACTCAAGAAATTAAATACCACCAAACCAAATAACCCAAACGAGAAATGGGGCTCAGAACTAAACAGAGAATTCTTAACAGAGGAATATCAAATGGCCAAGAAACACTTAAAGAAACATTCAACATCTTTAGTAATCATGGAAATGCAAATCAAAACAACTCTGAGATTCCATCTTACAGTGTCAGAATGGCTAAGATCAAAAATGCAAGTGACAGCAAATGCTGGTGAGGATGTAGAGAATGGGAAACACTCCTCTATTGCTAGTGGGAGTTCAAACTTATACAACCACTCTGGAAATCATCCTGGCACTTTCTCTGAAAACTGGGAATAGATCTACCTCAAGGCATAGCCATACCACTCCTAGGCATATACCCAAAATATACTCTAAAATACAATAAGAACATTTGCTCAATTATGTTCATAGCAGCTTTATTCATAATAGTTATAATCTGGATACAATCCAGATGTCCTCCAACCAAAGAATTGATAAAGAAGCTGTGGTACATTTACACAATGGAATACTACTCAGCACTTAAAAACAAGGAAATCTTGAAATTTTCAGGCAAATGGATGAAACTAGAAATTTTTATGCTGAATGAGGTAACCCAGACCCAGAAAGATACACATGGTAGATACTCACTTATAAGTGGATATTAGCCATAAAATACAAGATAACCACACTACAATAGAAACATCTAAAGAAACTAAATAACAAGAAGGGTCCTGGGGAGAATCCTTAATTCTCACTTAGAAGGACAAAGAGAATAGACACAAGCAGTTGAAGAGAAGGAACAGGTAGGAATACTACCATAGAGATCCTCTGAAAAACTCCACCCAGCACTGGATCGAAGCAGATGCTGAGACACACAGTCAAGCTTTAGGGTATAGCACAGTGAGTCTTATGGAAGAGTTGGGGAATAGAAGAGCGTGGAGGGACCAGGACCTCCACAAGGAGATCAATGGAGCAAGAAATCTGGGCAGAGGAGGGGGATGCTTCAGAGACCAAGGACCATGCATGGTGAGGACCTAGACCCTCTGCTCAGATGTAATAGATAGACAGCACAGTCTCCTTCTGGGTCCATAATATGGAGAGTAGGGACAACTTTTGTCATGGACTCTGCTCCCTACCCATTGATCACTTCCTCTTAGTGGGGAGGCCTTGCCAGGCCACAAAGGAAGAGGATACAGGCAGTCCAGATGAGACTTGATAGGCTGAGGTCAGATGATAGGAGAGGAAAGCTGCACTTTCTGAGGACTAGGGAGAGAGGGAAAGGGTATGAGGGAGGGAGGGTGGTACTGGGTGGAGATGAAGGAGAGAGCTACAATGGGGATGTAAAGTGAACAAATTAAATATAAAAATAAAATAAGTAAAACAAAACAAAAAATAAATGGCACTGAAGTTAAGATGTTTAACTTCATCCACTGGGGAAAAAAAAAGAATAATCAAAAAGGAGAAAGAGGCCTTTGTGGCTTCACTTTTATTTCACACTAACACAGAACATGATGTACAGTGAAGGGGATCTAGGAAAATATTTTTTTAAGTTTATTTGTAAAAGCCTTTTAAAATTTTCAGTGATGAATGAGTATGATAAACCCATATATTCTAAAATACTTTATTTAATACAACTTTACCTGCTGAACAAATCACTTTTACTACCCAGTTACTATATCATACAAAGTTTATTAATAAAGCTGTCTAAAGATAATTAAATATTCTAACACATAAGCAAATCACTTGTGACACTGGAATAGATCTGTCTTATTGTAAGAGAGTTCCATATAGATATCATTTGACTCCCAAAATGTTTGTACAATGTCTAGTGTTTTTATAAGGAAACCACCAACATAACCCAAAAGACATTAGCTGAAAAGTCACCAAAGAATGCTAAAAATGAACATATTACAAAGTTCTCCTTTCTGGCTGACAGTGAGTTTTAAGTTTTCCATTATTCTTTCCGTGCCTTTCCTACACTCTGTTATGCTAAGATTGTCTGAACTTTCTAGTTCTAAGTTCCAGTGAAACTTAAGATCTTAATGCACTTTCACATTCTTATTTCAAAATTTATAGTGAGATACATGGATTTAACAATTTTAGCTTATCTTCTGTTGCTAATGAATAAAATACAAATGCACATGATTAAAGAGCTAAACTGATATTCTGCATTTTTTAGTATCCTTGGACTTTGCTTCATTCTTATCAGTGTTCTGTAGGGACATCCATAACTATCCATTACCAAGAGCTCCAGCATTAGCCTCTGGAAGAACATTAGTTTATGTCAAAACCCTATGATTGATTTTTAATAATTTTGCCAACTTGCATTGTTTAAACAAAGATAAAACAAAAAAATATATAAGGTTAATGCTAGAGAAACTGAGGTAAAAAGAAGTATACTATTGTTTAAAATAGTTTTTAATCTAAAAGAACAAGAAGGAAAAATGGCTTTATGGACTTCTTAATGAACATAGGAAGAGTAACAATAAAGTCAAGTCAGTTAAAATGAATAGCAACAAAATCACTCAAGTACTTCCTTCAAAACAAAAAGCTGACAGAGGCTGTAGAAGTAGGCCAGGCTTTGGTCAGGAGAAGGCAACCAGGTACACAGGCCCAAAAATACATGATGGTATAGGGTGAACAAGGAGTGGGCCAGAGGTAACCTAGAATAGGGCTGCCAGATAACCTCAGATCCATATGACACAACAGGAGTAGCATATATAAGGACAAGGCAAAAGTGGACCCAAAGTAGGGAACCAAGGCACAATGAGCTATACCACACAATGATGATAAAAGGTACTGGCCAATGATGTGCCAACCCATAAATAGTGAATGCTATTACAGCTACTAGCGGATTCTAAGTAGCAGACTGGAGTTAGACTCTGGAAGCCCTAAATAACTTTACATAAAAGAATAATCAAAACCTAACTAAAACTTAGAATCTTCTAAGTCAAATGCCTCCATGGAAATAAGAAAGGTAATCTAAAGGGGAAAAGAGGGATGAAATGACAGACAGAGGGAGGGAAAGAAGCCAGGAAGTTAATAAGGCTGGTGAGGAAAAACATCAGCTATAAACTAGCCCCAGATGTGTGACTCCCAGTGCAGAAACAAAATAACATGAAAAGCCAAGATATATCTCCTGCCAACATAACCATTCCCATATTACTGACTGCTAAGAAGAAAAATGTAAAAAAAAAAAAAAAAAGTCCACACTAATAGTTCAAAAGAAGAATGAAAATTTAATTAAACAACTCAACAAAGACATGAATACAATCCAGAAAAATAAAAACAAATGCTGAATGGAAAATGAAAGTATATTCAAGACCTTAGAAGAGAAATTAAATAAAGAAATAGAATTGCTGCTTTTTAAAATATGACACTAAAAAGGGAAAGACTTATTAGCTAAAGAAAATGTTCAGTGGAAGCTATCACCTTGAGAATGCTCATGTTCAAACTGACTGCTGGTAATTGAAGACAGGATAGCAGGACTGCAACATTCAGCCAATAAGAACTTCTTAATAATAAAAAAAATTTTGAAAAGATCCAGACATACAGAAAGTCCTAACCCAAGAATTTCACAGAAGTGAAAATTTTCCATAAGAAGGACAAGGACAAGTGTTTCCAAACAAATCAAAGAAAATTCCCCCAATCTAGAGAAAGATAACCATGCAGGTACAAGAGTTGTGGAGAATACCTAACACAGCACCATAATACAAACTCCCAATTTCACATTATAATGTCTTACATAGAGTGTATATTCCTGTGATAAGCATCATGACCAAAAGGCACTTGGAGAAAAGGAGTTTGTTTCAGCTTGCAACTCTCAGGTCACATTCCATCACTGACGAAAGTCGGGGTAAGAACTTAAGGCAGGAGCCTGAATGCAGGAGCTGAAGCGAAGGCTAAGAAAGCTGATTACTGGTTTGCTCTCCTTGTCTTTCTCAGCTGGCTTTCTTAAATCCCTAGTACCATCTGCACAGGGATGGCACCACTCACATTGGATAGGCCCTTAGACATCAACCACCAATCAATCAAATGCTCTAAAAGCATGCTTGCAGGCCAATATTATGGTGGCATTTTGTCAACTAAGGTTCTCTCTTCTCAGATGACTCTAGCTTATGTCAAGTTGACAGAAATCCTAATTAGGACATATAATTAACATACAGAATAAAGAAAGGACAATGAAAGCTAGAAGAGAGAAGGGCCAACCATATATAAAGGCAGGACAATCAGAATAATATTTGGTAACTTCATAAAAGATTGTGCCATCAGAAAAGCTTGTACCACCATGGTGACTTCACAAAGCTCTGTGATGCCCTCTATCCCAGGACAGTTCATTTTCTGATGAAGATTTTTAAGTACCCTTTTCCTGAAACCCTACAAACCTTCACCTCAAGATACCCCTCCCAGCACTTGCCAGCTGCCTTCCTGACCATCAGACTACTTCAACAATAACAGTAAGTGAAGGCCTAATTATCAAATTCCTTTCCCCACAAGACTCAACAAACAAACCCCTGCCTCCTAACCTGTGACACCATGCCCTTTTGAGGCTGGGTAGGTTTGCAAGCCATCTGGGGCAGATGCCAAGAGTTCATAGCAACTGCCAAGACAACAGCAACTACCCAACCCCAAATGCCTAAGTGTCTTTGTCAAAACAATATAGAAAATAAACCAAGATAATACTTCATCCTCCAGAATCATCAATCCTAGGGCTTGAAAGATGGAGTTGTCAGGAGCACTTTCTGCTTTTAAAGAGGATTTACTTGCCACCACTAACTTGACAGAAGACATCCATTTCCACGGTATCCAATGCATTCTCCAAGCCTCCAGGATACTAAACAAATATGTGGTATACATGCATATATGCATGCAAAACAGTCAGGCCCATTACCATAACAATTGATTATTTGATAGAAGCATTTAAAGAATGAAGAACAAGGAATGATATATTCTATTATACAAAGGACAACTGCAACCTAGACCATTATGCCAGAAATATAGAAATTTTCCATCCTAAAAATAGACTAAAATAATTTGTAACCACTTTGGAAATCAATCTGATGCTTTCTTGTGAATTTGGGAACAACTCTACCACAGGATACAGCCATACCACTCCTGGGAACATACCTGAAAGATGCTTCACCAAACAAGGACATTTGCTCAATTATGTTCATAGCAGCTATATTCATAATAGCCAGAATCTGGAATCAACCTAGATGTCCCTCAATCAAAGAATGGGTAAAGAAACTGTGGTACATTTACACAATGGATTAAATACAAGGAAATCTTGAAATTTGCAGGCAAATGGATGGAACTGGAAAAGATTATCCTGATGAGGTAACCAAAGCCCAGAAAGACACGCATGGTATATATACTCACTCATAATCGGACATTAGCCACATAATACAGGATAAGTACTCTACAAAACAGAGTCAGAAACATCAACCAATTACCATGTATGATGTGGACCTAGACCCACTGCTCAAATGTAGTAGCACAGTCTCCTTGTGGATCCCACGTGTGAAGAGTAGGGACTACTTTGGACATACTTTCTGGCCACCAAACTTAGATCACTTCCCCATGGCTAGAGGCCTTGCCAGGCTACAGAGGAAGAGGTTTCAGGTAGTACAGATAGACTTGATAGACTGAGGTCAGATGTTAGGAAAAGAGGGCTCCTCTTTCTAAGTAATAAGGGAGGGAGGGAGGGACATTGGGAGGGAATGAGAGAAGGGGATACAATCAGGATGTGAAGAATTTGACTGCAGAACAAGCAGGTAACTTATATTGCTAATCCCACTATATGGGAATAGCTCTGAGACTGCCTGAGACATGAATGTCTGGGCATAGACAGTGCTTTGTGTTGGCTAGAGAACCCCTATGAGTTACTATTAGATGCCATTCTTCATAGGGCATGAATGACATTTTATAGATGTCTTTTTTTTCTGCTCATACAAAGAGCAGATCCAGCCTTAATTGTTCTGTGCATCACATACACCTTATACACTTATAATTTTAGGACTGTATAATATTTGTGAGAAATTATATATTTTCAGAACAAAAGAACTAGACACTGACATTGGATCAGACCTGACAGGATGAACTCTTCTCAGTACGCTGGACACTGACATCCTGTATCCTTCATGTTCCAGCACCAAGCGCTTCAATTGCTGTTCCTCATCAGAACAAGACAGCTCCCAGGACATTTTCAAAGAAAGATTCCAATACCAATTGGTCCAGCATTTCAGACTGTCCCACACAGGACTAAAATTCAGGCTGTAATTTCTCAACATTTAGAAACTGAACCACAAATGTGATTCCTAGCTTGTTTAACCATTTCCCCAATTTTATTTGGGCCCCTACTAGGTATTATTCATCCTGAATCAGCCAAAAGAAACCTTAAGAGAACGATGCCCCATTTCCTTTAAAGGGGATCAGGTAGGTTTTTGGTTGCTTTCTTGGGCAATAGAGGGTTATGATCAGTGGGAGTTGGTTACAAGTTATTATCAGTCATATTTAGAAAGAAAAAGAAAGCGAGGTTAGACTCAGTGATGTCTCTCTTTTCCCTTATCTTACATTCTTAGGTTTAGAAATAGGGGTTGAAAAGAAAGAAGGGGAGAATATAGAAATATATAGGGAAGATAGCACAAAAAGTAGATTAGTGAATCTATTCCTCAGCTTAATGCCTCAACTGTCACTCACAAAGTTATTTTTAATTCACTGGTATAGACTTTTGTATATAGAGGCAAAATAAGTTAATTCTAGGTACAGTGGTATAGAATTCAAATGTAAGATTATTATTCACCTAGATTTTATATATATGTATATGTATACATATATATTTCTACTGTAATATGAGGTATCATACCCATATAACCTAATACTTTGAAAGTGCTATTGCAGGCTGTTTAGGATAAATAAGTTATTCAAGTTAATTGTTAGCTGACCAAATCATGGTCATGTCAATCACTTGTCTACTTTTATCACAAGAACATACATATTAGGTGCATCAGATAGATATGATTTTATAGAAAGATAAGGTAGACTATTAGATAAGCTTTTTTAAAAGCCTCAGAGACATGCAGAATATGGCATTTAAAATGTTTTTATTATTTTAAAGATTCACTGACAATGAGACAGGTTAACTCCTGGCAACATCCAGCCTGCCTCACAGAGGATGATGAGAATCAAAGAACCTCCTTATGAAGATGGCTACAAATGTGTCAATTCAGCCTAAAAAAGGGCAACCTTGGATGCAGAGTCAATGGCTAAACTCTGCCAAGTCAGAGTAAGCAAGTCCTCAATAGTTCTGGCCTCATAAATATGTCTATCAGATATATTGGGCCAGAAGGCTGAAGAAGATGCTCCAACATAATAAGAGTTTTGAGTGACTATTCAGGTAGAAAACTGTCTCTGTCATCCTCTCATTTGGAAAGCTACTAACCTGCACTCCCGGCATACTCAGGTAATCAAGTTTATTCCTTCTCAAGTCTCTGAGGGAGTTGAAGACCAGGTAGCTTAGTTTTACAATGAAGCTTAGTTGTTTAAGGGTTAAGATGTTTTTAGGTCTAGATAGATGTTTTAAGTTGATAATGACAAGATGTGAGGGAGATTGATTTACATTCAGAAATTTAGATGCAACAAGATAGGAAAAGTGTTTTCTTCAAGGCTGTCAAATACAAATACCCAAAACACTAAGAATCTAACATTTATATTATTCCTGATTGTATCATGGTTATTCTTGCTAAAGGTAGTTTATATATATTTATGGAATAATATAAATATTTATGTAAAAAATAAAAATTATAAATACCATATGTGACTGCTTTTGCATCCTAAAATAATAATTTATGACCACTAAGATAGCTCCACAAAAGCCACTGAAGGGAATACTTATGAGTGAAGATGCAAAATCAGATCAATATCATGACAGTTAATCAAAAAGACATTTCAGAAAACACCATCGAATCAACAAGATAGAAGGAATTATTTAACAACTTTCCCTAACAATTATTACTATTAATTTTCCAAATGAAAAGACACAGAGTACTAGGATGAATTTTTTAAAAAGATGTATTGCTTGGCATGTATGCCTTTAATCCAAGCATTCAAAGGGCAGAGGGACATGGATCTCTATAAATTAGAGGCTATCATGGTCTACAAAGTAAGTTCTAGGTGATCCTGAGTTATATGAAAAGACCCTATACCAACATGACCCCAAAATTTATCTTTTTCCTGCCTCCATGTAAAATACTTCACCATCAAAGGTAGACACTGTATGAGATTATAAGCTTTCCCAGTAAATTAAACTCAGCAGACATGGTCATTATATATCTTCTGTCATAAGTGGATAATAGATACAAAATAGATTTCAAACCAAAATTAGTCCAGAGATATAAAAAAAGGTTACTTAATTTAAATCAAGGGTGTAATCCATCAAGGGAATAATGTATTTCTAAATGTACAGATCCCAAACACAGGATGAATATAATTTAAGAAAGAAAATATTCCCAGATTTATCCCAAGTTAATGATAATGAGTGACACACTCATTATTAACTCAATACACAACTCTCATCAATAGAGAAGTCATTGGGCAAAAAATTTTGAAAAAACATTGGTGTTAATTGATACCATAAATCAAATGGTATACAATACATATTATTTTCAGCAGCCCATTAAACTTATACCAAAACTGATCACATATTGGGACACAAAGCAAATCTCAACAATATAGGAAAACTAAAATGAAATTTTGTATTTTATTTGACCACAACAAAAAGGATAGATTTCAGTACCAATAAGAAATACATAAATGACAGAAACGTCTGTGAATTAAAGAATACACTGTTGAAATATGAATGGATCACTCAAGAAATTAAGAAAAAATTAAAACATTTAAAGTTCAATGAAAATGAAAGTACATGTGGGAAAAAATGAAGGTCGTCTTAAAAGTGGAAGTAGAGTATTATGTGCCTACATTAAAAATTTTGAGAAATCTTACATAAGTATTTATGAAACATCTTAAGACTTTGGGAAAATATAGGACAAATAAACATCCCTAAATAGTAAATGTGTAGAAATAATCAAAATCAGGCAGGAAATTAATGAGATAGAAACAAAAATATACAAAGAATTAATTAAATGAAAACATGGTTCTTTGAAAAGATGAGATGGACAAATCCTTAGCTAAGTGAGGAATCAGAATGAGAAAATACCTAGCTTAATAAAATTAGAGACAAAAAAAAAGAGACATTACTATTACTGAGACGCCTGTGAAACTCAGTAATTGAGCATATCCTTGAAAATGTATACTCACCTAAATTCTTAAAAATATGTAAATATATTTCTAGTTGTATATTTCACACCAAAGTTTAACCATGGTAAAATAAATATTCTGATATATAACACATAATAAGACTGGAACTGTAATGAACTGTCTCTCAACAATGACAGAAAGATTATAACCTGAATGATTTGCTAAAAAATATTCCAGAAATCCAAAGATTAAACATAATCACTACTCAAATTATCCCATAAAATACCAAAGGGGAAAAAAACTACTTCCAAACATTTACAACACAATATACCAATACTAAAGCCAGACAAAGACATACATCTATCTATCTATCTATCTATCTATCTATCTACCTATCTATCATCTGTCTGTCATTTATCATCTATGTACACACATAGTTAGAGGCATATAAAAGACCCATTTTCCTACCCCAAGCCCCTCTATTTTGACTAAGAATTGAGCCAAACTCTGACTGGTGCTGTAATTTCAGAGCTTCACTTTGCTTGGTACAAGCAATGATAATAAGGATGTGCCTTGCAAAGTGTGGGCTTTTTAAGAGATTTGCCTCTGTGGTATCTCTTGCTGGCACCCCACTTTTGGAGAAAATCTACTGTCATTACCAGTTCAGACTATGGGGAGGTACTGAGTTCTCTTAGTCTACATGAGCCACAGGATCGTCTTAGCTTTATTATTAGTGTGACATCTTTTGGAAAGGAATTAAAACTAAGAAAAAAGGGCCATATCAACCATATTGTCCTGTTCAAGCATGTACATGTTATGTTTAAGTATTCTCCAAGGTCTATTTTGTCCAGCATAATTGGATATTATGCTATACTTTGATATAAGATATATGAAATTCAAAAAAATTGTCAAAAAACAATGACTTTAGTTACTCCATGACACACAGAAATAATTATATTTCACTTACAATACAGATACTCTTAACACAGTCATCAATAGTCATTCACCACCAACACAGTATATTTTAAATCACCTAAAACATCAAAAAGGTTTTTTGTAATTTATTTTCTGAAAATCTGAAGAAATTAATATTTGTAATAAATGACATTTAAAACAGGCAGGTGTTAATAGAATTGTTAATATTCACATGAATATTAGTAACTTTTTCAAAGACCTACTAGAAATGAAGCCAGGTGTTCCCAAGAGTCAGCTGAGTTACTCTTCCTGTCACTCAGTTGTTGGTGAAGATATACTGTGTGCCTAGCACTGTTCCAGAAGCTATTCTATAAATGGGAAGGAAGCAAACATTTCTGGCTTTACATGAAAATATTTGGATTAATTTCTTTTTATGGTAAATTGTGATAAGCATTTCAAAATCTCTATGACAAGAATGATTATTAACTTTTTTCATGTATAGAAGCTAAGCTTTTGTTCTTATAGTGTTGTCTTGTACTGAACAAAACTTTCATTTGACATAAAGCTTTTCACACTGTCACTTGTAGACACATCTGTGGATATTCGAGGGCAAAAAGATAGCAAGACTTTTCACTTAAATCTACATAGTGGTAAACTTCAGGTCATCACACTCATGTCCTCCTGATTTTGAAGAGAACTTTGTGTCTTGTGAAACACTGGAATCTTTTGAGGTAAACTGTTGCTTTCTTGTATGGCATCAAAACCATGCTCTCATCAAATATTGCCACAGAAAGCACTTTAGTATACCTCTGCATTTTAGTTATTCTTAAAATGTTTTCAAGATCTGAAGAAAAATAAATAATACATTGAGTTAAATTCTGAAAAAAAAAAAGAAAAAAAACCTGATTTCCCTAGTGAACCTATGTGCAAAAACTAGCACTAAAACCATTTTAAGCCAGAGAATATATATTAACTCTTGATATAAACACTATATCATAGGTATTATTATAGAAGACACCATATACTTCAGTCATAAAACACAAGAGAAAAGGTGTTGGAAGGTGCTATACATGCTATTAGAGGAGAGAAGGTATCATCAGTCTTATCTAGCGGTAATGCTGTAAGCTACAATAACGACTGTCCTGTCAATATATGTCCACTGGTACAATAATGGCTGGCATGAATGTTACTGAAATAAAGAAATACTTTATGAATGGACTTAAGGCCAAATACATGACAGAGTATCCATCCCTCATAGTACTATTGGGCCAAGAATTTATGGCTATAGAGAGGCTCTAGGTGAGAATCTACTAACTACTAAATTAACATAGCAATTAGATCAATTCCAAATGGTTTACTGATATATGCACAGATTAGATTAGTACATCTCTCAACAGAGAAGTTCAATTCGGAATAAATGGTGATTGACAGAGAGCCTACAATTGTCCAAGGTACAGAGAATAAGAGACTACAGAGTGCTTAGTCTTAAAGAAATGTAAGTACCATATATCCACCCATGGCTCAAGAATAATTACAGAAGAACGGATGGAATGAATGTAAGAGATGGGTCATAGATAACTACAAGGAAACATCTGGATACAGCAGGGCAAAAGCATATATGAACTAACTGCATTTGTGACAGCATACATAAAATCTGTGACAGCCCAAACCAGACCAAATCCCAATAGAGAAAGGAAGGTTGGTACACAATCCCAATCACAGTTGTGAAACAATTGTCAACTGTTACTTGTTGGGAAAAGGGGGGAATCAGTTTCTCTATTGTAGCCTCTGAGGAGTTGACCATGGCCCATGGGAAGTGTGTTGCTCCTCCTCCCAAGAGTCTAGCCCATGGGTGAGAGCAAGGGGTTCAGGATGAGAGGGTGAGTGAAGGGAAGTCACCACACTGACACCGAGAATTTAGTGAATACAAACCAAGGGATAGCAGCTGCAGACTAGTTTATCCAGGGAAAGACAGCAGGTTATATGTCTTTGGGAGACCAATCAGGTTCCTCCATATCATCTCTGAGCAAGCCAATGAATGCTCATTTCTGGGCACCCTCTGCCCAACCACTTCCACAGTTAAGTCCATGGAAGCTGCCCTAATGGCCATTTGTCAGGAGTGCCCACAGAAGAGCAGGCATCCAAGAATATTTTGGACAGCTTTTTTAGGCCACAAAGTTTGGTAGACAGAGAAGAGTTGGAGGAGTATGAATGTGACTGAAACACATTGTATAGAACTTGAACTCACAAAGAACAAATTTTTAGAATTTTTAAAACAAAATGGTGGCTAAAACAATGCAAAAACAATGGACTATAGAACAAAAGGGAAAAATTTCAAAGGAACAAGCACAAAGGACTAGTAAACAATGAACTACTCAACATCCTTAGCAACCAGGAAACTGCAGACTAAGACTATTTTAAGACTCCCCCACTTCAGTCAAAGTGATCATCATCAAGATTACAAATGACAACAAATGCTACAGCTGATGTAGAAAAAGGAGAATTCTTATAAGCCACTGGAGTGTAAACTAGTATACATGCTTTGTAACTAAGTATGGAGTTTACTTTAAAAGCAAACTAAAAAGTAGAAACTGACCTGACATACAACCCAGCTATTCCACTACTGGGCATCTACCCAAAGAGCTTTATACCCTACTATAAAGATACTTTAACATTAATTTCATGTCCATTGCTGCTCTATTCTGAATACCTAGGAAATAGAGCTAATCTAGATGTGCACCAATAGATGAATATATAAGAAAACTATTATACACAATGCAATTGCCTGGATGATGAGAAAAACATAATTTGTAGCTAGAATCTGAAATAAAAGTATAATGAGTAACTCAAGCCCAGGATGATAAATATCATTTGTTCTCTCTCATATATGAATCCTGCCTTCAACTATCTTTCACATGCTTAACTTATAATACAATTTAAATCTAAGAAAGTATCAAGGGAATGGCTCTTGTCTCATGCGGATGCAATAAGCAAAGAAGAATACAGTGTCAGTACAGTGAAAATAAAGAGGTGGATTACTTGAGATAACAGGGCTTAGAAGGTATTGGTGCAAGAGAATGGAGACATTAAAGGGGGGGTAAGACCAGAAGAAAGAATATGTAGAAAACTACTCAAATTAGTCTGTAAAATAATAATGAAAATAATTCTTTCAAACTCTTTTATGTAACCATTATTTCCCTGATACGAAAATCAAATAATGATATAAAAACAAAAGAAAAGAAAATTCTAGATCAGTCTACCCATTACCACAAACACTGTGGAATTTTATTTAGATATAAAAAAAGTTAAATTATGAAAATTTTAAGAAAATGGATTGAACTGGAAAAATATATAGTTAGCAGGTAGCACAAGCCTGGAAAATCAATGCTGCAAAATTTCTATCATATATAGATGAGAGCTTAGAATTTTATATTTGTTTGACTAAACTTGAATGTCTGCAGAGACATGAAAGGGATAACAGCGCCTTGGTGGAAGAGAAAATAACGCTTAAGGAGAGTGAGGATGGTAGAAAATATGTATTGTAAAAAGTAGAAGGAGGGAATCCTAGAGAGACAATAATTAAACAGGGACACGGGTGGGACATGTGGGAGAGTAGGGCATGCAGCGAGAGTTACTGAAACTATGAAAGTATAAAAACCCACATGGAAATTTACTAGTTGATAAGATTATTAAAGACACAATTCAGAGGAGGAGCCAAGATGTCAGCACCCCTCACATACTGTGCCTGATCTTTAGGACAGCAGTGACTGCACAGAGACTGAAGGACCAAGCAGTGGGCTTCAAAACACCAGTAGTGGTGTTTAAAGATGAGAGGGGATGGCATGGTGTGGAGAACAGGTAGGTCCATGCTCGGGTCACCCTGCTAAACCACAGAAATGTCCCTGGGTCTAAGCAGGCATGCATATGGTTTTCAGAGCCTAGCCATATACAATCACATAATATACTGTGCTCAGTATCTCATATTAAACTGTGGACCTCAAAACACCAGTATCTGGGTCTCCCACTCCAGAGAAGCCCCTAGGTGTAGAACACAAAGAGATCTGACCTCAGGTCATGCAGCTAATCCACAGAAAGCCCCAAGGTATAGGGAGGCTCTAGCCACATTGAGCCACATGCCACCTGCACAGAGCAAACAGCTCAGTGTCTCAGACTGAATTGCCAACTATAAAAGACCAGTCTGAGTCTCCTAGTGGAGAGGAGACAACACAGTGTGGAGCACGAGTGGATCTGACCTCAGTTCACTCAGCGCTTCCACAGAAAGTTCCTGGGTGTGACCCCAATTCACATGGCTGATCCATGAAAGGGTTCCCCTCGTCCCCACAGGTGTCAGGTCTCACCCTATAGCCACTCACCTTATAGCTGTTTTCAATAACCAAAGAAGGACACCAGAAACTACCACACAATGCCAGAGGGATCCAGGTGGCTAAAGGCCAGTGTAAAAACATAAACAACAAAAGCCAAAGCAATATAGCATTTCTAGAACCCAGTTATCCCAAAACAATCAGCCCTGGACACTCTTATACAACTTAAACACAAGAAATTACCTCAAATCTATCCTTATGAAGATGATAATGGAGAAAATGAATAAAATACATAAGGAAATACAAAAACATACAGTCAAACAGATTGAGGGAGGCCCCTAGAGAAGCCATGAGAGAGGCCTACAGAGAGGAAATGAATAAATAACTGGAAAAACTTAGGGAAAATACAAACAATCATGTGAAGGAAATCAATAAAAATGTTCAAGATGTGAAGATGAAAATAAAAACAAACAAAAGCATAAACTGAGGAAATCATAGAAAGAAAGAACTTAGAGAAGAAAATACAAACTACAGAGGTAGTCATCGCCAACAAAATACAAGAGGACGGAAAAAAATCTCAGGTATAGAAGATTCAATGGAAGAATTTGATGAAACCATCAAAGAAAATGTTAAGTCTAAAAAGTTGCTGACACAAAATAGCCAAGAAATCAAGGATACCATGAAAAGATGAAACCTAAGAACAGTAGGAAATGAGGAAAGAGAAGAGGCCTGGCTCCAAGTCCCAGAAAATATTTTCAACAAAATCATAGAAGAAAATGTCTCCAATTTAAAGGAAGAAATGCATATAAGCATACAAAAGGCCTACAGAACACCAAATAGAATAGAACTGAAAGAAGAATCCTCCCACAACATAACTATTAAAACAATGAATGTAGAGAAAAAAGAAAAAATATTAAAAATGGTAACAGAAAAAGGCGAAATAATGTACAACAGCAAACTTATAAGAATCACATCCGATTTTTGAACAGAGACCATAAAAGCCAGAAGGGACTGGGCAGATGACTTGCAAACCCTAAAAGATAACAGATGTCTGCCCAGTCTAGTATACCCAGCAAAACTTTCCATCACCATAAATGTTGAAAACAAGATATTTCATAACAAAAACAAACTTAGACTATACTTATCCATAAATCTAGCCATAAAGAAGATACTAGAAGGAACACTCCAACCCAAGAAGGCTAACTACACCCAGGAAAACACTGGAAATAGATGTCTTCAATTCAGCAAAACAAATATTAGACAGGCACACAAACACAATATCAAAACCAACATCAAATAAAAGGACCTAACAGTTACTGGTCATTAATCTCTCAACATCAATGGACTCAACTCTCCAATAAAAATACAAAGACTAAAAAAATGGATGTGTAAATAGTATCCCACTTTCTGCTTCATACGAGAAACACACCTGAGCCTCAAAGATAGATATTGCTTGATAGGAAAGGACTAGAAGAAGGTCTTCCAAGCAAACAAACACAAAAAGGAAGCTCAAGTAGCCATTCTAACATCTAATAAAATAGACTTTCAACCAAAACTAATCAAAAGAGACGAGAAAGGATACCTCATACTCATCAAAGGAAAATTTCAGTCATGAAGATCTCAATTCTGAACAGCTATATGCCAAATACAAGGGCACCCATATTTGTAAAAGAAACATTAATAAAGCTTAAATCACACATTGATCCATGCACATTAATAGTCCAACACTATAACACCCCACTTTCACCAAAGGATAAGTCAACAAAACAGAAAATAAACCAAAAAGTAATGACACTAACAAATGTCACGAATCAAATGGACCTAACATATATCTACAGAACTTTTCACCCAAACACAAAAGAATATACCTTCTGCACAGGACCTCATGGAACTATCTCCAAAATTGACCATATAATCAGTCACAAAGTGTCAACAGACATAAGAAGATGTAAATAATACCTTGTATCCTATCAGACCACCATGGACAAAAAGTTTTACCTCAATGACAACAGAAATAACAAAATGTCTACATAAACATAGAAAATGAACAACTCTCTACTCAGTGACAACTAGGTCAGGGAAGAAATAAAGAAATTATAGACTTCCTAAAATTCGATGGAAATGGAGGTACAACATACCCAAATTTATGGGACACAATGAAAGCAAACCTAAGAGGAAAGTTCATACCAATAAGTGCCTTCATAAAGAGATTGGAAGCATCTCATACATGCAACTTAATGACTCATCTGGAAGCTCTCGAACAAAAAGAAGCAGACACACCAAAGAGGATTAGATTACTGGGAATAAACTCAGGGCTGAAATCAATTGTTATAAACAAAGAGAACAATTTAAAGAATCAATAAAACCAAGATCTGGTTATTTGAGAAATTCAACAAGATAGACAAACCGTTAGTCAGACTAACCAAAAAGCAGAGAGATAGTACGCAAATTAACAAAATCAGAAATGAAAAGGGGAATATAACAACGGACACTTCAGAAATAAAAAAAAAAATCATTCAGTCTTACTTAGAAAGCCTGTATGCCACATTATTTGAAACTCTAAATTAAATGGTCAATTTTCTTTTTTTATTGTTAACTTATTCAGATAACATCTCAATTGTTATCCCATCGCTTGTATCTTCCCATTCCTCCCTCTCTCCTGCTTTCACACTATTCCCCTCCCCTAGGTCTATGACCGAGGGGGACCTCCTCCCCCACTATATGGTCACAGGCTAACAAGTCTTATCTTGGTAGCCTGCTTACTCTTTCTTTGAGTGCCAGCAGGCCTCCCCACCAAGGGAAAGTGGTCAAATATGGAGCACAAGAGTTCATGTCAGAGTCAGTCCCAACTCTGCACACAACTATGGAAAATGTCCTGTCCATTGGCTAGATCAAAGTAGGGGTTCAATGTTACTGCTTGGTTGGTTTGAACAGACCCACCTGGGCCCAGATCTCATCATGATGTTCTTCTTGTAGGTTTCTAGGACACTCTGTATCCTTCTATTTCCCCATTCTCCTATATTTTTCTTACCTAGAGTCCCAAAAGGATGTCCTCACATCTATCTCAATTTCCTGGTAAGTGAAGACGACAATTTTCTTAATAGATTCCACTTACCAAAGCTGAATCAAGAGCAGATAAACAAATTAAATAGTCGTATCTTCCCTATGTAAATATGAGAAGTCATCAAAGTCTCCCAGCCAAAAAAGCATAGGGCCAGATGGTTTCAGCACAGAATTCTCCCAGACCTTCAAAGAGCTAATACCAATACTCTTCAAACTATTCTACAAAATAAAGATGGAAGAAATATTACCAAACTCATTCTATGAGGCCACAGTCACCTTGATACGTAAACCACACAAGGACCCATGAAAGAAAGAGAATTTCAGACCAATTTCCATTATGAATATTGATGTAAAAATAATCAATAAAATACTTGCAAACCGAATCCAAGAACACATCAAAATATCATCCACCATGACCAAAGAGGCTTCATCCCAGGCATGCATGGATGGTTAAATATATGAAAATTCATCAATATAATACACAATGTAAACAAACTTAAAGAAAAAAATGATCATCTCATTAGATGCTGAAAAGCATTTGAAAAAATAAAATATCTGTTCATGTTAATGTCTTGGCGAGATCAGGGATACAAGGCACATACCTAAACATAATAAAGGCTATATACAGCAAGCAAATAGCCAACATCTAATTAAATGGAGAGGAACTCAAAGAAATTCCACCAAAATCAGGGACTAGACAAGGCTGCCCACTCTCCATATTTCTTCAATACGTTACTTGAAGTTCTAACTAGAGCAATAGGACAAAAGGGGATCCATATCAGAAAGGCAGAAGTCAGAGTATCGCTATGTGCATATGATATAATAGTTAAAATAAGTGACCCCAAAAATTCCACCAGAAAACTCCTCCAGCTAATAAACACCATCAGCTAAGTGACTAGATACAAAACCAACTCAAAAACATCAGTAGTTCTCCTGTATACAAATGACAAAAACAGGCTGAGAAAGAAATTAGGGAAATTACACCTGTCATGAAAGCCACAAGTAATATAAGGTATGTAGGAGTAACTCTAACAAAGAAAGTAAAAGACTTGTATAAAAAAAACCTTCAAGTCTCTGAAGAAGGAAACTGCAGATGATATCAGAAGATGGAAAGATATCCCATGTTTGTCAATCAGGAGAAGAACATAGTAAAAATGGCCATCTTACCAAAAGCAATCTACAGATTGAATGCAATCCATCTTAAAATATCTACACAATTTTTTACAAACCTCGAAAGATCAATTCTTGACTTCGTATGGAAAAACAAAAAACCAACAATAGCTAAAACAATCCTATATAGTAAAAGATCTTCCAGCGGTATCTCCATCCCTGATCTCAAGCAGTACTACAGAGCAACAGTAATAAATATGGCATGGTACTGGCACGGTTGTTCAATGGAATTGAATCCAAAGACCCAAAAACAAACCCACACATTTATGGGCACTTGATTTTTTTTTACAAAGAAACCAACACCATACAATGGAAAAAAAGATAGTATCTTCAACAAATGGTACTTGTCCAATTGGATATCTACTTGTAGAAAAGTGCAAATATATCCATATTGGTTACCCTGTATAAAAATCAAGTCCAAGTGGATCAAAGACCTCAACATAAAAACCAGATACACTAAATCTAATAGAGAAAGTGGGGAATAGCTTTGACTGCATAGCACAGGAGACAACTTTCTGAACAGAACACCAACAGCTCAGGAACTAAGATCAACAATCAATAAATGGGACCTCATGAAACTTAAAAGCTTCTGTAAGGCAAGGGACACTGTCAACAGGACAAAGTGTCAGCCTACAGACTGGGAAAAGATCTTCACCAACCATATACCTGACAGAAGACTAATATCCAAAATATATAAATAAGAAATTAAACACTAATAAACCAAATAACCCAAATTTAAAATGGGGTACAGAGCTAAACAGAGAACTCTCAACTGAGGAATCACTAAGGAACAAGAAGCACTTAATGAAATATACACCATCTTTAGTCATCAGTGAAATGGAAATCAAAATATCTCTGAGATTCCATCTTAAACTGGTCAGAATGGCTAAGATAAAAAAACTCAAGTGACAGCACATGCTGGTGAGGGCATGCAGAGAGAGGAATAATCCTCCATTGCTGGTGGGAATGCAAACTTGTAAAACCACTTTGGAAAACAATTTGCCTATTTCTCAGAAAATTGGAAATAATTCTACCGCAAAACTAAGTGATACCACTTCTGGGCATATACCCAAAAAATGTTCCACCATATCACAAGGATGCTTGCTGAAATATGGTCAGAGCAGCTTTATTTGTAATAGCAAGAAACTGGAAACAACACTGATGTCCCTTAACTGAAAAACTGATGAAGAAAATGTGGTACATTTAAATAATGGAATACTACTTAGCTGTTAAAAACAAAGACATGCAATTTGTAGGCAAATGGATGAAACTAAAAAGATCATCCTGAGTGAAGTAACCCAGACCCAGAAAGACAAACATGGTATGGACTTACTTATAAGTGGATATTAGCCATAAAGTACAGGATAACTATGCTATAAATCCACAGGCCCAAAGAAGCTAAGAAACAAGGAGGGCCCAGGGGAGGATGCTTAAATCTCATTTAGAAGGGAAAACAAAATAGACATTGGAAGTGGATGGTGGGAGGGAACTAGGTGGAAGGGTGGGTGGGTGGGGAAACAGGGGTGAGGACCAGGTATAGGTAGTGCAGGGAGAAGGGGGACTGGGAAAGAGAGCAGAAATTGGTAAGGGGGCATGTCTGGAATGGAGAGGTTCCTGGGAGTCAATGGGGATGACCCTAGCTAAGACTCCTAGTAGTAAGGGGTATGGATCCTGAAGTTTCTACCTCCAGTAACCAGATGAGACTTCCAGTGGTGGGAAGGGGACACCAACCCACCCATAAAACTTTCGACCCAAAATTTGTCCTCCCTACAAGATGTGCAGGGATAAAGATGGAGCAGAGATTGAGGAAATGGCCAACCAAAGACTGGGCCAACTTGAGATCTACACCATTGTAGAGAGCCAATCCCTGACACTATTTATTATATTCTGCTCTGCTTGCAGTGAAGAACCTAGCATAACTGTTTTCTAAGAGACTTCATCCAGCAACTGATGGAAATAGATGCAGATGCCCACAGCCAAACAATATGCAGAGCTTGGAGAGTTCTGTGAAAGAGTAGGAGGAAGGATTAATGGAGCTGGAGGGCTCAAGGACACCACAAATAGACCTATGTAGTAAACTAACCTGGATCCATGGGAGCTCACAGAGACTGAATCACCAACCAAAGAGCATGCATGGGCTGGATCTAGCCCCCTACATATACTCAGCAGATGTGTAGCTTGTTTTTCATGTGGATCCCCTAACATTTGGAGTGGAGGTGTCTCTGACTCTGTTGCTTACCTCTGGATCCTTTTCCCCTAGCTGGGCTGCCTTGTATGGCCTCAATCAGAGAGGTTACACATAGTCCTGCTGTGACATTATGTGCCATGGTGTGTTGGTACCTATGGAGAGGGGCCTCCTCTTCCCTGAGGAGAAGTGGAAAGGGGGATAAGGTAAGGCATGGTGAGAGTAGGACTGGGAGGAGAGAAAGGAGGAGGGCTGCAGTCAGGATGGAAAGTGATTAAATAAATGAATTAGTGAAAAAAGAAAAATAATCTCAGGCAAATGGCATAGACCAAATTTTTAGCAAGATTATAGAATACTTGCCCAAATTAAAGGACACACATAGTCAAACAGATACAGGAACCATAAAGAATAACAATAGGACCTGGAAAAAATGGTCCATTCTATAGCACAGTAAAAACAGTCAGTGTACAGAATAAAAGCACCGAGAGAAAAAATCACAGGGCACATCCGCTGGAAAACCCAGCTGATTTCTCAATGGAAACTTTAAAACCTGGAAGAGTCTGGAGAAATGCAGTCCAACTCTAAAACCTCACTGGTACCAACCTAGACTACTATGCCCCACAAAACACTGTGTATGCTAAAGAGGGCAGCACTGCTGCTTAGAAATGGATAGAGCCTTTCCACCATGGCCGCAGGATGGATCTACATACAGAATCAGGTTGCCAGGATATTCAGTATAAGTGGGAGATCTAGAATAGAAAGGAAGTGAACCACTGCTGCAGGAACTCTTTCAGCAGGCAGGGCCAGTGATCAACACACACATGAAAAAGATAGGGTTGCTGGCCAGCACCAAGGTTATGTTTTGTTATATTCTTGAGTGATGAAGATGCTGAAAATGCCATTAAGATTATGAACACACTCAAACTTTAAGAGCAGCAAATACAAGTGAAGGAGGGATCACCTCACAGCAAAACATAACATTTTCACTATGAACTTGGACCCAGAAATTGATGAGATGCTACTTCATACATTCAGAGTACTTTTCTTAAGTCATCCTATAGACTGCAAAGACTACTCAGGACCCTAACATAAAGGGTTATGCCTTCATTAATTCTTTTTCTTTTTTTCTTTTCTTTTTTTAATTAATTTATTCATATTACATCTCGAGTGTTAGCCCTTCCCCTGTTTCCTCCCATTCCTCCCTCCCTCCCACTTCCCCCTTCTCCCCTCCCCTATGTCTGTAAAAGCCTTCATTAATTTTGTTTCATTTGATGCTTTGTACTCAACCACTTAAGCCATGAATGGAGAATTACCTCTATACTGCCATATCAGTGTCTTATGCCTTCAAGAAGGACTCTTAAGGGTGAGCGCCATGGCTCAGCAGCCGAATGCCTCTGACAGCCCAGAACCCACTGCCCCAGGCTGACCACCTTCATCATTTATTTTCAGAGGCAGCCCCTGCACCCTCTCTTCCCAATCCTGTGGTTTCATGCCTTTATGGTGCAAGATAAGAATCTGGAAAAAAAGCCGGGTGTGGTGGCGCACGCCTGTAATCCCAGCACTCGGGAGGCAGAGACAGGTGGATCGCTGTGAGTTTGAGGCCAGCCTGGTCTACAAAGTGAGTCCAGGATGGCCAAGGCTACACAGAGAAACCCTGTCTCGAAAAACCAAAAAAAAAAAAAAAAAAAAAAAAAAAAAAGAATCTGGAAAAAAAACAAACAAGCCAAGGGAAAATCCAGTAGATGGCAAGAAATAATAAAAATCAGAACAAAAATTAAGAAATTAACAGATTTAGTGTCTTGTTTTATGTTAAAGTCTTTAATCCACTTGGACTTGAGTTTTGTGTCGGGTAATAAATATAAAAATCTACTTGCATTTTCTACATGTAGACATACAGTTAGACCAGCACCAATTACTGAAGATGTTATCCTTTTTCCATTGTACAGATTTGGTTTCTTTGTCAAAAATCAAGTGTCCATAGGTGGTATGAATTTATTTCTGGATCTTCAATTTGATTCCATTGATCAACCAGCCTATTTCTATGCTTATTAGCTATAGGAGTTCTCTGATAGGATTCTTTGGAGTCACTTATGTATACTTTCATATCAATGGTATATAGTAATACTCTGACTTCTTCCTTTCTGATGTGGATCCCCTTTTGTCCTATTGCTAGCTAGAACTTCAAGTAAAATAATTGAAGAAATATGGAGAATGGGCAGCCTTGTCTAGTCCCTGATTTTAGTGGAATTGCTTTGAGTTTCTCTCGATTTAATTCGATGTTGGCTATTGGCTTGCTATATATAGCCTTTATTATGTTTAGGTATGAGCCTTGTATCCCTGATCTCTCCAAGACTTTAAACATGAATGGGTATTGGTTACTAAATCTGTTATAAGAAAAAGTGGGAAAGAGCCTTGAAACTCATTGGCACAGGAGACAATTTCCTGAACAGAACACCAATTGCTCAGGCTCTAAGCAACAATTAATAAATGGGACATCATGAAACTGAGAAGTTTCTGTAAGGCAAAGGACACTGTCAAAAGAACAAAATGACAGCCTATAGACTACAAGAACATCTTCACCAACCCACATCCGACAAAGGGCTAATATTCAAAATATATAAAGAACTCAAAAAATTAAACACCACCGAACCAAATAACCCAATTAAGAAGTGGGGTTCAGAGCTAATCAGAGAATTCTAAACAGAGGAATCTCTAATGACTGAGAAACACTTAGAGAAATGCTCAATATCCTTAGTCATCAGGGAAATACAAATCAAAATGACTCGGAGATTCTATCTTTACATTCACCAGAATAGCTAAGATCAAAAACTCAAGTGACAGCAGGTCCTGGCAATGGTGTGGAGAAAGGGGAACACTCCCCCATTGCTGGTGGGAGTGCAAATTCATACGACCACTTTGCAAATTTTCTCAGAAAATTGGGAATATTTCTACCTTAGGAAACAGCTATTCCACTCCTCTATACCCAAAAGATGCTCCACTATACAATGAGGACATTTGGTCAACTATGTTCATAGCAGCCTTATTTATAATAGCCAGAATCTGGAAACAACCTAGATGTTCCTCAATTAAAGAATGGATAAAGAAACTGTGGTGCATTTACACAATGGAATACTGCTCAGCTATTAAAAACAGGGAAATCTTGAAATTTGCAGGCAAATGGATAGAACTAGAAATGATTATGCTGAATGAGGTAACCCAGACCAAGAAAGACATGCATGGTGTATGATCACTTATAAGTGGATATTAGCCTAACATAGATGTCCTATGAGAGTCTTCACTCAGCAGGGAATCGGGAGAGATGCTGGGACTCGCTGCTGGACTCCAGGTGAGTGTGGTATGGACGAATGCAGGGATGGAGGGACCAGGAGAGTTCAGGAGCCCCAGAAGGAAACCACCAAGGCTGACTGATCTGGACTCTGGGGGGGGGAGCTGCATAAACTGTAGCAACAACAACAATGCATGCAGTAAACCTAGACCCCCTGTTCAGATCTAGCCAATAGACAGCTCATTTTCCATGGTTGTGGGGAGAGTGGGGACTGCCTCTAATATGAACTCTGATGTTCCTAATTTGACCACTTCCTTTTAGTGGGAAGGGCAGTCAGCACACAGAGGAAACGGAAGCAGGCTATCCAGATAAGACCAGATAGGCTGTGGTCATGTAGTGGGGGAGGAAGGGTCCCTTGTGTCAGAGGTCTGGGGGAGGGGAATAGGGCAGAAGAGGGAAAGAGGGAGGATGAAAATGGGAAGATACAAGAGAGAGGATAACAATCAGGATGTAATTGTGAATAAATTACAATTTAAAATAAATAAATAAATGTAAAGTTAACTTGGGGTTGAATATTACCTTTTATGCCCATCAGAATGTACCCATCACAATTCTAATCAGATACAATATGTGTCAACTTTATCTTCTTTCAGATATCAAAAAAGAATTCATTTTTTATTTTTAAAATATTAAGAAATTAGTATTTTTAAAAATCAGTACAGGGGATCAAGTATGAATCTAAGAGATGGTTGAGAAGATAAACAAGTTCAACAGATTATTTGCCTAAATTACTAAAGAAAAAAATACTAAACCCAAATTAAAACAATAAGAGATAAAAATGCAAAAATTATAACTACTACCAAAGAAATAAAAATATTTTGAAGAAATACCTTAACAATATACAATTCAGTAAGTTGGAAATCCTAAAATAAATGGGCATGCATTTAAATACAATCAAATTATCAAACATGAGAGATTACTAATTAAACAGATACATTAAGAAATGAGATATAATGACTTTCTCATGTACTCTGGTGCCTCACATTTGACCATGTCCCCTGGAGGGGGAGACCTGGTGGCACTCAGAGGAAAGACAGCAGGTTACCAAGAAGAGACTTGATACCCTATGAGCATGTACAGGGGGAGGTAATCTCCCTCAGGAACAGTCATAGGGGAGGGGAATAAGGGGAAAATTGGAGGGAGGGAAGAATGGGAGGATACAAGGGATGGGATAACCATTGAGATGTAACAAGAATAAATTAATAAAAAAAAGATGTAATAAAAAAATCTTTTCTCAGTCTGTAAGCTGTCGTTTTGTTCTGTTGACAGTGTCCTTTGCCTTACAGAAACTTTCCAGTTTCATAAGGTCTCATTTACTAACGGTTGATCTTAGGGCCTGAGCTGTTGGTGTTCTGTTGAGGAAGTTGTCTCCTGTGCCAATGAGCTCAATACTCTTCCCCACTTTTTCTTCTAATAGATTTTGTGTGTCTGGTTTTATGTTGAGGTCTTTAATCCATTTAGACTTTAGTTTTGTGCAGGGTGATAAATATAGATCTCTTTTCATTTTTCTACATGTAGCCATCCAGTTAGATCAGCATCATTTGTTAAAGATGCTGTCTTTTTTCCATTGTATGTATTTGGATTCTTTGTCAAAAATCAAGTGTCCATAGGTTTATCGGTTTATTTCTTGGTCTTTGATTTGATTCCATTGATCAACCAGCCTTGACAGATGGGCCTCATAAAGCTAAAACACTGTCCAATAATGTAAACAATCAAGTAAGTAGAGAAAGCCCACAGGGTAAGAATCTTTTCCAGCTGTACATCTGACAGAGGACTGAAACTCAGAGTGTACACACACACACACACACACACACACACTCACTGAAAAAAAAGGAAAGAGTCAATTTGTATTTGGCAGTCTTGAAGAAAACATCTTTCGTATCTGGGTGTGTCTAAAATTTTGAATGTAAATCAGTATCTTTCATATCTCATCATTATCAACTCAAAACATCTATCTAAACCTAAAATATCTTAAGGCCTAAACAACTAAGCTAAACTGTGTTATGTAAGATTTATATAACTCCTGATTGTTTCATGGTTCTTCTTGATGTAGGTAGTTTATTATATATATACATATAATATAAATGTATACATAAAATAAAAATAAATATTTAATGAAAAAAAGAAAAGCCAGATACATAGTGAAAATGCAAAAAAAGCAGAGAGTCAAGAAAACAATCAGCCCAATTAAAAAGTAGACTATATCTCTGAAAAGAGAAGACACAAAAGAAATAAAAATAGCTAATACCTCAAAAAATGTTCATCATCCTTAGCAACTAGGAAAATGAAAATAAAAATAACTTGAGAACTCATTTGTGATGGCTATTCTTGGTTATGGACTTGACTACATCTGGAATGAACTAACACCCAAGTGGCTGAATGTACATTTAAGAGATTTTTTAAAATTAAATGATTTGAAGTGAGAAGACCCTCTTTTATTCCAGATTTTTTGAGTTGCGAAAATCCCCTTTTAATCTGGAGCACACCTTCTGCTGACAGCCTTTGTAAAAGACACGGAAGAAGGAAGCATTTGGTCTTTGGCCACTTGCTCTCACACTTGCTGGCCAGTCCATTCATTCCCTGGCATTTCTTTGGGATTCTGAGATACACTGGAGAGCAGCTGAGACACCCAGCCTTGTGGACTAAACAACTTCTAGATTCTTGGACTTTCCATTGGTGGACAGCCATTGTTGGACTAGTTCGACCATAGTCTGTAGGCCATTTAATAAATATTAAACATATATATTATATATTGACTATATATTTGTATACAAAGTATATAAATATATATTATATGCTGAGAAGTGGCCATCATATAGCAGATATATTTTTAGCTATTTTAGAATATATAGTCATTTTCTATATAATAAAACATATAACATGTAAATATGTTATAAATAAATGTATATTATAAAATATATTTGTATACATATAATAAATATGTAAATATTTATATGTATACACAGAAATAAACTTTATATATAACATGTAGAAACAAGTATATTACTATTATAAATTATTAATGTATATATATTCTCAAATAGCTGAAAATGTATCATATGACCACTCCTCATCACATAGCAAAAGGACTCTACATCACAATTCATGGATACCTTCACAGTCATGTTCACTGATGATTTATTTGCAATAGCTAGGAAATGCAAGCAACCTAAGTGTTCTCCAACTAAGAATCAGTATTGAAAATGTAGTATTTAAAGACAATGAAATTCTACCCAGCTGAAAGAAAAAAATGAAATAATGAAACTTGTATGTGAGTGGATAGCAGTATAAAATATTATACTGAATGAGGTAACCCAGCCCTAGAAAGACATATGCTGCATGTTTCATCTGTGGATGCAAGCTCCAAATCTTTAGAATATAACCTAGAGCAACTGCAAGTAACAGGAAAGTAAAAGGGGACTATAGTGGAAGGCAAGAGCATTAGAAAGGGGAATAGTAGGGCACAATTACTCTGAAGATGGAAATGAGAATATTGGGTCAGAGAGACTTACCAAGTGAGGGCAGAGAAAGCAGCAGGGAAGCAGGAGCGATAAATAACACTATTCCTTTGTCAAAGTCAAAGGAATAATTTCATGTTTACTTTATATTACATACAATATCAAGTTTATATGCATATATACATTATATACATATATATGCTTTACTTGAAGTTATATCACTTGGGGTGGCAATGGTTCCCTCCTCAAACTACAGGCTAACAAAAACCCAAAAGCTAGGCATGGTAAACCTACTTTCAAACTCTTGGTTAGGAGAACGCAACATTATAGACTATTGCTTTTACCCTAAGCATCTTCTGGAAAAGGAAGGTAGTGCCCTATTGCTGAGTACAACACTTCAGACAAAGGTCATGGAGGAGGACCCACTATTGCAACTTAGCTAATTTCTAACTACATTCTAAATACTTGCCTTTATGTCTATAATGGAAATGCAGTTCTTGCTCGTCATTAAAGAAGTGTCTCTTTGCAGCTGCTAGATATAATTATCAGAAACCACAACTGGCCACAATGTAGACAACTACTAATCAGGTGACCGTGAACAACTGATATATTCACAAAACAACCTAAGAACCTCTACACTTAAAAGCGCGGGGACATTGGAGAAGAAGGGCAGAAAAACTGAAAGAGCCAGGACCAGGACACCTACTGCAACAGAGTTTCTTCTTCTTTGTCTTTGTTTTTATTTTAAAGAGGACACAAAGTGGGAGAGATGAGTAGAGGAACTGAACTGTGGGAAGGGTCAGGATGAGGATAAGGAGTAAATGGTATTTGAAATATATTGTATAAAATTGTCAAAAAATATAATAAAACATATTACTTTAAAAGTTAAGGTGGTTTTCTTTATATGTTTTTAGAATATAGTTTCTTCAAATATATTATTTAAAATAAGTCAAGGTCTAAACAACAGTTTTAAAGAAGACATTCAGTTAAACATAATGAAGTAAATGAATTTTCAGGCACATAGAACATGAAGTGCACTTCATTACATACCACAGCACTCAGGGCATTTCGGGTGTTTCAGGACATTGATTCCATACCCAGGATAGCAGCGGTTAACCCACACCATTTGAAGGGTGCCTTCAATGTAATATATTTCAGGCAGTGGCTCCATGCGTTTGCCCAGGACTTCTACTTGCTGATTAAAAAATCTCTCTATGAGATTTTTAGCCTACATTAGAAACAGAATTTGAAATATTAATTATCTGTGAACTAATACAAATTTAAAATAAATAATGTAGAGAAAAAAGTGTCAAATTATTTATCTTCAATTCATAAGACATATATGGCATGCAAAAAGGAAGGCAAAGCACCTCAAATGTCTCAAAATGTACATTTATTTTTATATGAGAGAGAAAGAAATTATTTCTCTTTAGCAATTTCTTGGTCCTTTTGAACTTTGAGTAACTTAGAGATAGGCAACTGATAAAAATTAAGTCAGCTATTTAAAATTAAACACATTTATGAAATTAAATTTACCTAAAACGTTTCATAAGTCACTAAGAATTGTGCCTTCTATCACCCCCTTCCTTACTTTATGAAGGAAAATCAGGCTGAGAAACAAATTAAAATGTGCTGAGTTTTGCTCTTTGCTATAAAACTAAACTTACAAAACAATAAGGCCTCATCTTCATAGATAATTACCTATCTACAATCTTGGCTCTGACTGAGCTGCAAGAATAGTAAGAGGCTGGATGTGTTTTCTTGTGTGGTGTCACATCTCTACCTGAAATATGAAATAAATTCATGAACGCAAACCCACTGTAAACCAGTTAGTTTCCTCGGAACATAAACCTGCACCTCCAGTCCGGTGAGAAGCAAGTATAGCTGGGCACACTGCTTTTGAAGCTCAACTAGTCTGACTTCTTTGAATGTCTTCTTGAGTAAATTAATTCCATGAAAAGTCTAGCATTATTAAACCTTTTAAAATAAACTATAATCAACACAATATCTTCTTTTGGTATTACTCAATTACTAACATTTCTACAAATTAAATATTTTTGAATTTTGATAAACTTGGTCTGAAGAATTTTTCACTATTTGTTTGGTCAAACATAAATTCTGGCTAAGGAAGTACTTAAAGAATTAGTTGCAGGGGGCTGGAGAGTTGGCTCAGCAGCTAAGAGTACCTGCCACTCTTACAGAGGATGCGGCTCCCATCCCCAGAATACCCATGGCAGCTCACAGCCTCCTGGAACTCCACTTCTTTCAGGCCCCAACACAAAGCACACAGACTACATTTACACACACACTGGCAAAACATTCATATACGTCAAATAATTAGTTATATAAATCTATTATCTAATTGCTAGTATTTAAATGTGCTGTTACAATTCAAAGTTAAAGGAGATACTTATAATCACTCAGAATCCAAACATCCTATGCAAAAATAAATGCAAAATAAAGGCAACCAAATGCCAAGAACAAATAGATAAAATCCCACCTATAAAATCCCACCTGAAAACTGCAGACAAAAACAAATCATGCTACTCTCCTCAGTCCCCCTCGAATAATGAAACACAAATACTTTATCTAATAATACTAATGATAGTACTAAATAACTGAACAACAATTTCTGATACTATGTATTTTGATTGTACATTTATCCTAATAATTTGTACTAAAAGGTACACTGGAATGATTTTGAACTAGGTAGTGATTACAACTATAAACATAAACATTTTTAAGCAATTTAAATGATATAAGAATGATGATAATTATAAAAACTAATCCAAAACTAAAATTCTAGTTTGAGAAAACAAATATGACTGAAATGGACGCCAGATTTCTTATTCTATTCCTCTTCTCCACTCCCAAAATCTTCACAAAACAGATAAATAAATAGGAAAGCAAAATTGTTCTGCAATGACTTGTAGGCAAAGTCTGTAAAACAACTACTTTGACAGAAGGAAGTCTGACAACTTATTTTAAACACTGCACTCTGCTTCACTGAAATTGTTAATAGTGAATAAAGTAGGCTGGAAGGCTTTAATATTTGTCATATGTTAGCTCACCAAACTCAGGAGCCAACAAATGGACAGGCAGCAAATATCATTCACTAGACAAAATCAGAGTAAGCAGGTTTTAATTTCACTAGATACCACAGATGATGTATCTATAAGACCAATGGTTCTCAACCTTCCTAATGCCACAACCTTTTAATACAATTCCTCACACTGTGATGACCCCAACCATAAAATTATTTTCATTGCTACTTCATAGCTGTAATTTTGCTACTGTTATGAATCCTAATGAAAATATCTGTGTTTTCCTTTGGCCTTAGGAGACTCTATGAAAAAGTCATTTGACCTCCCCAAAAGGATCACCACTAACATGTTAGAAACAACTGTATTAGACAATCATTTGAATACTTTAAATAACACATTGCTTAACAATCTATGTGTGAGGGAGCATCTTTGCTCAAGTACAGATCATGCTAGCAAAAAGAATAGACAGGCTGCCCACCTGCCCACAGAACTCTCCTATTCTTTCTGTTTGGTTCAAAAAGACCCAATTTGCTGCCATGCATTCCAGCACCACAGTCCAACCCCTGCTGCTAGGCCCCTCCTGAACTCAGAGAGGTATCCACTGTTGAGGCGCAGACCACAGCAGCCAGAAGAACAGGTAGCTAAACTCAGTCAGAGACTCGCTGCTAGACAAGAGACCACACCAACCACTAGAACCCCAAGCTTCTCCACTATCTCAGGATACCCCACACACTATTCCCAATACCCACCCCCTCCCTATCACCATGACCCCCCCCCAGTGCAGCGGGAGAGCACACACTTGACCAAAGGCCATGCAAGCTGCCAAAACTCCAGGCCACAAAGACCAGAAGACTAAAGAGGAAACAGAAACCAAGGAATGAAACACCTATCCAATAAAGACAAACTCAAAAATCAGCACCTAGTCCTGTAATCACCACAAACCTAGATGCCCAGAACCCAATGTAAGAACATAACAACAGCCAGGGCAATATGAGCCATACTCCACCACTCACTCAGCTATCCTACTACAGCGGGCCACGAAAAGTCCAACATAGCTGAAGCTCAAGAAAAAGACTTTAAAGCCTACCTTATGAAAATGACAGAGATCCTTAAAGAAAAAATAATAAATCTCTTAAGGAAATAAAGGAAAAGACAGTGAGAAATGGAGGAAATTGATAAATCCCTTAAAGAACTGAAACAAATTTTTTAAAAAACAGCTGAAGGAAACAAAGCTGTTCAAGATATGAAAATGAAATTAAAAGCTATAAAGAAAACACAAATGAAGGGAATTCTGGAAATGGAAAATCTAGGTAAGCAAGCATCACCAACTGAATACAAGAGATGGAAAAGAGATTCTCAGATCCTGAAGACACAATAGAAGAAATGGATACATCAGTCAAAGAAAATGACAAATCTAAAAACTTCCTGAAACAAAACATCCAAGAAATATGAGACACTATGAAAAGACCAAACGTAAGAATAATAGGAATAGGAGAAGAATCCCAGCTCAAAGGCTCAAAATTATTTTCAACAAAATTATAGGGAAAAATGTCCTAATCTAAAAAAGGAGATGCCTATACAGGAGGAAGAAGCATAGAGAACAGCAAATAGACTGGGCCAGAAGTGAAAGATCCCTCACCACGTATTATAAACACTGGACATACATGTATCTAAAGACCTTTTAATTTGTCTAAGTAATGAAACTGTTGCATTTCAGACTGTGGCCAAGCTGCTGAGGTTCCTATTTAACATATCAAAGCTGACCTGGCCTCCAGGCTATCCCAGCATCCCTCAGTCCCTACCTGTTACAAGTGTGGCTGCCATACTCTGCCCTCTGCCCTGACTGTGCTTCCCCTCCGCAACAAACGTCTTGGTCTCTCTTCTTCCCCCTCGCCCCCCCCCCCCCCCCCCCCGACGCTGCCTCTTTTCTCTCTGCCTGTGTACACTCTTTCTTTCTTCCTCCTCTACTTTTCTCTCTTCTTCTACATGGCTACTTCACTGATTCTCTCTTGTGAGGTTAGCGAACCTGTCAGACAGCACACCTTTATACTGTGATGTTGCGTGAACTGGCTCATTTTGTCAGTGGACGATAACCTATCAGAAACAAATGTATACAGAAGCAGAAATCTGAGTTGCCATCACCACTTGGTTAAACTTGTGGTAATTCCCTGAATACCCTTAGATCTATCCATCCTAGATCATGTAGAAATCTAAATCTCTTCTTAGAGAAAATTTTGAGTATTTATAGACCTTAGAAAACATATTTCCAAAAGTGTTCACGGCAGGAGGTAAGTAGGCCTGTCATGTTCCAAAGAAATATGAGACGACTCACTCAGTACCGGTATCTCCTGCTAGCCCTTCTCCCCACACCCCCTACTCAAACCTCTCCCTCCCGGAAGCTGGGCTTCCACTTCCCCTCCCCCAGCCTCTCTTCTCTATACAACTCAGACATTTCTGCTATGCATTCTTGGTTTCTTGGCTCAAGGCTGGCTCTGCTTCTGGTATCTCATGGTCTGTTTGCCCTGTCTGTCTGTGCTCTCGCTCTCCTCCCACCCTTCTTTCATGGCCTGGTTCAGTCTGGACTCTTCTGGATGCCTCTGGCTATCCTTTTTCTCACACCTAGGGAAAAAAAAACATTCTCTCCTCAACCCATACCTAGGAGCAAGCATGCCTTCATTGTTTTCATTCATCTGGTGAGGAAATTGGGGAGTGACATTTATAAGTTTCTTACCAAATTTGACTCCATATTCTATAGTCAGCCTCTTCAGCTGCTTATTCCCTCCACCTGCTCTCTTGTAGTCTACTCATTAAATTCCTCTCTGGCTCCTGCAGCCTTCCATGCCCCCTGGGCACTCACCACTCATCCCTGGCTCCTGCAGCCTTCCATAACCCCTGGGCACTCACCATCTCTGGCTCCAGAAACCGGCTATGCCCTCCAAAGCCTCCACCAAGGGGCAACTCCCTACTTAATATGACTTACTTCTCTACCTCTATATTGGAACCCTCCAAAAGCCTCTCCGAGGCCACCTTTTCCTCTCCTCTACTGGATGAGTGACTCCCCACTGCTGCATGCTTTGTCTGCTATTACTGCAAAAGCCACACTGGGGTGTCAGGATGCTCCTTTTGCCCTATTTGGACCCCTGTCATGTGGAAAGTGACCCCTTTCCTCTGTTCTTTGGGACATTTCTCTCATACAAGTCTCACATTCAGCTTGGAGACAGACCCCTGGGTTGAAATTCTTGTCTCCACAACACTTAACCCTCTGTTCTCCTCATCCTGTCCACTCTGTATTTGAAGTCCTGCCTCTGGCAGCACTCCTATACTCCCTCAGCTCCTGTCTGAACGTACCACAGCTTCTTTCTGTCTCTGTGCACCCTCTTGGAACTTTTAGGAACCTTCCTTCTGGTGAAGCTTGTTTTGCCACTCTTTCTCTTAGTTTTTATTGAAGCCTCTCTGTCTTAGTACAAATGGCAGGCCTCAGTACAGAGCAATCAATGGCCAAAAGTTGACACCCTTGATTTCTAAATTCTCTCATATAGTGTAACTTCTGGCACTTCAAAAACAAATGATTCTAAAATCTCTGCTCTACAACCCCAAAAGTCAGTAAGATTCTACTTTCTCTTCTTCAGAATGCTTTATCTGATTTCTCTGCACACTGCTCTCAAGAAATCTTTTCAATACTATTGTGTAAACATTTTATCTCAGGATCTGTAAGTTCATTGGGTGTGGTTTTAAAACCTTCAACAGAAAGTTATCTTAAAACCTATTACAAAGGAAGGCATGTGCATGGTTGAAGAGCCATCAGCAGAGACCTGCACAGTACCCTGCTGGGAACCACAATGTCATCTGTGGTACATGTTACCAACAAGGACCAATCAGATACCCTCTGGTCTGTGCTGCAGTCTGAACCCATTTTGAGGTAAGAAGGCAGTGCTGCCACTGGGATCCACATTGATAAAAGTGCCCTACTGGGGTAAGGGTGCTGCCACTGAGGGTCACATCTGAGTTTGAAGTCCTAGTGCAGCTGAGATCTCTGTCAATGTCCATGATCTGAATTACCACCAAAGGCCATGCCAATGTCCATTGGCTGTGCTGCCACCCAGGCACCATGCTGATCTGAGTGGCCTTCACTGTCACCTGAGGTTATCCTTAGGTCCAAGCTGTGCTGCTGCTGAAAGGGTAGTGTGGTCTGTGGTCCTACTCGAGCCAGGGGCTGTGTTGATGCAGTGTCTGTGGCACATGTCACCACTAAAGGCCACATGGCTATCCCTGGTCTATGCTTCAACCTGAACCCACATCAATGTCTGTGGGCTGTGCTGCCACTGGGGGCCATGTTGACATGGTGGCCTCTGCTGCCACCTGAGTCAATACTGATATCTGTGGTCTGGGCAGCCTCCAAGGGCCTTGTCTGGGTCCATGGTCTTTCTTCAGACAGGGGCTATGTTGGTGGTCTATGCTGTTGCCAGAAACCATGTGGGAGCCCATGATTCTTACTTACTCCCACTGTCTGTGAAGAGCAACTTTGGCTGTGATATTACTGACTGCAGATGCACAGTTTAGAGGGAAGGACATAGAAGGTGACAACCCATACCCCCAACACCCAGGCCCCATGAAATAACAGTCTAGACAGGAAGCCACTGAAGAGAACTTTTTAAAAGCATGACAGGGATGCTGAAGAGTGGCTTCCTACAATTGATGGCTTGTGGTGAGGGTGTAGGAGAAAAAGACACAGTTCTATCTATGGGGCAGGCAACTGAGGGTTTGACCATGCTCCAGTGAGTATATAGATAACATAAGGTTCATTTTTTCCCTTTTTATCTTTGTTACATCTTTTGTCAAAGGGAGTCACTAAGTGTGTGTGTTGGGGGTGAGGTGGGGGATTGTGATGGGGTGCATGATGTGAAACTCCCAGACAATCAATACAGTATTATGTGGGGGGGGGGAGAATAAACAAAGAATTTTTAAAAATGAAAAAGGAAGGAAGGAAGGAAGGAAGGAAGGAAGGAAGGAAGGAAGGAAGGAAGGAAAGAAGGAAGGAAAAGCTATCAAATAAACATTCCAAAGAACATATAAAGATAAACTTATAAATTTTTAAATAAAAAAATCATAACATGTTCTGGCTATTATGAATAAGGCTGCTATGAACATGGTTGAGCAAATTGTCTTGTTGTGTGCTGGTGCATCTTCTGGGTATATTCCAAGGAGTGGAATAGCTGGGTCTTGAGGAAGCCCTATTCCCAGTTTTCTAAGATAGCACCAGATAGATTTCCAAAGTGGCTCTATTAGTTTGCATTCCCACCAGCAATGAAGGAGTGTTCCTCTCTCCCCACATCCTCTCCAGCATGTGGTGTCGCTTGAATTTTTGATCTTAGCCATTCTGATGGGTGTAAGATGGAATCTCAGAGTTGTTTTGATTTGCATTTCCCTTATGACTAAGGAGGTTGAGCATTTCTTTAAGTGTTTCTCAGCCATTTGATATTCCTCTGTTTATAATAGCCAGAACATGGAAACAGCCTAAGTGTCCCTCAGTAGAAGAATGGATAAAGAAACTGTGGTACATATACACTATGGAATACTACTCAGCTATTAAAAACAAGGAATTCCCGAAATTTGTGGACAAATGGATTGAGCTAGAAATGATCATAATGAGTGAGTTAAGCCAGAAGCAGAAAGACTAAAACGGTATATACTCACTTATATCTGCATACTAGCCCAAGAGGCATGTCCCACGAAAGCCTTCACTTACCAGGAAACTGGGACAGAGGAGAAGACATCCTACTGGGACTCTAGATGAGAGAAGCATGGGAGAATAGCAAAGTAGAAGGATCCAGAGGGTCCTAGAAACCTACAAGTAGAACATTATGATAGGCAGATTTGGGCCCAGGGGTCCCGCTCAAACTAAGGCACCAGCCAAGGACAATACAGGCGGTAAACTTTAAACCCTTACCCAGATCTAGCCAATGGACAGAACATTCTCCACAGTTGAGTGGAGAGTGGGGTATGACTTTCACACATACTCTGGTGCCTCATATTTGACCCTGTCCCCTGGTGGCACTCAGAGGAAGGATAGCAGGTTACTAAGAAGAGACTTGATACCCTATGAGCATATACTGGGGGAGGAAATCCCCCTCAGGAACAGTCATAAGGGAGGGGAATGGGAGGGAGGGAAGAATGGGAGGATACAAGGGATGGGATAACCATTGAGATGTAACAAGAATAAATTAATAAAAAAGGCAAAAAAAATCATAACAAAAGGTTATCTTAATTTGCTATATTGAGTTAATTATTAATTTAGAAAATGATATCTACTTACTGTATATGTAACTTGAATTCAACTCTTGCATAGACAAATAGAAGTTTTTATTTTCTTCTTTTTTTATTAATTTATTCAGATTACATCTCAATTGTTATCCCATCAATGTATCCTCCCATTCCCGTCCTTCCCACTTTCACCCTATTCCCCTCCCCTACATCTATGACCGAGGGGGACCTCCTCCCCCACTATATGGTCATAGGCTATCAAGTCTGATCTTGGTAGCCTGCTTATTCTCTCTCTGAGTGCCACCAGGCCTCCCCACCAAGGGGAAGTGGTCAAATATGGGCCATCATAGTTCATGTCAGAGTCAGTTCCCGCTCTCCACACAACTCTGGAGAATAGCAACCACATGACTTGCTTCCATCTTGCCTCATCAGGATGGAAGTAACCACATGACTGGTAGCCATCTTTAATAAGGTGAAAGAGAATATGTACCATGTGACTTTACTACCATCTTGATTAAGGTGATCACATGGTATAAGCCAACTAAGGCAATACTCATGTAACGTCTTAGTCTTTCTGAACCCTCTGCTTATCACTGTTATCTCCTTTTGGACTAAGGAGAAAACAGCAGGTCTCCAAAATATTTTGGATTAATATGTATTTTTATATGATAAATTCCTAAGGTCATAAAGCTCTACTAAAGATTAACAAAAGCCAACTTAGATTTACATCTAATTATTTATGTCCTTGATAACCAGTCACCATCAGGCTTCTAAAAATTTCGTGTAAATAATAAGCATATATTTGATAAATAATATATATTTATTTACAATATTTACTATATGTATAATATACTATATATATATATATATATATATATATATATTTACAACGATATACTCCAACTAAAAGAACCTAACTTAGGGATGTATGTCTAACTACTTATGTCTTTGTCATATTCAACACAAGGCTCATAGAAAATTTTAAATAAAGAACAATATGTATTTGATGAATAAGGTATGTTTGATAAATAAGGTTTAGAAACTCCCAAGGTTATTCAGGCTAACAAACTGACTTGAAGATATATGTCTAAGCTGTTTGTCTTTGCTAGCTTTGTTAAGTTTTAGCTATTTGGATTAGCTGAGTCTTACAAACAACAAAAACTGATATTCTATAATGGTGCATTATGAAAAGATCAAGAAAAGTAAAGTTCCCAGTCTTTCTGTGAACTGCACTTATAGCTTAACTCTGATTTTGATGCTAAATTAAATCTTCATCTCAAAATTTTAAGGCTCAAACTTAAGAGTGATAAAGATGTAAAATTTCAATCTAATTAAATCTAATTTTTGAACTGCTAAAGATAATTAAGATATGCACCTTATAGATGATCAAATGCATTGATATGTTCAGAAATAAACTCATAGTCATGCTACGTACAAATGTAAATCATTTATAATGGCAAAATTTATTTGGTCTCCTTTATGTATTTTTCTTTTTTTTTATTTATAACCTTTTTTATAGTTTTTTTATTAATTTATTCTTGTTACATCTCAATGGTTATCCCATCCCTTGTATCCTCTAAAATCAGATATACTTAATAAATAACGTTCTTCAAACTCTTCAGAGATCTCCTGAATATGACATTTTAAACATTTATTGAAAAAAGCTTCCTGCAATAGACAGAAACTTCAGCTCTTTTTTCTGATAGACTGAGTTGTCAAGATGTTTAAAGATTTTACTTTTATTTTAAATTGCACATACAGTGTATGTCTGCACATATGTATGCATGACTGCAGAGACAGAGAAGTTCATGGAATACTCTGAACCTGCATTTACAAGCAATTGTCCCCCTACTGATAGTGAGGGGAACATAGCTTATGTCATCTGCAAGACCATTGGGGGCACTTAATCATTAAGCCACCTTTCCAGCCCACGTGTATTGTTTATTCTGTGTGTGCGTGTGTGAGTGTGTGTGTGTGTGTGTGAGAGAGAGAGAGAGAGAGAGAGACAGAGAGAGAGACAGAGAGAGGGAGAGAGAGACAAGAGAGAGAGAGAGAGAGAGAGAGAGAGAGAGAGAGAGAGAGAGAGAGAATTGACAAGTTTTGCTTCTGGGATAATTTTTTTCCATTATGATCTGATAATATATTTTGTATGAGTGTATCCTTATTGTCTGATAGATATTTTCTATTCTAGACAATGACCAATGTACATTTAGCATATTCTGTGAACATGCACATTCTACTGTTGTTCATACAGTGTTTTGTCTATGTGCTTTTAGTATTATCTACCTGTAGTATTCTTTTTTCAAGATTTGTTTATTACTTATACAGTATTCTGCCTGCATGTGTGACCTAAAGCCAGAGGAGGGCACTAGATCGCACTATAGATGGTTGTAGGTCACCATGTGGCTCTGGGAATTGAACTCAGGACCTTTGGAAGAGCAGCCAGTGCTCTTCTTAACCTCTGAGCCAACTCTCCAGCCCCCTCTCTGTATTCTTCTTAAATTTCTCCATTTCCTCATGATTTTTGTGTGTGGTTGCTTTACCCATTGATGTAAGCATGGTATTGACTTGTATGAGGCTGCTATCTGTTTCTTCTCTTCAATTCTCTTAATATTTGTTTTTTACATTTAGGATTTCAGATATTAAGTACTTATTGTCATTACAAAAAAAGAAAGAAAACCTATTGTTTACGGATCATTTAATCACTATAAAATGCCTTTCTGTGTCTCTTACAGAAGTTTACCACTTAATTTCTTTGAAACTAGGAAGCTCTCTTTTGATTATGTTTTCATTTTTTAGCCTTTCACTTTAGCCTTTATATGTTCTTAGATATGAAGTGAGGCTTTCTTAATTCCTATGTCTTATGTTGTCTTTATGTTTATAGTATTAGTAGCTAAGGGCTTGCCCATATCATCTTGCTAAGTGTTCTTTGCATTTTCACAACATTTTGCCCCACTTCTATCTTCACTAGTGTGTAGTTGATATTTGAAATAATGTCCTTTTAATTTCTTTATATTGTTCAAATGTTTTATTTGTGATTACTTACTCTTTCCATCACAGAAAACAAAGTGCAAGTTTATTTAAACTGATAAGTTATCATCAGTTGTATACAGAAGCTCTATGTGGTTATTTCTCTCATTGTACCTTCATTTCCAACGAACTTGTTAGTATGTTTGTATTAACTTCCTGCTTTTATTATTGTGAGTCCCATACAGAAATTAAATTACAAATGAAATATCAATAATACATCATCAATTAATATTTTCCAATACACTTTACTTTAAGATAACTTTTTACATTCACAAGAGTTCAATTTACTTTAAAGAGGCTTTTGTTTCAGCCTCAAGGAGTTTGTTTCCCACTTGTTCCTGGGCAGGCTGGGTAGTAATGAGCTCCCAGAATCTGTAGATGTGATTAATATGGCTTACTTGCAGAGGTAAAGATGGCCCAATGAAAAGGAGATGCTAACACAAAATGAGAGAGATACCAGACTTTGTTCTGCCTTTGGTTATAGTTTGGTTCCTAGTAAGAAACAGACACTCTAAAAATAGTTTTTAAATATCAGTTATAATCAGATTAAAGTATCTATCAAATTGGTTCATTTAAATTTGTAATAGAAAATTGAAATGTCTCCAGGGCTATTAAAATGTTTTGTCTGAGTTTCAGATATGGCTTCCTGGGTTGTCACTGGGATGTAAACATTTTCTTAAGAAAAGAAAAGGTGTAAGGCTGGAGAGATGGCTAGTGAGCACAGCGCTTGTTGCATAAGCATGGGAACCTGAGTTGGATCCCCAGCACCATGTCAAAGGCCAAGAATGGCAGCAGGAACCTCTAGTTGTAGTGCTAGCGGGACAGAGGCAGGTAGATCCTGGGGACTCTGTGGCCTAAAAGTCCAATGGAAATGCTAAGTGCCAGGTTCAGAGAGAAAGACACTACCTCAAAAAACAAGGTAGAGAGCAATAAAAGTTGACAGTGGTGACTTGCTCAAAGGTACTTGCATGGGTTCACAGGTTCACATGTATACATCACACACACACACACACACACACACACACACACACACACACATATATATACACATACACGCACACTTCTTAATGGATCTGGAAAATTGATATGAGATATTTGGGGTAAAAGTTTTTCATATAGGAAAACTTAGACAGTAGTTTTATGTTAGTAAAGGATAATTCCAAAATGGAAATAAAAAAGAAACAAGGACAAGCCCAGAAAGCTCATCATTAAATGTCTACATCACAAAAAAATATTTATACAAGAAAACTGAAAGATGGTGCACAGTGAGTGAGCTCACTATGGTGAAAGAAAGATTGTGCAGTAAGCTCACTACAGTGAAAGAAAGATGGTGCACAGTGAGTGAATTCACTACAGTCAAAGAGAGATGGTGCACAGTGAGGGAGCTCACTACAGTGAAAGAAAGATGGTGCACAGTGAGTGAATTCACTACAGTCAAAGAGAGATGGCGCACAGTGAGGGAGCTCACTACAGTCAAAGAAAGATGGTACACAATGGGTGAGCTCACTACAGTGAAAGGTTAGACATTAAAGTCAAGCTTTGCTCTGTCCTTATTTCATCAGCCAATCTGCTCTAGACATTATAAGGAAGCCACAAAGGCAGGAAAAGATAGGAGAAATTCCAAAGTAACTTTTACATTTTCGAGATTCAGCAACAGGAACAGAGTGAGTTTGGCCCCAAACAACTATAGAAACAAGAGTAAATCAAGTAATAGCCTTAGCCATGGGAAACAATACATTTTCCAGGCACATAAGAACCTGCCTTCTTGATCAATAAATCAAATTGAAAGCCCCCAAGTAAGTCCACACACCTATGGACAGCTGATTTTTGACGCATAAGTCAAAAGTACATACTGGACAAAAGACAGCATCTCCAGCAAATGGTACTTATCAAACTACATGGTTTCCATGTAGAGAATGCAAATAGATCCATATTTATTACCCTGGAAAAAAACCAATTGCAAATAGATGAAGGACCACAACATAAGAGGTACCCTGAATGTAAAAAAAAAGAGAGAGAGAGAAAATGAAGATTAACTTTGACCTCATTGATATGGGAAAGGACATTCTGGACATGACACCATTAGCACAATAATAAGATCAACAATTAATAAATATGTCCTCATGAAGCTGAAAAGCTGTATGACAAAGGATATGATCTTTTGGGAAAAGCAGCAGCCTAGATAATAGGAAAAAATATTTCACAATTATGTATCTGCTAGATGCTTAATACCTAAAATATATAAGAACCAAAAAAACCTGAACATTAAAAAGAGACCAATTTTTATAATAGGATACAGATCTAAGCAGGGTTCTCAAAAGATGTAGCACAAGTGGCTGAGAAGCACTTAAAGAAATGTTCAACATCCTTAGCCATCAGGAAAATGCAAATCAAATCTACTTTAAGATTTCGTATTACTCCAGTTAGAATGGCCAAGATCAATAAAGCGATGATAGCACATGCTGGCAAAGATGCAGGGAAAGAGAAGCACTTACTCATTGCTGGTAGGATTGCCAACTGGTACATCTACTATGCAAATCAGTGTGGCAGTTCCACCTCAGGCATTTCTTGATATGGCAGATATAAATATTTCATTTTCTTTTTCTGTTTGAGGGTTTTGTTTTCTAATAAATTATAAACTAAATTCCCTTTCTAAATGAATGTGCAATTTAAAAATATAAGAAACTCTATGGCACTACAAAAGGCAGACATTTCTAGTCACATGAGCATTTAGAGAGACAGCATTAAGAAAACCTCAATTGCCGGGCGTGGTGGCTCACGCCTTTAATCCCAGCACTTGGGAGGCAGAGGCAGGTGGATCGATGTGAGTTCGAGGCCAGCCTGGTCTACAAAGTGAGTCCAGGACAGCCAAGGCAACACAGAGAGACCCTGTCTCAAAAAACCAAAAAAAAAAAAACAAAAACAAAAACAAAAACAAAACAAAACAAAACAAAAAAAGAAAACCTCAATTCAAAGAGTCTGTTGCCTCTATAGTAACACAGAAAGCAAAACCATGCTACTGCCTTTTAATTTAGTATAAAGGACAGGTATAATTTATAGAAAAGGTCAACAATTCACTTTTACACAAATGTTCTCCTGTCAAGGCTATAAAGATCTGATGCTTACTGAGACCTGTCAGGGTAGTCCAAGGCATACATACTCCAGACTGGAATAACTCAAAGTTGTAAAATCTCTTCTGAGTCTCAGGACCTCAAGAGCACTGAAGGGTATAGTTACTAACGTTGTGACCTGTTTAAGGACTTGACAATTCTCTTCAAACAAGAAAAATTCTAAGTTGCAAATGTAAATGTCACATACGAACTTATGTGACACGTATGAAGATAGCCATAACCTTATATTATTTTCTTCCTTTGAGGAATTTCTGATATGCATACTTAATAATTAGAGCCTCACACTATTTTCCTCTTAGTTTATAGCATCACTGGATTCCTTCTTGGAATTGTTCTTTCCTCTCTTGCCATATTCTCAATGTGTAAGCAGCAGTATACATTTTATAGAGTAAGGGTTTCCACTTCTAAACTAAGAAATTCTAACAGCATGTAGGAAACCTGTCTCATAATTAAAGAAAGATATCGTGTTTATGCATGACAACTCAGGTAACATATTCTTGGCACTCCGCGGTTTAGATGCCCCATAAGGAAATCTGTCACAATTCTCCCTTAAAGATGAATTACTAGTATCAAAGTTATCAGGTTGCTCATGGTAAATGGCTCTGCTATTATTGGTGCTCAACTTAAGATCAGGCCTAACAAGCTGCTGTATGCTTTACTGTTTAAATGCTTAGGTGTCTTAAGTAATGGCATTGTTTCTTCCATATTCAAAAAATGGTGATCCATTAATCTCCAATTCGGATCTTCTAATATTCTAGTTATGTCAAGGAGGATGACACTTTTGAGCTTCGAATAGGTAGATTGCATTCAGCAGGTAAGAAGTTATAGAAATGCATCCTCAGCAGTAACTAAACCTTAAGTTTAAGGGATCAAAGGATCATGGAGGAAAATTAAGGCATGAGGAAAAAACAGGAAAAATTAAGGAAATATTAATTTTTGTCACATACATCTGTTTGAAGTTGCTCACCAGCTGAGAGTCAATGATTCCAGCACATTTATGGTAATGCGGCTTGCATGGAGACTATGTTCCTATATAAAAACTCTAAGGGCCCTAAATGTCCCTCAGTAGAAGAATGGATAAAGAACTGTGGTATATTTACACTATGGAATACTACTCAGCTATTAAAAACAAGGAATTCCCAAAATTTGTGCAAAAATGGATTGGACTAGAAATGATCATAATAAGTGAGGTAACCCAGAAGCAGAAAGACTCAAATGGTATATACTCACTTATATCTGGACACTAGCCCAAGGGGCATGTCCCACAAAAGCCTTCACTTACCAGGAAATTGGGACAGAGGGGAAGACATCTTATTGGGACTCTAGATACAAGAAGCATAGGAGAATGGGGAAATAGAAGGATCCTAGAAACCTACAAGAACAACATTGTGACAGGCGGATCTGGGCCCAGGGGTCCTGCTCAAACTATGGCACCAGCCAAGGAC
>OU015747.1:42028336-42057299 GCA_907169655.1 Acomys percivali | reverse complement strand
AGAGAGAGAGAGAGAGAGAGAGAGAGAGAGAGAGAGAGAGAGAGAGATTTTGTAATCAAAAACAAGGATGTTTGAAAAGACGAAACTTAATAATGAGACAAACAGAAGCTGAAAACAGGCCAATGTAGCTGCTTGATCTCTGATAAAGTAGACCACCAAAAAAAAAAAAAAAAGGCTAAAGAAAGTCATTATATATTAATGGAAGGTAAAAATACAACAATAATATATAAGATCTGTCAATATGCAATAGGTATAGTAATGGTGATCTTACTATCAATTTACAACAATAAATAGATCACCTACAGATTATATTTAGGAATGAAACTTCATAATTAAATTGCATTATAAATCAAATGGACCAAACAGCTATCTTTAAAGTAATTCATCTTCATCCAAAATTATAGAATTTATATACTTCTCAGTAGTCCCACAAACATTCTATGAACTAAATAAGTTTGATCATAAAGCAAGTGAACAAATATAAAAATGAGAATTGTTTATCTAGTTAAATCTTAGTAGAATAGAACTGGAAGTCAGTAACAAGAGAAACTGCACGAATTCATGAGATTGAGCTAGACACACTAGAATAACATATGGGTCATTCAAAAAATCAGAGAGAAAACTTAAGATTTCCTATAATCAAATGAAATTGAAAGAACAATTCACTAAAATCTTTGGGATACAGCAAAAGCAATTCTAAGAGAAAAGTCTATAGTTTTAAGTGCTTACATTAAAAAACCAAAATAATTCAAACAGTGATGTTCTTCATTGCTGTAAAAATTATAGAATAGGGCAAGCCTAAAATCGGTGGATTAAAAAGTAAGTCTCAGGGCAGGAATTAGTAAAATAGAAATTTTTTTAATTGCAAGAATTATAAAATATCATTAAGAAAGAAAAACTAAAATCAAAAAACTGTTAGTCAAATTAGCCAAAAGAAATAAAGAATAGCTACAATTTTTTAATTAAAAATTACAATTCACCTGGTGGCACTCTGAGGAAAGATAATAAGTCACCAAGAAGAGACTTGATACCCTAGGAGCATATACAGGGGGGAGGAGGTCCCCCTCAGTCACAGACATAGGGGAAGGGAGTAGAGGGGGAAACGGGAGGGAGGAAGGAAGGGGAGGATACAAGGGATGGGCTAACAATTGAGATGTAATATGAATAAATTAATAAATAAATTAAAAAAAAAGAAATGAGATTTCTCAAAAAAAATAAATAAAATAAAATGTTAATAAAAACAAAAAAATTACAATTCAAACAACTGACACTATACAAAATACCAATGAAATCTAGGTGGTTATTAGAGAATATTTTGAAAATGCAAATTCCAAAAAGCTGAAAAACTCAGATGAAATAAATGAACTGGTAGAAACACAACCCATCAAAATTAAGTGGAAGAAATTCTAAAAGTCTTTAATGAACTACAAGCTCAACAAAGTAATAAGTAAACAAAGTAACAGTGAGACAGATTCATTGTGACTACAGGAGTTTTAAAGAAGAGCTAACACCAGTGTACCTCCTACTATTTCATAAAATAGTAAGTTAAGGAACACCACTAAAGTCCTTTTATAACCTGGGTATCAGATCTAGATGAGGACATGACAACAACAACAACAACAACATTAAATTTAAACTGCCTTCTGAACACAGAAGAAAAGGTTCTCAATAAAATACAAACTGAATTCAATGACATATTGAAAACAACTCTATGACCAAATTGGTTTCAATCAGGGGAAGCAAGGATGTGTCAACATATACAAATCAGTAAGTGTGGTACAGCAGCACATAAATTAAAGAACAAGCAGTTTCAGAGAGGCAGAAAGTCCTTTGATATAGTCTAAATCTCTTCTAATTAAATCTCTGAAGAAAGTTAGAAGGAAAATGAAACATTATTTAAAAGGCTATATACAATGAACAAGAGCCAATATTTTAGTAAATTGGGTAAAGTTTAGGGAATTTTCTCTAAAATTCCCAACAAGACAAATGTGTCCACTCTTTCCATTCAATATAGTGAATGAAGTCTCAGTTTTAGCAAGGACATGAAAAGGACATAAATAGAGGAAGGAGAGGCTGGAGACATGGCTCAGTCATTAAGAGCAATTGCTGCTGGGTTCAGTTTCCGTACTCACATAGGGACTCAAACAATCTGCCAGGAGGTCCTCTCCCATATTCTGGTATTAACAGGCACCAGGCATGCACATGGTGGGTACATATACATGCATGCACATATACTTCTTTTCTATTTAAACTTTTTGATATTATAATAAAGTATTTTCTTCCTTGACTTTCCTCTGTCCACATCCTCCCATATATCTGTCTCCACTCCCCATCAAATTCATGGCCTTTTCTTTCATTAATTGTTATTATATGTGTGTATTATATACCTATATATTCATAAATATAACCTGGTCCATCCATATACTCACACACATTGTAAAAGGGAAATGGAAAAACAGAGTCAAATTATCCTCATTTTCAGATTGTATGATCCTATACTCAATACCTTGTGAAGACTCTACTAGAGAACTCTTGACTTTTATAAACTTTCAGCAATTTAGCAGAAGTCCAAATCAACTTAAAATATCAAGAGCTTCTCTATATACCATTAATGAGATTGTTGAAAGAGAATTATGGATAGTAGTTCAACAGTACAATTCACTACCTTAAAATATGCCTGGTATACCTAACAAAGGAGGTGAAACACCCCTAAAATTTAATGGAAAGCCTGCCCATGATCACAGACTGGCAGAAATTATAGTATTGTCATGGTTATCTTACTAAAATTAAAAATTAAAAAACTGTCCATTGACATTTCAATATTATTCACAAAATTCAGTAAAAAAAAAAATCCTAAGGTTATCACAAAAGCACAAAAGAACCCCAATAACAAGTGATGCTAAGAGGAATGGGTACTGCTGGAGCCAAGGTGACAAAGATAACACAGTCGTGATGCAAAAAATAGACACATAAACTAATGGAACCAAAGAGGAAACACAGAAGTAAACCCACAAAAAGGTGTTGCCACTTGCTTTTATCAGAGATCTCAGGAACATACACAGGAGAAGACATTCTCTTTACCAAGGAGTGTTGAGAAAATATGTGTCCACGTGCAGAATGAAACTACATCTCTCCCTCTGAACAAAAACCAGCTCGAAGACTTTTATCTGAGTAACTGATTCTACACCATTGTTCAGTGCTTCTGCTTTTGTTACAGGACCATGCTGTTCTTACTACTATAGCTCTGCAGTATTACTTAAAATCAGAAACGGTAATACCTGCAGCGGTGTTTTTATTGTTCGGGATTGTATTGGCTACTTGGTCTTTCCCTTTTTATATATCAATTTTGACATTTTTTTTCAATCTTGGTAAAGAATTATGTGGGAATCTTGGTGATGGTTACCAAAATTTGTAGCTTTGTGAAGGATGACTATTTTCACAATATTAATCATAGAGATCTATGTGCATGGAGATCTATTCCTCTTCTGCTGTGTTCTTTCTATTGAATTTAAGGTTCACTCCACAGGAGGAAACTCCTGCCTGGTACTCTAAATTTCGCCCATGGGAATGCACCTCATAATAGGTCAGGTGACTCTATTATAATTATTTGGCTAAATGCAAATAATATAAAGTTGTGTAAATACTTTATCACCATGATAGTGCAGTCCGTGGTCCTCATCATAGAAGCTTTCTTGTATAGTAGGGACAGCAATTAATAGAAACTCACAACTGACGGGTAAAAGTACAGAGAAGTCTGTGGTGTTCTCATCTTACAAGGAACATCTGTATCAACACTCCCCTCAAGACTCAGGGAAATCAGAGAAGACTTTTTAGAAAGGTTTTTAAGAGGCTAGAAGTCAGGGAGGCCTATGGAAAAACAATGTCTTCTGGACATGACGGGTCCACTGCAGTCATGAACTCAAAGCAGCAGAGGCAGCTTATACAAGATCAATGCTGTCAATATCCAGGCTTGGAAGGGGGAGGAGCCCATGAACCTCACCCCTAGTTGAAAAGCTATTGAATAATGATGGCTGCTAGGGGAGAGTCAGTTTTCTCTAGGGGTGTGCCCCCTGGTAAACGGATGATGTTCCAGTAGAAGGTCCCACACCTATATGGATGTGACAATACTAATTAAACTCGGTGGATTGAGGAAATAAAAGAAAAAGGACATGAAGCAGGGAGTGGTACATGGGGGAAGAGTAAGAGGGAGGGAGTAGGAGTTAATATAGTCAAAATATATTATATATATGCATAAAATTATCAAAGAACAAATAAAACTATCTTTTAAATACTTAAAAAGCTAAGTATATTGGCATACACTAGGAATCCTCGCACTCAGGAGGGCTATGTAAAACAACTGCCATGAATTCAAAGCCATCTTTAGCTACAGTGTGAGTTCTTGTCTCAAACCACCAAAAACCAACACCATCAACAAAACTACAAAGAGATTCCATTCCATCTCACTCAAGTCAGAACAGCTATAATAAAGAAAACAAACGACAATAAAATTGGTGAGAATGAGGTTAAATAGAAGCTTTTACACTGTTGTATATTATATTATATATAATAACATTAATATGACTGCAACCATCCATTTATGTATAGATAAACATCTGTGTTTTTTTAAATAGGGAATATTTAAAAACAGAGGACAGAATAATGGATTCTAGGACTGATGAAGCAATGGTAGAGTCATGGAGGACATGAATATGGTTATAAAAACACACTACAAAATCCAGTTTGGAGCTGTTCTTTGTTTTTATTATAGTGATGGATGCATAACACATGAAAATGGACAAAAATAAATATGAAGAACTAAGTAAGTCATGAGGTTATCTCAATATCAATATCCTACTAGTGACATTATACTATGTTTACGGCTTACTGTTCTTGTAAAATAAACTTTGAGCTAAAAAATATTCTGTATTTCTACACTAAAATTCTCAAAGAATTAATGCTGAATTGTACTAGCCATTTTAAAATATGACCACAAATACTGTAACACACATTGCATAGAACAAAATGTATGAGAAAAAAGAAAAGCTAGAAAAGTCCTTAATAAGACACTAACAAATATAAGACAGATATGCTTCCTAAAAAAAGAAAATCATAAAATGTACCAAATTTTAACTGCCATTCTTAGTATAATCCAGTAAATGAAGAGTAGAAGAAAACATCAGTTTCTTAAAGTCAAAATCTATAGCTGCCATAAAACCTGACATTTAAAGACAAAATGCTTTTAGTCTATGGACATAACATCTCCAATTTCATCACATCTATTCATATTTGTACTTACTCTAGAAATTCAGGTTAGATCAGATAAATGAGTAAAGAGGAAGATGTAACTTAAGGGAAAGATGTAACCCTATATCTGTGGATGACATGACGACTACACAAAAATACAAAATATTCACGAAATAACTGTTATATTAATGGATCTAGCAAAGTCATATTATTTAAGGCTAATATGAAAACATCCATGGAAACTGAAATGACTAAAAAATTGCAGCCATGATTTATCCTTAATGTAAATTAATTAGCCATGTGAATTGTGGTCAAATAAATGAAAATCATTCTTTATGTAGCCAATTACACAATGTTAAATTTAAAGTAGTTTGTCAAACATAAATTATATTGATTTCTTATTTTGTAGTGGGTAAAGTTTTACTTCATTGTTTGAAATCACTCACTGTGGGGCTGTATGTATTTTCCAAAGACTAACTAAGATGAATCCTGAAACAATGAGCATTTTCATTCAACTTTTTTCTTTGTTTGCAGAAGCACATAACATACCTTAGATAATCTTTTGGAAGATTCACAAGTATGGTCTGTACATGCCTTGGATCCTTTTTCAGTGGCTATAGATGAAACTGAGAAAATATATTATATTTTATATTTGTTCTGATATACTCTGGAAAATATTTAAATTCTGAAAAATGAAGTACCACTTGTCATCTACATCTCTTCTATTAAAAAGTCTGGATTTTTTTTCTAATACTAAATAATATCTCAGTAAAAATCCTAAGCAAAGTATTTATTTTATACAAATCAGAAAAACCTCATTTCTATAATAATCTTAGAAAATAAGTTTCTCAGAAACTGATGCTTAGATGTTTAGATTTTATAGTGTTTAACAACAGAATTGTTTCAACTTCTACAACATGTATTGTAACTCTGTATACACATTCATTTTTTTTCTATCAACTTTTATTCTTATGTATTGGATATTACTACGCTAATTCAATGTTTAATATGCAGGTACAAAGTAAAAAGAGAAAGATAAACTGTAATAACAACAATGGAAATGCAATGAGACTGGAATATAGTTGTGGTCATTATTAACCAATAAAATAATCATTTTCATGCATATAGACACATTTGTTTGTGTACATTTAGGAACAACTATATGCAAAATATAATTCTATTTATTTGAGTGAACATCAGGAAAAATTGGACTGATGAATATCTCTCCAAGGTCATGAAGGTAACTCCTGCTGTACTAAGACTTTCAACCTCAAAGCTGGGGTAAGAAACAGGATTCCTAGAAAACAGGTTTTTTAAAAAAAATGAAAAACTTCAATGATTGCCAGTAACTACTCCTTACAAAGTATAGTGTCAATCTCATGATCAAATGCCTTTGTTAATTCCCAGCACCAATAAAAATATAAGAAAAAAATCTCTTACTTGAAGCCACAAATCTATAACTAATTCAGAAACATATTGCTTTGTGTCTTCTGATTTCTACCTTATACTCTTGAAAAAATAGGTCATTATTTTATATTACTTACAGCTAGAAGAATACTATGAAAACTGTAAATATTTCAGTTTTATAATTAAATTTATAAAATAGTCAATAGTAATTTTGATAATTTTCCCACTAATACTACTTACATCATTTTAGCCATTCTAGACTATTTTCAAATATATATTATAAATTATCTTAATTGGCTCATTTTGCCCACAATCCCCCAAACACATAATTTTCCATGGAGCTGATTAGTTGTCTATGCATTTACCAACTCTGATGTCCCTGAGAAGCCATGGATTAACTAACACAGGAGACACCAGACTAACATACAGAACTCTCAGAACAATATTTAATATGCTCAAAAGAGCTGAAGGAAATAACAGGAAAAGAAGTAAAGAAAGCATAACATGCTGCTGAAAAGGATATTAGTAACAAAATAAATTATAAAAAGTCATCTAATAACTCTAAGGCATGGAATTATGACTCACAGGAATTCACTAGAAGTTTGTAAGAACATATTTGAGCAGGCTGGAGAAACAATTACAGAACTTAAAGATGTTACTGAAATCTGATCAAAAGGAAAAAAATAAGTGAACAAAAGTGAAAAGGGCTTAAAAAGAACTGTTGGAGGATATTTTTGTGCACTGTGTATTCAAATGCTGATTTCTGTACCCAGACCTCTGGCTCCTGTCCATCTTGGCATCCTTATTAATATGAAGCATCTCTTGCCTACATTGCTCTTCATCACCTTCTTATTAGCTATTAAGGAGCTGAAAAGCCAATAGCTGAGCAGGAGAGAATAAAGTGGGACTTCTGGGGCCAGAGAGAGACAGGGAGTCTCAGGTGGAGACATGGAGTCGCTATGGAGACATGGATGAAGGAGGTGCCAGGGGGAGACTAGGATGGCAAGTAATGGGCCACGTAGCTGGGAAGTAGGCCAGGTGAGAATTATAGTGGTAGAATAACTGAGTATCTGGCGCTATATAGTGCCTGAAGCTTTTAATAAATTAACTGTCTCCATGTCATTATTCAGCACTAGGGCATGCATAGAAAAAAACTAAAGGTAACCATTGGCGCTCATTGTGAGAGGCATGTAATCCAAACCTAGACAGAAATCCAAGCATAGTCAAGCATAGATTCACCCATTAGGCCAAAAGTTCTGGATATAGGAGCAGAACCAGAAAATCAGGCAGCCGCATCCTAGCCAGAAGGGAGGTGGGTCCTTAAGAGAGAGCGGACCAGAGCCTCAGGTACACCCATAAGGCAAAATCTTGCCAGAGCTGCAGTGCAAAATGGGCCTGGGACAAACATCAGCTGATCACGCAAGCACACCAGCCTAAAAGACACCTATTGCTGCAAGCAGCAGCTCCTGCCAGAGTTAGGTTGTAAAGAGAAGCAGTGAGCTGCAAAGGGAGGGCCAAAACTACAGCCTATTAGAGACCATCCCTGTGGCAGATGTACCTGCTGGCACCTCCTACCCACAGTGGGCAGGAAGTAGAGGCACCAGCCTGGGACTACCAGCAGGTACTCACAGATAAAAATCTGCACCCATGGAGAGGGCAGCAGGGAGAGGAACCTTGGTGTGAATGAATGCCAGCCTGACAACAGCCCCAGAACCTTACCAGATTGGGGACCTGAGGACAGCTGCAACGCAGCAAAAGCCAGGGGCAGAGCTGCTGCTGCACAGACAGCACTTACCCCAAGCTGCAGTACGACTAAGAAGCTGAACGCCCAAACACTTGAAGCCAGTATGGAATGTTTATGGGCAACACCCAGAAAAACAGTTCAGGGAGAATTAAATATCAAAGAAAAGAGCTAGAAAGATTAAAAAGGGAAATATTGCCCATATTAAAAAATGGAAAACGCAGCCAGGCATGATGGCACATGCCTTTAGTCCCAGCACTCAGGTCTACAAAGCCAGATGTACACAGAGAAACCCTGTCTTGTAAAACAAAAACAAAAACAAAAATGAAGGAAAACACTGTAGAAGAGGGCATTTGGATCCATATACTTTTGTTTTGACTTTCAGCATAGAAATGATTATATTTTCAGTAATGATTACAATTTTATATATCCTCTTTAAGAAAGATCAGAATAAAACAGACTTAGAGAAGGAAAAGACTGAAAAACTTGAATGTTAGAATAGAGGCAATGAAAAGAATAAAGGATCTTCAGAAGAATCCAATCTAGAACCTACAATGACAACAAAAAAGGTAGTTCCAGATGAGAGAAATCTACAAAGGCTTAAAGAAACTGCAAAATAGCAGCCCATAGGGATGCTAGATTAAAAAATAAAATAAAATAAAAATCTTCAAATCAGACTAGATATTATATTATTATTGTTAAGGATCATATCCTAGATAAAGGTCTATGTGCTAAGTTAAAAATAAAAATTCTGTGTAATGATGCAAAGTTAGAGCAATGTCATAAAATAGCTTGTGTGCCTTGTTTTGTGTAGTTTAGAAAACTAAAATATGTGCCCCATCCTACTGATATATATTCAGAATTCCAACAGGCTTTTGCCTTAAATTCTAAAAAAGGATTATGATATTGCACATTTATTAGAGATGATGACTATATTGGAAATGCCTCCACAGAGTGAAGCTGATGATGCTCCCACATACATATGCAATAAAATACAACAATTTTTTAGATATTATGACATAGAAAATGTTACAGATATATCTTACAATCCTACATGACAAGCTATGACAAGAGATCTAACAGGACTTTAAAGGAAATATTTATAGAACAAAAGGGAGTATGGGATCTCTCAGAAATAGATTAAATAATGCTCTATTGAATTTACATTTTTAAATTTCTTTTATTATGTTTCTTTTTTAACATATACATTTATACAAATGTGTAAAATAAACTACTACAGCAGGAAGAACCATGAGACAATCAGGAATTATATAAATGTTACATTCCTAGTTATTTAGCTATTTGTATTTGGCAAACTTGAAGTAAATATCTTTCCTATCTTATTGGGTCTGAATTTCTGAATGGAGATTAGTATCTACCATATCTCATCTCTATTAACTTAAAACATCTATCTTGATCAAAAAACATCTTAACCGCTAACCTACTAAGCTTAATTGAAAGACTAAACTATCTGGTCTTCAAACCCATCAGAGAGATTCGAGAAGGGATAAAACTTAAATACCTGAGTGTACCCGGAGTGCAGATTAGCAGCTTCCAAAAGGAAAAAATGACTGAGACAGTTTATTGCCTGAATAGTCACCTAACACTCTCTATAAAGTTGGATCATCTTCTTCAGCCTTCTGGCCCAATATATCTGACAGACATATTTGTGAGGCAGGAACTATTGAGGACTTGCTTACCTTGTCTTGCCAGAATTTGGCCGTTGACTCTTCCTGCATCTAAACTTGCCTGTTTTTAGGCAGAATTCTGTGACAGAAATGAGGACATTTTGCCCAGTGGCTGGTTTGCCACATTTGAGGCCAACTCCATAAGGAGGTTCGTTGATGCTCATCATCTTCTTTGAGGCAGGCTAGATGCTGCTAAGCCTGGAATTTCACAACTTTTGAAAAATGGAGCACAAATGCTATCCCTGGTTTACTTAACCATTTTCCCCAATCTGGGGGGAGGGGCCCTTCAAAGGAATTATTCACCCTAAATCGGCCTGAAGAAACCTTAAGAGAATGATGACCCACTTCCTCTAAGGTGGTTGGATAGGTTTCTGTTTACTCTCTTCGTCTACAGATGCTTATTTTCATTGGGAGTTGGTTATAAGTATTATTAGTCTTTACAGAGAGGAAACTAGGTTTGGCTCAGGGACATCTCTCTTTTCCTTTATCTTTCTTTTCTAGGTAAGGAGATAGGAGCTGCAAAGAAGGAAAGGGGGATATAGATATACAGAGGGAAGACAGAACAAAAGGTAGATTACTGAGTCTACTCCTCATCTCAAGGCCCTAACTGTTACTCACAAATAAGGTTATTTTTTAATTCAATGGTATTGAATTTTGTATATTGATGCAAACCATGCTCATCTTAAAAACTAGTCTAATTTTATCACAAGAATATATACTCTAGGTCTGATAAATAGATATGATTTCTAGATATATGAGGTATGGAGAATTAGATTGGCCTATAGATGTGCTAGCCACAGAACGGAAATCAAGAAATGTGCTTTGTTGGAGGAGAGGTTTTGCCTTTGTTTCAACAGGAAAAGAAAAGCTATAGAATCATTCAAATTAACAAAGATTAGATTTTACCAGGGAAGATCTGAAAGTCTTCGCTGCAGACATGAAGAAAGCAAGAAAAACAACAAAACAGGTAACATAGATGCTGATTCCTCTACATGGAAACAGCTCTGAGACTGGCAGAGACATGAGAAAATGTCTCTACATAGCCAGTAAATCTTGTTGACTACAGAGTCCTTAGGAGTTATATGCCACCCTTTCATATGGCATGAATGAAAATTTATATTGCAGCTTGGTTATATAGTCGAAACAGACTTATAAAGTTCAGTGGCTTTTACCTGCTTAAACATAGAGCAGAGAATCATCTTTAGCTGATTTGTGTATACTGCACATTCCATGTGTGTGTTAAGATAGAAATATATATTACTTTTAAGAGTTTATATGTCTACAGAGCAATAAAGTCAGACACCAAAGATGACAAATAACCCAGGTAATCCAACCTCACCTCACAGGCTAACCCAATAGCTATTTCCTCAAAAACCTGCATCTAGTAAAACTTCAATATGGCTAGCTAAGATGGTCCAGCCTCAAACACTGTCCCAGCCAAGACTTTAATTAAGCCTTGCACTTTCCCATCACACAGAGACTGAACAGCAAATGTTACAGGTAGCTTTCTTAGGACTTGACTCTTTTTCCAATTTTCTTACGACCCTCAAAAGAAAATGATGCCCCCAGACAGCAGGAAGAAAATGTAAGAGAATGATAACCGAGTCCCAAAATATTAGATGGGTAGGTTCTGGTTGTTCAGTGGGTAATGGCCATTTGTTGTCACTAAGGGGGGTTGGTCACAAGTTGCTAATGATCTTGGTCAGGAAGGAAACAAAGTATAAGAGGTTATATTCAGGGATTTCTCTCTTTTCGTTTCCTCTAGCCTTCTTTGTCTCCTGTCTAGTGTTAGGGATAATGGAGGAGATGGGATGAAAAGAAAAAGGGGGATGTAAAATGATAGGATAAAAGCATAGATTACTGAATCTACTTTTAAACTAGAGATTTTAAACTAGATTCGATTAACAAATCGAATATTTTATATTTATATGAATTTTTACATTTTGATAAAATTTTAAAGTTATATTTTGCTACAACATACTATATTTTTCTATGTTTCAACTCTTGTTTAAGGTATTGTACCTATGAAACTCATTTAAAAATGCAATGTATTAAGTTCTAGTCCTTGAACACTGCTATTGCACATTGTTTAGGATAATTGAGAAATGCAAGTTAATAGTCAATCAAACTTATGGTCTTGTTACATAATAGTTTAGTTAATCACAGAAATAAGCTTTATTTAGCCTCTTGTAGATGTTTTCAAAGTTAATCAGATTGAAAACAGCTAGAAATGTTTGCCAAGCAATGTTTGCCTCTTCAGATATATTATATATAGTTAGATGATCTTCAAGCACTTCACAGATCTACAGACTACGGCATTTAAAGTTCTTTTTCAGACTGAGGATGGAACTCAGGGCCTTGCAGTTGCTAGGCAAGTGCTCTACCACTAAACTAAATTCCCAACCCCCAAAGATTGTTTTAACATAAGGCTTTTCATGACAATGAGACATGTCTGTTCCTGGCAGCACTCCCATACTACTTCAAAAAAAAATGATAAGTATTGAACTTCCATATGGAGTTTGCTTCAAATGTGGCAAAGCTAGCCACTGGGGGAAAAAATCATCCTTGCCTCAAGTGCAGACCACATGCTACCCAAGCTGTGAACCAGGAGGACATGGAAGAAGTTGACTGGCAGACTTTGCAAGGACAAAGTAGGCAAATCTTTCATAAATCCTGTTTCACAGAAAAGCTTGTCTTATGATAGGCAAGAAGGCCAAAGACAGACGTTCCAACATTGCAGATGAAACTTGAGTGACTGTCCAGCCAGCCAGCTGTCTCTGTTATTTCCATAATTTTGAAAGCTTCTTACTATGCACTTCCTGTCTATTCAGGTAAAATTTACCCTTCTCTGATCTCTGATGGGGTTGAAGACTAGGTAGTTATAGTCTCAGAATTAAGCTTAAGTTGTTTAGGACCTAAGAAAATGTCTTAAGGTCTAAAAAAATATTTAGATTGATACATGCAAGTTATGATAGAAAATGATTTAAGTACAGAACTCTGAACTCAGCGAGAAAGAGTAGATTATAGAATACTTTCTCCAAAGTTGCCAAATACAAATACACTGGACATTGTAAATGTAATTCTTACCTGATAGTTTTCATAATTGTTCTTATTGTATATAGTTCATTATTGTTAGAGAAAGAGCCTTTTTATTGGACTAAAAACGGGAGATGTTGAAGATGTTTTGTGTACTGTGCATTCAAATGCTAATATCTGTTCCGAGAGATCTGGTTACAGTCCAGACCTTAGCAACATCATTATTATGAAGCATCTCTTGTCTTGGTATGTTGTAATCATTGTTCTCCATAATCTGGTTAGCTAATAAAATGCTGAACAGCCAATATCTGGGCAGGAGAGGATAATGCAGAGACACTAGGGCCCAGAGACAGAGAGAGAGAAGGTGTCTCAGATGGGGACCAGAGAATCACCATCGAGACATGGATGAAGAAGGAACTGCCTGGGCAAGACTAAAATGGGAGGTAATGGGCCATATGGCCGAGAAAGAGGCCAGGCCATAATTATTGGGATAAAATAGCTGAGTGTCTTCCCAGCTATAGTGACTGACGCTATTAATAAAGGAGTAAAGGTTTCCATGTCATTATTCATAGGTAGGGTGGGCATAGAAAAGCCTTAACTTTACAAAGAGCCATGGGACAACAAGTACATCAACACACACATAAGACGTGAGTGAAGGAAGGAGACATGAAAACAGAAGTCATATTTGAGTGAATAATGACCAAACTGCCTCAAATCTAACATGAAATACATTTTCACACACAAGCAGATGGAGCCTATATTTCCATGTAAAACGTATTATAAGCAAACATCAGAAATAAAAGAGAAAAATATAATCAGAAAGGAACAAAAACAAGTACTTTGTCACATATAAGGGCTATACAATACTAAGAACATGGGATTTGCCATTTTATTTTTGAGGCCAGAGTGTAACCTTTCCATAGAGACCTGTATTAAATATAATGATGTGCATAGAATAAGACGAAAAGGTGAAAGAAAGTATGCCACAGTTAGCATGAACACCAAAAAGCTGAGAGAGCAATGTCTCTTTCTTATAAAATAGAAATCAGAATATAGAAAGGTATTATTCCTTACTTTAGGAATAATAAAGTTATTATGTAATGATAGTAGGATCAATTCTTCACAAAGAGTGAAGAAGCCCTATTATCTATGTCTTGAACAACATGAATAAAGATATTTGATGGCTAGATAAAGTGAATACCCGAGTACTGGGGTGGTGGCATGCACCTGCAACTCCAACACTGATGTACAGAAAAAGGCAGATCCTGACCAGGCCGACTAGAGAAGAGAGCAAAGTGCAAGTGTAGCAATAGATCCCATTTTTAAAAAGTTGTACAATGTCAGATGATGACAGCAAATGTCAAACTCTGATCTCTATATGTACACATAAGGTAAAACACACAAACATACACACATACACACACATGCATGTGTGCATACGTGCACATGCGTGTACTTAAAGAACTGTAAAAAACTGGCAAAATCTAGTATTATAGTTCAATATGCATCTCTACTAGTAACTAAAAGAAAGCACAAAGAGATCATGATATAAAATAGAATATGGCTAACTCACAGACCATTTTTCATTAAATGAACAAATGATACTTAAAGACATTTTCATATAGCATTGAGGAAAATATATTCTTCTCACCTTCACATGAAACATTCACAATAAACCCACCTCATTTAATCTATAAAAATCACCTTGAAATATTAATGACTAGAAATCATGCAGATTTATGCACCCAGACAAAAAATACTAAGCGAGAAAACAAGTGGCAGAAAAACAGAATCAAAATACTCAAGTACTTGGGACATTGAGAAACATATTAATGCAGAATATATGAAGTCTCAAGGAAAAGTAAATTCATTTAATGAAAGTAAACTGAACTTACCAATATCTGTGACATGAATTAAAGAGCAGAAAGAATTTTATACCAAAAATTTATATTGTTATTCCTTTGAGAAAATGTATTAGAAAAGACATGAGGATAGCAAATGGCTCCCTAGGTAACAGAAGCCACCTGAGACCTGAGTTTGTTCCCAGGAACTGTGTGGATGTGGAAAGAGAGTACCAACTCCACAGAGAGTCCTCTGACCTCCATGTGCACACTGTGGCACGTACGCCCAGACACAAATATACCAACATGCAATAATAACAATGAATATAATTTTAGACAAAAGACATAGATTGATTTCGGTTGAAGCTTATATATTGGAAACTAGAAAAATATGAGCCAATTCCATTTTAAAGGGAAGGAAGAAACAATATACCAAATTAGAGAAGATTGTGAACAGGGTGCTGGTGAGACAGTTCAGATGTTAGGAGCAGTTGTTGCTCTCCTGGAAGACCTGAGTTTAGTTGGGTATATTGGTACTAGGTCCACACAAGTCAAGCTCTTCTAACATCAACAGTGGATGGGGAAAGGCTCTCAAAGCCCTACCACATCCTGGTGGTATATTACTAACCATGGATTCCAGCAGATCGAGAGATAGTTCCTAGCTGTATGGAGGCTAGTGAGCACATCAAACTTGAATGGATAACTCCAACCCTAGGATCACAGAGATAACCCTAGTTACACTTTGTGAGTCATAAAACAAAAATTAATAAGGGAAATAAATTCATAAGTAGAAATGGGGGCTGGCATAGGTGAGCATGAAATAAGGGAAGGTTGTGGAGGAAAATAACCAGATTATATTACATATATTATACAAATGTTAAAGAAGAAAACTTGAAAATCAAAAAAGTGTACCAATGTTTATAACATATGCCAGAAAACAGACATATTATTCCAGAGTAAGATAATACAATAGGGATTGTTCATTATTACTTAATGATATCTCACAATGAAAGATTTACTCTGATAAAAAATTTCAGATAAATACATTAGGAAAGAAGCTTAAGACCAATAACACTTATGAATATAGGTTCAAAAAGATTCTCAACAATATGAAGTCAAGTCCAACAATATAACAAATGAGCAATATGGTATGATCAAGTAGGATTTATCCAGGTTCTACATGTCAAAATGAAAACCCAGTGACGATGGAAAGAGAAACCAGCATGAGACCACATCACTAGGGAAAAGGAAGAGCACTGTGTAGACCCAATGTCATTATTGTTAGTAATTCTTAACTCATGACTGAGGCAAATTTCTTCAGCTTGATAAAGGACATCTGCAACAAACTGCAGTTAGCACCATACTTAAGAAAGAAGAGCCAGGTGGCTTTACTCTAAGAATAGGACCAAGACAAAGAGCATTCCCTCTTACCTTTCACCGTGATTCTAGGACTACAGCTAGTACAATAAAGTGAGCAACAGGCTAACAAAATAAAGCAGATTGCATCCTGGCAGGAACCATTACAGATGTTACAGCAACCTTGAGTAGTTGGAGAATAACCATCTTACAGAGTGCTAGTGGAAAAGCATTCATTAAAGTAGCAAAGAAAGATATCAGGACAGCAGAGTCTGGGGTAAATTCCAGAGGCTCCATTCTCAATAACAGAATGCTATTTAATACAGAGTGCAAATGTTGTGTCAGAACAGTGGCTACAGAGTACCTCAAAGAAGTCTCACTGTACTTTAAAGAACATATTAGAGAAAGGTGGGCAGGGAAGGAAAAGGGATTGGTGGAGAGACAAGGCATGAGACCTGCACTAGCAGAGGGAGTAGTAGTACTGAGAAAATTCTGTTCTTGCTACTCAATCAGATCAGTGACACAGTGACAAAAATGCAATCTTTTTGCACTACCACACAACAGGGACATATGCTCAACCATGTTCATAGCTGCCTTATTCATAATAGCCAGAACATGGAAACAGCCTACGTGTCCCTCAGTAGAAGAATGGATAAAGAAACTGTGGTATATTTACACTATGGAATACTACTCAGCTATTAAAAATAAGGAATTCCCGAAATTTGTGGACAAATGGATTGAACTAGAAATTATCATAATGATTGAGTTCACCAAGAAGCAAAAAGAGTCAAATGGTATATACTGACTTATATCGAGACACTAGTCCAAGGGGTACGCCCCCATGAAAAACTTTACCTACCAGGAAAGTGGGTCAGAGGGGAGGACATCCTATTGAGACTTTAGGTGTGAGAAGCCTGGGAGAATGAGGAAATAGAAGGATCCAGAGGGTCCTGGAAAACTACAGGCGGGTCTGGGCCCTGGGGTCCTCCTCAAACTATGGCACCAGCCAAGGAAAATATAGGCAGTAAACTTCAAACCCCTACCCAGTCTAGCCGATGAACAGGACATTTTCCACCGTTAAGTGGAGAAGGAGAGCTGACTTTCACCCAAACTCTGGTGCCCCATATTGGACCATGTCCCTTGGATGGGGAGGCCTGGTGGCACTCAGAGGAAAGATAATAGGTCACCAAGAAGAGCCTCGATACCCTAGGAGCATATACAGGGAGAGGAGGTCCCCCTCAGTCACAGACATAGGGGAGGGGAGTAGAGGGGGAAGCGGGAGGGAGGAAAGAAAGGGAGGATACAAGGGATGGGCTAACAATTGAGATGTAATATGAATAAATTAATTTTTAAAAATTTAAAAAATACTGACTATTAAACATTTTAAAAAATGCAATCTTTTTATATTTTTTAATTTGTTCAATTTACATTCCTATTGTAGCTCCCTCCCTCCTTCCTGCCCCCTCTCCTACTCTCCTAATACTCAGAAAGGAGGAACCCTCCTACCCTATCATCTGACATCAGTCTATCAAGTCTCATGTAGACTGTCTGTATCCTTTGTCTCTGTGGCCTGGCAAGGCCACCTGGCCAGTGGCAGGTGATCAACATATGGGGACCAGAGTCCATGTCAGATATAATCCCTACTCCTTAGATTACAGGACCCACAAGGGGATTGTGTTGCCTAATGACTACATCTGAGCAGGGGGTTAGGTACTGGCCCTGCATAGTCTTTGGTTGGTGCATCAGTATATGCACACCTCTGCCTCCACCCGGATTTGTAGGATCCACTGGTCTCCTTGTGGAGCTCCTGTCCCCTCCAAGTCCTTCTATTCTCCTATTTGTCGATAAGACTCCCTGTGCTGCACCCTAACATTTGGCTTTGAATCTCAGCATTTACTTTGACACACCCTCCCCAACTGGGTGGACTCTTTCAGAGAATCTCGATGGTAGGCTCCCATCCTGTTCCTTCTATTCAATTGTTTCCAGTGTCTATTCTATTTATCCTTCTGAATGAGAAGTAAGCATCCTCTATAGGGTCCTCCTTGTTACTTAGTATCTTTAGGTCTGTGTATTGTAGTGTTGTTATCCTGTATTATGTGGTTAATACCCGCTTATAAGTGAGTATATACCATGCATTTCTTTCTGGGTCTAGGTTATCTCACTCTAGTTCCATCCATTTGTCTGCAAATTTCAAGATTTCCTTATTTTTAATAGCTCAGTAGTATTCACTGTGTAAATGTATCTCAGTTTCTTTATCCATTCTTACATCCAGGTTGTTTCCAGACTCTGGCTATTACCAATAAAGCTGCTATAAACATAGTTGAACAAATGTCCTTGTTGTATGATGGAGCATCTTTTGGGTCTATGCCCAGGAGTGGTATAGCTGGGCCTTGAGGTAGAATTATTCTCAGTTTTCTGAGAAAGAACCAGACTGACTTCAAAAGTGGTTATACAAGTTTATACTTCCACCCACAATAAAGGAGTATTCCCCTTTCTCCACATCCTTGCCAGCATGTGTTGTTGCTTGAGATTTTTATCTTAGCCATTCTGATAGGTATAAGATTGAATCCCAGAGTCATTTTGATTTGCATTTCCCTGATGACTAAGGACACTCAGCATTTCTTTAAGTGTTTCTCAGCCATAAGATATTCCTTAGTTGAGAATTCTCTTTTTGGTTGACTACTCCATTTTTAAATTGGGTTATTTGGTTTGGTGATGTTTAACTTCTTGAGTTCTTTAAGCATTTTGCATATTAGCCCTCGGTCAAATGTAGGGTTGGTAAAGATCTTTCTCCAGACTGTAGGCTGTGATTTTGTTTTGTCGATAGTGTCCTGACAGAAGCTTTTCAGTTTCATGAGGTCCCATTTATTGTTGACCTTACAGCCTGAGCTGTTGGTGTTCTCTTAGTCTCCTGTGCCAATGAGCTCAAGCCCTTACCCACTTTATCTTCTAACAGATTTCGTGTATCTGGTTTTATGTTGAGATCTTTAATCCACTTGGATTCTCTCAGCCTGCTCTTCTCCTGCCTGACCCAACTGGGACACAGACAGGGAGCCCAGCAGACCTTAGCTGGGTGTAGGCTCCAACACCCATTGTTCACCATCCTGAGGAGACCCATGGGGAGCCCTACCAAACAGCTTTCAGCTCAGAGCTCTTTTTGCCTGGTCCTGACCTACATGGCCCAAGTGGGAAACAGATGGTGACCCCATTGGAAGAACCTCCAGGCCTGCTAACAGAGACACCCAGAAGGCTAGAGGCCAGTGCAAGAAACCAATCAACAAAGCTCAGAGCTATATGACAACATCAGAAACCAGTGATACTATCACAGCAAGCCCAGGAGATATTAACACCCATAAAGCACAAGAAGAATATATTAAATCTGACATGATGAAAATGATAGAAGCCTTGAATTAGGAAAATAAATCTCTTAAAGAAATACAGTAGAATACATTCAACCAGATGAAGGAATTGAATAAATTCTATAAAGAATTATAGGAAAATACAATCAAACAGGAGAAGGAAATGAATATAACTATTCAAGACCTAAAAAGGGAACTAGAAGCAACAAAGAAACACAATCTGCAACAATCCTGGAGTTGGAAAACCTAGGAAAGAGAACAGGAACTGCAGACACAAGCAATGCCATCAAAATACAAGAGATGGAAGAGAGAATCTCAAGTGTAGAAGATACAGTTGAAGTTACCAAGAAATCAGTCAAAGAAAATGTTAAAACTAAAAAGTTCCTGACACAAAACATCCATGAAATCTGGAATACTATAAAAAGACCAAACCTAAGAATAATAGGAATAGAAGAAGACGACTCCAAGCTCTACAGCCCAGCAAACATTTTTTCAGAAACCATAGAAGAAAAAATCCCCAATCTAAAGAAATAAGCCCCCATAAACAAGGAAAAGGCTACAGAACTCTCAAAAGGTTACTTATTTCCTTGTTTTCCTGGGTGTAGTTAGCCTCCTTGTTTTGGAGTTTTCCTTCTAGTACCTTCTGAAAGCCTGGATTTGTGGCTAAGTATTGTTTAAATTTGGTTTTGTCGTGGAATGTCTTGTTTTCTCTATCTATGATGATTGAAAGTTTTGCTGAGTATAGTAGTCTGGGTTGGCATCTATGGTCTCTTAGTGTCTGCATGACATCCAACCAGGCCCTTCTGGCTTTCATAGTCTTTGTTGAGAAGTCAGGCATAATTCTGATAGGTTTGCCTTTATATGTGACATGCCCCTTTTTCCTTGCAGCTTTTAATATTCTTTCTTTGTTCTGTACATTTAGTGTTTTGATTATTATGTGGTGGGAGGATTTTCTATTCTAGTCCAATCTATTTGGTTTTTGAAGACAGGGTTTCTCTGTATAGCTATGTCTGTCCTGAAACTTCCTCTGTAGACCAGACTGGCCACAAACTCAGAGATCTGCCTGCCTGGGATTAAAGGTGTGTGCCACCATCACTGGGCAAAAATGCATTCTTAAAGGACTCAATTGTCTCAGTGACTAAGTAGCTATATAGCCAAAGTCCAAAGAATTATTGGGTCTTACTTCAAAAGCCTGTATGCCACAAAATATGAAAATCTAAATAAAATGGACAATTCTTTAAATTGTTCTCTTCGTTTCTAATTTATTGATTTCATCCCTGCGTTTGGTTATCTCCAGCCATCTCTTCCTCTTGGGTGTGTCTGCTTCTTTTAGTTCTAAAGCTTTTGGGTATGCTCTTAAGTTGCTAGTATGGGGGTCTCTCGAATTTCTTTTTGAAGGCACTTAGTGCTATGAATTTCCTCTTAGTACTACTTTCATTGTGTCCCATAAGTTTGAGTACGTTGTGCCTTCATTTTCATTGAAATCTCAGAAGTCTTTAATTTCTTTTTTTAATTTGTCCCTGACCCAGTGGTCATTGAGTAGGGAGTTGTTCAATTCCCATATTTGTAGGTTTTGTATTGCGCTTGCTTTCTCAGATAGTATTCTACCTGTGGAGTGGTGTTGGAAATCAACCCTATTGTCCTGAACCAGAGTTGAGAGTTTAGCTGGCTTTCACTGAGAGACCAGTAAAGACAAATGATACTTCAGTATATTACTAATTAGGTCTCCAAAAAACATTTAAAATACTTCCAATGAATGAATACATGTGATAAGAAAGACAAAATCAGCCTAACTATCAAATCCTGCATATATAAGTTCTAATGCAGAAACACAAGAAACATAAAAATTAAGGAAACTTGACTCTTCCAAACATTTCTACTTCTTTAGCAATAGACTAAGGGGACAGAATTTGAGAAAATGCCCAGTGAAGATTCACAAGAAATAGTTCTAAGAGTTCAAGGAAAGCAAACAAGATACCAGTAAACTCTTGAATGAATTCAGTGAGAATGCAATAATTAAACTTGTGCAGAATATATATGTGTGTGTATGTATATGCATATATATGTATTTCAATAAGGAAACAGCAAAATGAAAAAAATGAAGTTGAAATGTTAGAAATTAAAATGCTCAGTAGGTCAAATTAAAGAAAATCAATGGAACACCTAACCAATAAATCAAAAATAAGTGAAACATCAGGAATTAAAAACAAAGGTACACTTATAAGAATAGCCAAACATTGAAAACTATCAAATAATAAGATATGCCAGAATATATAAAATCTTTAGCAAATTTTGTTTAATAAAATGATTTCCAGTTACATCAATTTTCCATAAAAATGACATGATTCATTCTTCTGTACAATTTCATAAACCTTCACATATCAATGGCATAAAGTTGAACCAGACTTACAGTAATATACTCAAAAGGCATCTTAAGGTAAATAGAAAAGATTAAACTACAAATGTAGCAATCTTTTTTTAAAAAATTTAATTAGCCTAGAACACAAATGGATGGAACTAGAAATTATCATAATGAGTGAGTTAACCCAGAAACAGAAAGACTCACATGGTATATACTCACTTATAATTGGGCACTAGCCCAAAAGGCATGTCCCATGAAAGTCTTCACTTACCCGGAGATTGGGATAGATGTAAGGACATCCTACTGAGACTCTAGGTAAGAGAAATATAGGAGATGGGGAAATAGAAGGACCCAGAGCATCCTAGAAACCTACAAGAAGAACATCGTGATGGGTGGATTGGGGCCCAGGGGTGTCTGCTCAAACTATTGCACTAACCAAAGACAATATAATAGTAAACATAGAACCCTGACTCTGATCTACCCAATGGACAGGACACTCTCCACAGTTATGTGGAGAGCGGGGACTGACTCTGACATGAACTCTGGTGCCCCATATTTGACCACCTCTCCTTGGTGGGGAGGCCTGGTGGCACTCAAAGAAAGAATAAGCAGGCAACCAAGATGAGACTTGATAGCCTATGACCATATAGTGGGGGAAGGAGGTCCCCCTCAGTCATAGGCCTAGGGGAGGGGAATAGGGTGAAAGCAGGAGGGAGGGAGGAATGGGAGGAAACAAGTGATAGGATAACAATTGAGTTGTAATCTGAATAAATTAATAAAATTAAAAATAAATTTTAAATAACTAGCGTAGATCACAATACTGAGCAATAATTACTCTATCCTAAACCTCCAAACTAGCATAGCTTTCTCCCATTCAGATTTCTCACATTATATTTGATTTTATTCATATCCTAGTCTGGTTCATTCCTCCTGGTGTTTCCTATTCCACTCCATGTGCTTCCCTCCTGTTCTTCCTGCTCTTTCTCCTCCCCTCCCTGGACCAGGATGTCCCACCTTATTCTCTGTATTGCTCAACATTGGCTAGTTAGCTTTTATTGGCAATACAGAGAACAAATGGTGGTCATGTTTACATGAACTTGAAGACAGGAGATACTTAGAATAAACATCAGAAATGCAATGTACAGATAATGGGGTAGAGAAATCAGCATTTGAATAAACAGGGGTAAACTCTGCATAGTCCACAAGAACATTGTGCCAACACTAATTATGAAACAATCAGGAAAACCATATATAAAAGTTACATTCATAATATTCAGCTTATTTATACCTGGCAAACTTGAAGAAAATATTATCTATCCTATCTTGGTGAATCTAAAGTTCGCTACCTAAATCATTTTCTATTATATCATCTATTTATCAATCTAAAACATCTTTCTAGACCTTAAGACATTGTCTTAACTCCTAAACAACTAAGATTAATTGTAAAATCATAACTACTTGGTTTTCAACCTCATTATAGCCTTGAGAAGAAATGAAATTAGCTGAGTAAGCAGGAAGTGCAATCAAGCAATCTCTAAACAAATAAAAATGACAGGGACAGTTTGCTGCCTGAACAGTCACCTACAATCTCTCTATAATGCTGGAGCATCATCTTCAGCCTTCTGTCCCAGTATATCTGACAGACATATTTTGAAGCAGGAAGTATGAAATACTTGCTTACCCAGTCTTGGCAGAGCTAGGCAGTCTACCCTCCCACATTCAATTTTTGCCCATTTTATACAGCATTCTGTCCGCAATGAAGTGAGAGCATTTCTTGCCCAGTGTTTAGCTTGCCACACTGGAGGCCATCTATCTCTCCCTCCATCCATCTATCCATCCATCCCTTCTCTCTCCTCCTCCTCCTTCTTCTCTCTCTCCTCTCTCTCTCTCTCTCTCTCTCTCTCTCTCTCTCTCTCTCTCTCTGTTCCTACTGAGGAAGAGGTTACAATATTTCATTTTTATTTTATGTAAACATTGGGCAGAAGACTTTTGGAGGCAGTCCTTAATGACCTCATATTTTTAAATACAAAATTAACAAAATTAAAAACAAAAATAAAAATTTTCCACAACTTAAATGGTAAAAAAAAAAAGATTCTGAGATAATAGTTTTCCAAAAAGATAGATGAATGGTCATTTAATATGGTTTTTAATGCTCAAAAACATTAGTCATTTGAAGAAGCACAAAGCAGATTCATAACTGTAACATTTACACTGGATGTCATCTCTTCCCTATGATAGATTCAAACAAAAGTTTTTCTTAGGGCTTGTCCACTATTAAAACAACCAGGAACAAACACTCACAAAGCCTCTGTATACTAATAGTATGTCCTTGAAAGGCTAGAGAAAAGCGTGGGGTTCTCATTTGCTTTGGGGTTACTGAAAATGTTGAAACTTTGCTGAGAGAAAAAGCAAGAATTAAAGAAGAGAATTTATTTTGTTCTTGCTGTTAAAATGTCATGCCTCTCTACTGCCTCTGCCAAAATTTTCAATAACGAAAAATGGGGAGAAAAAGAGAGTAAAAGAGAAGAACATCCTATAAAATACATGGATGTTTATTCTTGAAATTACGCGGCTCCTCTCCCCACCATTAATGACAACACATTAAATGAGATTAGGCATCTGCTCTACAATGTTAATTACCTTACAAGCAAAAGCCTCCACTAACTGAATCACAGTAACTAAATAATATGGGTCTATGCACTAATTCTCCTTCAATAGTAAAGTGCCATAGCCCAAGTTTTACTAACAGAATGAATCAGCAGGATTTTATTTGAAGGGTTATTATCATTAAGTCAAATTAGAGAGGAAGAAATACATTTAGACTGGTAACATTCACATTTTGAACAGTTGGTTGTATTCTCAAATTGTCTTTCTTTAAAGTACTTTGTATATTTACCTGAAAATGTGAGGAATAATTCATTTTGCAAACCAGCTCTTTGCATTTTAATACGATGGCATTCAGACTTAAGCAAGGAAATTTCACAGGAAAGGTTAAGAACCAGTTTACTTAAAATCTGAATAAGTTTCTTCTCAAAAGAAATGTTATAGATAGTATTGCAGGGAGCTGCGTGGTATCGTGCTGTGAACTGGTAATAAAAATGAGGTTCACGATAAGCTACAAAGTTAAAAAGAAAAGACAAATACAAGATCATTCATGCAATTCAAATACACTGTAACTTTTAAATAAATAATTATTTGGAACAATTTCATATTCATTTTTCTATATACTGCTATATTTGCCTTCCTTAACAGTCTCTGAAATAGTGACTCAGTTAAACTTCACCATCATTTAAGATTCACATTATTATTATTGTATCTGGAACAAAAAAATAAGTGAACTACAGGAATCTTGTCCTGTGCCTACTGCCAACACTATTAAAGATAAGATTCTAATCCAGGAGAGCTGGTCTCACTTCACTACTGTTCATATGTTGGCATCACACCTTCCAATTTTTATATCATAGGAGAAATCGTATTACTGTTTTAGAATATTAAATTTTAGAAGAAATTCCAGAGATATGATTAGCAAAAATATTGTAATACCTCTCTAATATTATAGTTAGTTTTACTTAATTCCAGTACAATATATAGAATTGAAGACATTTTTAAAGCAGATCCCTAAATATTCCTGAAAATGCATAATAAATCTAAAAATAAAAATAAATCCATAATAATAAAAACTTTAAAAGGTCATCTTGTGAGATAAGAATTCTTTTGCCAACCAAGGGATTCCTCCCTACCTTCTCTTGGTTCACACTCTGAGCAAAAGCCCCCTACTCACACCAATGTATCTTACCTCCGTCCATTTTCCTATCTATACTTTAAAATTAATACACTTACTACTGTCAAACTTAGTACTTAGAGATAGGCAGCTGTTTTGTTTTTGTTTTTGTTTTATTTAAATAGTTTATTCAGATTACATCCTGATTGTTATCCCCTCACTTGTATCTTCCAGTTCCCTACCCCCTCTCTTTCACCCTATTCCCCTCCCCTAGGCCTATGACAGAAAGGGACCTCCTCCACCACCATATGATCACAGCCTATCAGTTGCCAAGGAAACATCCTAGTTTCATCTATGAACACAAATGGCAACTAAAGACAATCCACACCATAACTTCAAGAAAAATACATATCGATATTTTAATAGTTTGAAGGCCCTAAAAGAAAACTACTGTAAAAGACATTAAAAGAAATTTAAAATTCTAAATATAATGACTAAAATATAATCCATAAAATATGATGAGCTATAATGCAAATGGCTGAAAAATAAGGAAAGTAATAGACAGGTACAGTGATTCATACCTCTATTTCCAGCATTCGGGAGGCTGAAGCAGGAGGATTGCACAAATGGGTTGGAAATTAGAGTAGACACCAACATTTAGAAATTGTAGATAAACATATGAACATTGAAGGATACAATTAAAATGGTAACAGTAAACGTTTGTCTTTAACTAAAATTAGCAAAATTTAAAAAAAAATGAACTCCTAAATCAAACAGCTTACCAAAATAATACTACAGAGCTAACACAATGTGAAAGACAGCTGTTTGACATCGCCTGTGTTACCATACCTCCCTTTTCTGTCTCTGATCCTTTTACTTCCTTTTTATCACAACCCTTGTAGTCAGGCATGGTAGCACATATCTAATTCAAGCACTTGGGATGCTGAAGATGGAGAATTGCTGTGAGTTCAGGCTTCAAGGGCTAGAGTGAGACATGTCTCCAAATGAACCTCTATGATTACACCAAGCCCACTCAGTTAATTCAGGATTGTGACCTTAAATCTCCCTCATCAACTTGCCTAAACTTGGAATAAGATAGGATATACACCTCTGAGGTATCTCTGAGGATGTTTCTAGACAGCTTCAACTGTGGATGAAGATGTGCCCCACATGTGACTTCATCTCATGCACTGGATAAAAAAGGGGAATGAAAGGAGGAATACATAAGAAAAGAATGGGCACAGAATTCATCTCTCTGTTCCCTAAATCATGTTTCCATATCTTCCTGCCATGATGAACTAAAAACCTTTTGAAACTATTAACAAAAATAGACCCTCCTTCCTGAACATTTCTTGTCCTTTCTTGTCAGGTGTTTCTCATAACAACAAGAAAAATGACTAGGACAAGGTACTCTCTCTACGGGCAAAGCCTTAACTTAATTACAGGGTCAAGTCCCTTCCACCGTGTGTGCTCACACTCACAACAGTCTCTAAAGAGAACATGAAGACCTCTTTGCCTGCTATTTCTCAGTCTACTACACAGGGTCATGGCAACTTGATTAAACTTGTAAGTAACTGGTGGCTTAGATTATGATCTCAGTTACTTCACTCAAATCAGCCCTCTCAATTTTATTCCTCAGAAGAATAATCTAAGATGAAGCATTTATACTGTGCTTCCTGGTCCTAATAAAAAGGATGGGGGAGGGAGAAGAACCATCAACCATGATACTCAAGTTGAAAAGCAGTTCAAACTATGCTGGTATCATCACCGTGATTTGAAAACATGGTTCTGCACCACAGCTTTGCCTGGCTGACTAAAATGTCAGTGTTTTCTGGATAAAAAGGCATATTTGTCAATCATCCTGTCCACTTGCTGTTAAGACATACAAAATAATGTGTGAGTGAGTAGGAATTCTTTTAATTAGGAGACTAAAAACATCAAAGTTCTCTTTAAAAATAAAATGTTGTTAAAAGCATAAACTTTTAAAAATCATCTTTTAAAAACATAATCTGTTAAATTCCTAGTAGCCAAAATCTGGAAATGCATATATGTCCCTCAGAAGGAGAATGAATAAAGAAAATTTGGCACATTAACACATTGAGGTATTACTCAGTCATTTGCAGGCAAATGGATGGAACCAATAGAACCAGAAAAAAAAAACATCCTGTGTGAGGTAACTGAAATCCAAAAAGAAAATAAAGCAAGTGTACATTTATTGGATATTAGCTGTTAAGTCAAAGATAACCAAGCTTCAATTAGTAGAACCACAGAGAGTAGAGTAATAGATTAGAGGGATTAGATAGATTTTGTTGGAAAAGGGAAATAGAATAGATATGGATTAAAGAATGGATAAACGGAAGCATCAAATGGGGAGGTTAAGGGGATAGAGGTTTGTGAGGAGGAATATGGGGAGAGACAGCTAAATTTAAGGGCCATTTGAAGGGTGGTATAGAAAACTAATACATACAAACTACTTAAAATACATACAAAGAGGACCTAAATGAATTGCCAAATAACAGGGGAGTCAGAGTCCCAACTGGCCATTACCTGTCACCAAATGAAGCCTGCAGTACTGAGAATGAGTTACATCTACTTGAGTTGTTGGTTCAAAGGGGCCCTCACCCTCACAGGAATCCCAAAACAATCTAGGCTTCCAGGCTGTTGCCAAGACTTTAAGCTAGTCTCCACAAACTGACAGCAAGGCCCAATGGCTAAAGACAACATCTGCACAATCAGTCAACATGGAGATAAGCTGGTGCCTACAGAGATCCTTCACCCCTAGGTTCCAGTGTCTTTGGTACAGGAAGGTAATCTGCATGCCCTCAGATGGGAAACATAAACACCAAGCCAGCACCAAACCCTTTCTCTACAATGGTGTACTACGTGCGAGACATGCAAACACAATGATGGCACAAAGCTGGTGGGACTAACTAACCAGTAACTGATCTGACTTAAAGCCCACCTCATGGGGTGGAACTTGTACCCACCTGACATTGTTTGGTGACCAAGAACTTGAGACTAGATAGCCCAGAGACCTAGGATACAACCATATAATACAGTTCCAAACTAGTAAAAATTAAAATGTACTGATAAAATGACTTCTAATGATACTCTATTACACTCAATGTTCAGCCATCAGAGAAGCTTTCTCTTGCTGCAGGTAAGAACAGTAAAGACCTCCATAGCCAGACATTACACAGAGAGTGTC
>OU015747.1:42007685-42027936 GCA_907169655.1 Acomys percivali | reverse complement strand
TAAGAACAGTAAAGACCTCCATAGCCAGACATTACACAGAGAGTGTCGAGACCTCAAATATCCATCCCTAAATGGGATGTCTCCATCAAATCCCTCCCCTCAGGTCTCAGGAATTCCTTCAAAAGTAGAGGCAGAAGGAAAGTAAGAACAAGAGTGGATGAATGACACCAAGAAAACAAGGCCACCTAAATCAACATGAGCAAAGATCATATGAACACACAGACTGAAGCAGCATGCACAGGAGCTGCATGGGTCTGTACCAATTCTTCTGTGCTTATGGCTTTAAGTTTAAGTGTTTCTATGGGATTCCTGAGTGTGTGAATGAGTGAGTCTCTGATTCTTGTGCCTTATCTTAGGCTCTTTTCCTTCTATTGGTTTGTCTTGTTCATCTTAAATGAGATAGTTTTTTCATCTTAAATTTTATTTTGTTATATTTTTAAGTGAATGTTTGAATGAAATAAATGAAAACCTAGCCACTATGTTAAAGGTTAACAACTGAACTGTCATTTATACCTGCTGGGAAATGGAAAATAAATTCTTTCTAATGGAGTAACACTGGGTGTATCAACAACCTCAGGGCAGGCCTCATGTCTAGAAATAGCTGACCAACATATAACAGACTCCACAGGCTTTTTGTGTGTGATTTGGTTAAATTTTGGAGGGACATTTTGGGAGTTCTTTGCTGGGAGGTTATTTTGTGTTCTTAGTTTTGTGCAGGTCTATTGTATTGGGGGTTGCTCATTTTTGAGAAAGAACTCAACATTGAGTGAGTACAGTAGAGGAAAGGATCTGGAAAGACTTAGGGAAGGGGAAGAATATGACCAAAATATTCTAAGTATTTTAAATATTTACATTTTTAATTGTTTTAAATAATATATAAAGAAACAACCCTGTTAAATGTTTAAACATTTTAAAACATTAAGAAATGTTTGAAACATAATTAAATTCACTTCTTACCATAAATAACATATTTCAGCTGTAGATTTTTAACAGTTTCTTCCACTGTCGGTTTATACTCAAGGAAACACGTATAAACCCCACTCATGGCCTCCTCAAAGTTCTGAAATATGAGGCTTCCTGTGGATGTCACTTGTGCAGTGGAGTTTTCTAATAAAGATATAATATTCAGCTGCTTAAATCACAATAGGAAGACAAAATACCAAACACTTAAAGCAACCTGAAAACCTTATAAATTTATGTCTGCAAAAAGAAGTTTCATAAAATTAGTCATTATATTTGATGCTGTCAATAGATGCCAGTATGACCTTGGAGTCAAGTGTCCACCAACCAGAATTCATCAACTGTGCAACTGTCTAAGCAGTAAGTAACTAAGAATGACATATAACCATAAAGCACTCCTTGTATGCCCCTTGCACAGTAAGAGATGCTACCAGAAATACAGTATTGTTTATGAAAATTTATATACATATATTTAGTATGTGTATACATATATTATAAACAAGTATGAACAAAATATATTTATTTATGTAGTGTATTTATTATATATATACCATAAATATTATATTACTGTAGATAATATAATATTATACTATATAGTTTAAGGATGAGTTATAGAGTCAATAAGCTTACAATCTGCACATGAAATGATACATCCAAAACAAAATCTATTACAATATAACTATTAACAACTAACATTTCTTATTACTACACATACTAGCACATAAAACAATGAGCTGGTTTCTTTAACACTGAAGGTTACAGAAGAAAGTAAATGGAAAATTAGATCTTCAAACATGTCAATCAATTATAGTGTCCCTGTGTTGGGAAAAAGAATAGGATTTATAGTATGTACATTCAGCATAAGTGTTACTCTCGAAGAAAGCTGTGGTCAAAGAGAGTAAACCCACCTTCTGCTCAGATGTAGTAGATAGGCAGCACAGTCTCCTTGTGGGTCCCACAATATGGGGAGTAGGGACTACTTCTGACATGGACTCTGGCCCCTACACATTGATCACTTCCCCCTGGTGGGGAGGCCTTGACAGGTCACAGAGGAAGAGGATCCAGGCAGTCCAGATGAGACTTGATAGGCTGGGGTCAGATGTTAGGGAAGAAGGGCTCTCCTTTCTGAGGACTAAGGGAGGGAAGGAGACGGTATGAGGGACAGAGGGAGGGTAGGATTGGGAGGTGATGAGGGAGGGGGCTACAACTCGGATGTAAAGTGAACAAATTAAAACTATTTTTTTTTAAAGAGTAAACCTATTCTTAGGACATTAAGACACAGATGTGAAGGCTGTATCTCCCTCACAAACTGCACAATCCTGAGTAACCACTTTACCTTCTGAAGTCCAGTTCCTTCATGTATTCAATGAAGAATGACCATATACAGCTGTCTAACTCAGAGGGTCCTTAAAGTCAGCTAATATAACAAATCACTAAGTAGACAGACTGTTATTCTTGAAGTTAATAACTACAGTGTTGTGTCATAAAACTTTCAGATACTAAAATTATCTTAATTAAGAGTTAAATACTCCATTATCTCAGGAAATGACTGCATATCTTTTTTAAGTAAATGATTTAATACTTATATACTTTTAAAAAGTTCTCCAATTTTAAGCAAAAATACCAGAATGCTCTTAGCACTGACTTTTTTATAATATGCAAAGCCCTGCTACATATTTTGAATTTTGAAGGAAAGATGAGTAGACAGATATACCAGTGCTCAGGACTTTACATAGGGAATTGTGCCCTAAAAGCTCCCATTTCTATATCCTGCATGAAGCAGAAAATGTTATATGAATTTAGAATATATTTCTCTTTTAGTGCCTAGCTGTTCATGAATATCTTCTGATAAAAGATTAATGTTTATTTTAACATGTTTTTTAAATATTAATAATTTAATTACTATATATTTTTATATTATAGTTTTATTGTTGTAGTATTATATTTATAATTATTATTATAGTATTATACTTTTAATAAAAATTTAAATTATCACAGTAATAATGTAGTTATATATTCTTTAATAGTAATTTGAAGTGTCAATAAACATATGAACAAATAATGTACATATGTACTGTTTTGGGCACAGATAATATAAGAAAATATAAGAATTCATGTTACAACAGATATTTAGTAACCAACTTTTGTTTTATATACTATTCCTGTACAGACTCCTGTTAATGAGTATAATCTTGCAGCCTTTTTCTAGGCATACCACTTCATGTGCAAAATGTAAGCTTATTGAAAATATAAGTCAATGTTAAAATATAAGTATTATTTTACGGTAAATAAATATATCAAAATACATATTTTACATATACATATATTTTATGTATAATATATGTATATACACATTGCATATGTGTGTATATATGTATACATGTGTATATGTATGGCATATTTTCGTATCTCTTTCAATGCCAGAAACATACTGAATATCATACAATCTAATAACAATGTATCCTCTAACTACTTTTATGTTTAAAAAAGTTAAGAAACACACTTTGAAAACATAGGCAGAGAAGTTTCATAATCAAGTGTCAACTCCATAACATCATTTATCAGTGACTATTCACAGAACCTTAAGTGATTAAATCTAAATGGAAATTCACAAAGCCAATGGCTATGTATTTATCACAGATATACAGAGTTAAATACAAGAAATCACACAATACATATATTCATTAATTCAACATTTCATGTGAATTGGTTTGTCTTCTTTCCTAGATTAATTATCCAAATACCCAGAGTTTGACTACACCTTTAGAAGTCCATGCCTTGGACTTGTTAAAACTGTACCATAAAATTTGACTGAAACTTAATTATTTTTAGATATGTTTATACTTATGACTTAACTAAGATATGGACAAGTGAATATAAGGCACAAACTTACTATTCTGCTAAATGATCACAGCAATAAAAATACACCTAAGGACATATTGCTATACCCATAGATTAGTGCAAGGGTCAACCCTCTTCACAAAAGATCCTTCTTGCAGTAGATGGTAATTAATACAGAGACCTGCAGTTAAATAATGTGCACACAGTGAGGACTTTGGAATACTCAGCCTTAAATGGGATGTCTATATTAAACCCCTCACCTTTAGGCTCTGGGGGCAGTGTGGAAGAGAATGTGGAAATATCGTAAGAGCCAGAGGCGGTAGATGACTCCAAGCAAACAGTGTCTTCCAGACACAAGGCAAACTCACTTATGAATTCAGAGACTGTGACAGAACGCACAAGGCCTTCCCAAGCTTAAGCCAGGCAAATGCCTGGCATGGAGAAGTGGAGTGGGCACAAAATTCACCCCTTATCAAGAAGCCATTTTCCATTGATACCTGCTAGAAGAGGCAAAATCAGTTTTCTGCCATAGAGTGGTAATGGGCATGAAAGTCACACTTTAAGGTAGACTCAATGCTCAGGAGTAGCTGGCCAACACAAAAGAGAATCCATGTTTTTTTACACCTTTTTTTTGTTGTTTTTTATTTGTTATTATTTGTCTTTTTCCCTGAAATTTGGTATTAATCAAGCTTAATTGTTCTCACTAGGAAACAAAGGTAATCATATGAAATACCGATGGAATAGCTTAATTGTAATACCTATAAAAATGTCAAATTTTACACCTTAAAAACATGCAAGTTTTATTTACAAATTATGTCTGCATAAAGCTAAAAGGGGAACAAAACTGTGAAAAAATTCTCAATAGCAAAGCTAAAAATGTAAACGTTCATAATATATACATATGTATCTATGAGTATGTATCTGGCAAATGCATAATGAAATACAAAAGAATAAAACTAAAATTTCAGTACAGTACTTACTTGAGAGCTTTGATACCAGTTGATAAACCTTTAAAATTGCTCACTTGAAGGTCCAGGGTCTTTGTAATAGTGTATCTCAATTGTACAGACTGATCAAGAACATTAGTTTTACTGTGCTTCAAAATGAGCAAATGTCTCTTCATAAGATAGTCCATCATTTAAAAATTTAACATGCAGTAAAATATGATTTCTTTGCATATGTGCATGTGTAGATGCATGAGCTGGTGAAGGCCATAGGTCCATACTGGCATCCTCCTCTGTTGCTCTGCACCTTCTTTTTCTTTTGTATTAAGTTTATATTTTGATGGTTTCATATATGTACATGGTGTTTTCTGATTACTTCACTCTCTACCATCTCATAACTCCCTCCCGCCTGCACCAACTAAGCTTCCTCCCTAACAGTCCCTTTCCCGCATTCAAGTCTCTTGGTTTGTGATATACTAAGTTTAACCAGGCCTGTCTAGTAAGTGTCTACAGTTGTGAAAGTAGCCATTGGGCCACGACTTTCACAACTGAGGACAATGACCTTCTTCCTTTGGGACGTATTCACCTTAATTTTTATTTATTTATTTATTTACATTTCTTATTATTTGTGTAAATGTTTTCACTCATGTGCTAGCACAAATCATTACACAAATATGGAAGTCACAGGGCAATCTGCAGGAAGCAAATCTCTGTTTCCACTGTATGGAACCTGAAAACTAAACACAGTCCACTGGAGTTGGTGGTAAGTGCCTTAGGCTGGTGATACAGCACACACTTTGCTAGCCCTCACCTTACTTTTTGAGATAAGGTTTTTTACTAAACCTGAAGCTCACTATTTTGGTTAGGCTGGCCTGACAATGAACCCTGGATCAGCCTGGCCCTGCATCTCCAGTGCTGCGGTTATATGTGAATGCCACCACTCTTCATTTTAAATTGGGGGTGGAGATATGAACTCAGGTCCTCATGCTTGGTCCAGAAATGGTTCAAACTCTTAAGAAAGCGATACCCTTATCAAATTCTCTGAAATAAAATACCCTGTAAAACTATGACATGATAATATACTGTAGAGAAAATTTAAATATAATCAAGTATAAATTCAGACCATCAGAATACCCTATAAAGTGTGTGTGTGTGTATGTGTGTGTGTGTGTGTGTGTGTATGTGTTAAAATGCTGTATTGATGCTGTTTTTATTTTTCTTTTTATTTTATTTTATCTGGATTTATTTTGTTGGAAAAATTATATTTCTAAATACCGTTTTTATTATGAAAGAAAGTAACTGAAATTTATACTACACTTACTATATACTATAAACGCAAAACCTGTAGGCATTTTAAAGAAAAATATGTTTCAAATTTCTATTTCCAAATCAAAGGTACAAAACCCATAACAGGAAATTTCAACATTTAAACGTTTACTTTTTAAATGACAAAGTTTCACTTAAAAATAGATTTGATTATAATTCCAAGGTTAGATACCTTTACATGAGATCCATTTCATTAATGTACGCAAGCTGTCCAGCCCCTCAGGGTTTCTTTTTGCACCCTCTATAGACATGAGGACACAGAACTGCCTTCCCTATGTCACTGAAGTGAGGTACGGATTGCATCAGCTCTTTGGCAAGTCTTTATATAAACACACTTCCTTCCATCCAAATAATACACATGTCTGCAGCCTTTAAGCCTCAGCACTGTCAAAATATCAGTAAGGTTTTATACAAGAAACAAAAGGTAACAAAGTTCCTTTGAGAATATGCAAAAATGACTGGGTACTACATTGCGTCAATTTGTAGTACAAATACTCACTGGTCTTCATTGGTATTTTAAAAAACTTAAAAACCCACTAAGCGCTACAAATTATAAATAAACAATAATTCGGTTATTATAAAATTCAAAATTTAGAGCAAATATGAAATATACATCCCAAAATAAAACATAAAATGGGTACATATGTAAAATAAGAATGAATCAGACACAAACTGTGATTTTCACATAAAATTATAAATTTTAGAATAGAAATGCTTCTATAATTTTCTAAATATCTGATATTTTAGTGCCTTTATCCTTAATAAACATAATAGAGAAATGATTACACTATCAACATTGCTATATTAAACTCCAAGAGATTTCAAATAAAATATTTGAATACACATAAGTGTATTAGATAAAAATATTCTTTTAAGTTTAAGTAAATCTAAGATATGTCTGTTTAGTTATGATAAATAAAATATAATCCTACCTGAAACAAGTTTTCCTTTTGGCCCATGCCATTGGAATGATGGGTCTACCAATTCAGTGTTTCTCAGTCGTTGGGTTACACATAGCACATGTGGACTCCTTTGATGGAGCATGACATATACATTCACTGAAAATACAACATTAATATATTTTATGCTCTTTAATTGTCTAAGAATATCTTATATTTTGCAGTTTGTGTTACATTCTCTGACATTACTTTGGCTTCTATTACTTGATGATAATTTAATTTCACTGTCTCCATTCAATTACATTAAAAAGCATACAGTATTTGATTATTTGATTGTCTATATACATAGAGTCACCCACGTGTGAGGGTTATGGGTCCTAAACATGAATGCAATGTGTTGGTCCTTTTTATTCAATGCTCACATAAACTGACCCTGTTTAATATCAAAGTATAACTACAGTGACAGTATTAAGATAATTCTCTATCTGGACTTCACATAATTTGTAAAAAATCATCAACCATGAACACAATGCACATATACGTTCAGATGAGCAGGACAATATATTACTTACAATGGTATATCATAGTGTAGTAAATAAAAGTAATAAAATGTGATTTAAAAGTTTATAAATATGTACAATGGTTGACTTTTAAATATTATGCATTCTGTCAGACTCTGCTTTTAAAAATCATAATAAAAAAAGATTGTTTAAGTGATGCAACAGGAGCACAGTCAAAGATTCAATTGTTGCAAACATACTCAGAACTAAGCTCTCAGGAACTGTCTCAGTAACCTGTCAGCAGCTGCATGCCAACACTTCTTTCACTCACCAATGATTATTTGTTATCCAGTAAAATAAAAATTATTTTTGATAATCAAAATTCTTAGCATTAAAAAGCCTTTATATTTTATCATGAAACATATTTTAAATATTCATAGCTTTCCACCAGGTACAAAACACTGCATCAATTTGTGGGTTATTTCTTTTTATTATGAATTGGTATTCAATTTTAACTTTTTCCTATCTTAATATTTTTCTTCTTTATATTTTGATTTCATGATTGGTGTTCACTCATAGATTGTTTTCCTATAAGTCTGATTGATTGTGTATTTACTTAATAATTATTAGATCTAATCTGCAAACAGTTTTTAGGATCCTTACCCCTATACTTATAACTATAGCCACGTATAATTTTATATTACCCCTTTTTATTATTTTAAGCATTTACTATCATTGACTATTTACTATTCAACATTATTAGCATATGGCTAATAAGCTAATCATTTAGGATCATAATGGCCACATGAAAAGGACTTGGTGTATTTCTTCTATAACCTATCTCTGAAAGAATGTATGCTTTTTCCAGATCATTTCTTTTACATCTTGATAAGGGAGCAATCAGGATAATGCAGTATAAACTGCACTAAGGTTAAAGTAATAGCTACTAGTCTAATAAATAATATAATAAAATCTAGTTTAGAAATTTTCTAGCTATCCAAAAGTATAAAAGTACTCGGAGTAAGTTAAAAGTTTTATTTGACTCTATTCTGTTTGTTTGTTTGTTTGTTTGTTGAGACAGGGTCTCTTGGCAGCCTTGGCTGTCCTGGACTCACTTTGTAGACTACGATGGCTTCAAACTGCCTGCCTCTGCCTCTTGAGTGCTGGGATTAAAGGCGTGCACCATCATGCCCAGCTGACTCTCTTTATTCTTGACACCTTTCTAGCCGTAAACTGTTCCAAAGGCAGCTTCTGATTCCATTCTACATTCTAACTCATTCTCTCCTCTTATTTCTAGTCTACTTTTCTCAGTTTAAGCCTCTTCCTATCCTCTTCAGTAAGTGTTCACACATCTTCATGCCATGGCATGACTTAGGGCTGTCATGTTCTCTGATCTCTCTGCTGGATGTATCTCACCACACCCCTCCATTTCCTGTATCCTTTCCAGACTACAGCAGTCCTCAGAATCACCCTTTCTGATATTACTCTAGTCACTACCTAGTGTCTGTTAACTTTTGGAAATGACTGCAATTCTCTTCTTCTGCTCCGGCTCTTTGACAGGACCTGATGTCATTATTGTGACTTGACTATAAGCCTCCTACTAAGTCTTGTGATTTCAATCCCTGCAACTTCAACTGAGATAAAGAAGTTTCTCAACACTATCAAAAAAAAACCCAAAATAAATAATATTCCATGAAATCAACAATCAAAATGAACACATACTTTTCAAAACAGATGCTAGCTACTAATGAAACAAAACCTATGTGAAGAACATCTGCCTCCAGAAAAAGTAATTAGCACATACTGTTATAATAATGGGAATATAGAGTTTGAATTTTTCTGTAAGATTTTAGTAACAGTTTAGAAACCCACACCCACTAAGTTGGTAATTCATGGCCCTGGTGTTCTCATGAAAATTACGCAATATTTATTTATCCCAGAGTGATACACAAGAAATAACCTAGGAATTAGGATAGCTACATTTCCTTTTTTAACCTAAAAGACATTTTTATTTCATATTTTACATATACATTTATATTATTACACATATATACAATAGATAACCGATAGCAAGAAGAACCATGACACAATCAGGAATTATATAAATGTTACATTCTTAGTGTTTTGGCTATTTGTATATGGCAGCCTTGAAAAAGACATCTTTCCTACCTTGGTGCATCTAAATTTCTGAATGTAAATCAGTCTCATCACATATGTCATTATTAATTTAGAACACCTATCTAGACATAAAAGCATATTAACCCATAAACAATTAAGCTTTGAAAAACTCAAGTGACACCACATGCTGACGAGGATGTGGAGAGAGAGGAACACTCCTTCATTGCTGGTGGGAGTGCAAACTAGTACAACCACTTGGAAAATCTATCTGGAGCTATATCAGAAAACTGGGAATACGGCTTCCTCAAAAGCTAGCTATTCCACTCCTTGGAATATACCCAGAAGATGCTCCAGCATACAACAAGAACATTTGCTCAACCATGTTCATAGCAGCCTTATTCATAATAGCCAGATCATGGAAACAGCCTAAGTGTCCCTCAGTCGAAGAATGGATAAAGAAATTGTGGTACATTTACACTATGGAATACTACTCAGCTATTAAAAACAGGGAAATCCCGAAATCTGTGGACAAATGGATTGAACTAGAAATGATCATAACGAATGACTTAACCCAGAAGCAGAAAGAGTCAAATGGTATATACTCACTTATATCTGGACACTTGCCCAAGGAGCATGTCCCATGAAAGTCTTCACTTACCAGGAAAGTGTGACACAGGGGAAGACTTACTATTGGGACTCTAGGTGAGAGAAACAAGGGATAATGGGGAAATAGAAGGATCCAGAGTGTCCTAGAAACCTACAATTAGAACATTATGATGGGCAGATCTGGGCCCAGGGGTCCTACTCAAACTATGACACCAGCCAAGGACAACACATGCAGTAAACTTTGAACCTCTACCCAGATCTAGCCAATGGACAGGACATTCTCCACAGTTGAGTGGAGAGTGGGGACTGACTTTCCCACAAACTCTGGTTCCCCATATTTGACCACATTCCCTGGATGAGGAGGCCTGGTGGCACTCAGAGGAAGGATAGCAGGCTACCAAGAAGAGACTTGATACCCTATGAGCATATACAGGGGGAGGAGGTCCCCCTCAGTCATAGTCATAGGGGAGGAGAGTAAGGGGAAAATGGGATGGAGGGAGGAATGGGAGGATACAAGGGATGGGATAACAAATGAGATGTAATATGAATAAATTAATAAAATATATTTTAAATAAATAAATAAATTATATTATTACATTAAAAAACAATTAAGCTTTGTTGTAAAACTAAGCTATCTGGTCTTCAACCCCATCAGAGACTTGAGAAGGAATAATATTGATTACCTGAGTATATCAGGATGGCAGGTTAGTAGCTTTCCAAATGAGAAGATGACAGAGATTGTTTGCTACCTGAATAGTCACCCAAAACTCTATTAAATGTTGGATCATCTTCATCCTTCTGACCCAATATATCTGACAGACATACTTCTGAGGCAGGAACTATTGAGGACTTGCTTACTCTGTCTTGGCAGAGTTTGGCCTTCAACTGTGCCTGCATCCAAGATTGTCCTTTTTAGGCAGAATTCTGTCTGTGGTAGAAATGAGGACATTTTGCCCAGGGGTTTGTCTGCCACATTTGAAGCCATCTCCATAAGGAGGTTCTTTGATGCTCATCATCCTCTTTGAGGTAGATTGGGTGTTGCCAGGAGTTAGCCTGTCTCATTGTCAATGAATCTTTAAAGTAATAAAAAATATTTTAAATGCCACATTATGCATGTCTCTAGGGTTTTTGTAGACCTTATCTTTCTATAGAGTCATATCTATCTGCTGTACCTAAGATGTATATCTTTTGATAAAAGTAGACTAGCAATTACATGACTATGATTTAATCTACTAACCTTTAATTTGTATAACTTATGTCTCCTAAAAAGCTTGTTATAGCACTTTCAAAGCATTGGAATTAAACCTTGTATTGTAATTGAGTTATGGATATATTAACTCATAAAATATATATATGTGTATGAAATGTGTGTGAAGAATAATCTTACATTTGAATTCTATGCCACTGTATCTAGAACTTATTTTGCATCTATATACAAAATTCTATACCAGTGAATTAAAAATATTTTGTGAGTGAGGCATTAAGTTGAGGAGTAGATTTACTTAATCTACTTTTTGTTCTATCTTCCCTATATATTTCTATATTCCCCCTTCTTACTTTTCAACCCCTTTCTCCAAACAGGATGTCAATGTCCAGTATGCTGCGAGGAATGCATCCTGTCAGGTCTGACCCAATGTCAATGTCTGGTTCTTTTGTTCTGAAAGGATATAATTTCTCATAAGCATTATACAGTCCTAAATTAAAAGTGTATAAAAGATGTGTGTGATGCATGGAACAATTAAGGCTGGATTTCTGCTTTTTGTATGAGCAGGAAAAGAAAACATCTGTACATCTTCATTCATGCTCTATGAAGAATGGCATCTAATGGTAATTCATACGGGTTCTGTAGTCAACAAGAATCATTGTCTATGCCTAGACATTCATATTTAGCCCGTCTCTGAGCTAGTCCCATATGGTGGGATTAGCAATACAAGTTACCTGCTTCTTCTGCAGTTTAAATTCTTCACAACCTGATTGTAGCCCCCTCCCTCATTCCCTCCTGATCTCTCCTGCCTCCCTCATCCCCTCTCCCTCCCTCCTTTAGTACTCAGACAGAGGAGCCCTCTTCCCCTAATATCTGACCTCAGCATATCAAGCCTCATCTGTATTAGCTGTAACCTCTTCATCTGTAGCCTGGCAAGGCTATCTTGCCAGGGGAAAGTGATCTAAGTTTGGTGGACAGAGTGCATGTCTGAGGTAGTCCCTACTCCCCACACATGGGATCCACAAGGTGACTGTGCTACTACATCCGAGCAGAGACTTGGTCCACATCTGACTCTGTTCTGTAGTGTAGTTATCCTGTATTATGTGGCTAATTTCTGATTATGAGTGAGTATATACCATACGTGTCTTTCTGGGTCTGGGTTACCTCACTCAGGATGATCTTTTCCAGTTCCATCCATTTGCCTGCAAATTTCAATATTTCCATGGCTTTAATAGCTGAATAGTATTCCATTGTGTAGATGTACCACAGTTTCTTTATCCATCCTTTGGTTGAGGGATATCAGGTTGTTTCCAGATTCTGGCTATTACAAATAAAGCTGCTATAAACATAATTGAGCAAATGTCCTTATTGTATGGTGGAGTATCTTTCGGGTATATGCCCAGGAATGGTATGGCTGGGTCTTGAGGAGGAATTATTCCCAATTTCCTGAGAAAGGACCAGATTGATTTCAAAAGTGGTTGTAGAAGTTTGCACTCCCACCAGCAATGTAGGAATGTTCCCCTTTCTCCACATCCTTGCCAGCATGTGCTGTCACCTGAGTTTTTGATCCTGGCCATTCAAATAAGGTGTAAAATGGAATCTCAGAGTCGTTAGAGTTGCATTTCCCTGATAACTAGGGATGTTGAGCATTTCTTTAAGTGGTACTCAGCCATTTGATATTCCTCTAAAGGGAATACTCTAGTTCTGTACCCCATTTTTAGTTGGATTATTGGGTTTCGTGGTGTTTAATTTCTTCATTTCTTTATATATTTTGGAAATTAGCCCTTTGTCCGATGTTGGGTTGGTGAAAATCTTTTCCCAGTCTGTAGGCTGTTGCTTTGTCTGTTGACAGTGTCCATCGCCTTACAGAAGCTATTCAGTTTCATAACATCCCATTTACTGATGGGCCTGAGCTGCTGGTGTTTCTGTTCAAGAAGTTGTCTCCTGTGCTGATGAGCTCAAGGCTCTTCCAACAGATTTAGTGTGTCTGGTTTTATGTTGAGGTCTTTAATCCATTTGGACTTCAGTTTTGTGCAGGTGATAGATATGGATCTATTTTCATTTTTCTATATGTAGCCATCCAGTTAGACGAGCACCATTTGTTGAAGATGCTATCTTTTTTCATTGTATGGATTTGGTTTCTTTGTCAAAAATCAAATGTCCATAGGTATGTGGGTTTATGTCTGGGTCTTCAATTCGATTCCACTGATCAACCAACCTATTTCTATGCCAGTGCCATGCTGATTTTATTACTGTTGCTCTATAATATAGCTTGAGATCCGGGATGGAGAATCTTCCAGAAGATCTTTTATTGTACAGTTTCATTTTAGCTACTCTGCATTTTCTATTTTTCCATATGAAGTTAAGAGTTTATCTTCCAAGGTCAGTAAAGAATTATGTGGGTATTTTGATGGGAACTGCATTGAATCTGTGCATTGGTTTTGGTAAGATGGCCATTTTTACTATGTTGATTCTACTGATCCATGAGCATGGGGCATCTTTCCAGAAGTTAGCTACATTTCTTATTTATTCATCCATTCACATATACACAAATACACACAGACACACCTCTCCAGAGTTACCAATACTAACTGATCAACACTTGTCAACGTAATCATATGTGCATTTGAAGTGAAGGCTTCAAAGATTTCCTTTTCTTTTTAACTGTACTCAAATACAAACTCTCACTTGAGGGGTAAAACTTTATTTTTTTTATCATGGCCTATTGAGAACAAGACTAAGTCCCATTGCAGGCTGTCTGGATGAGAACTGGTAGGGCTGTGGTCATATGGTGGGGGAGGAGATCCCCTTCTGCCAGCTGTCTAGGTGAGGGGAATACGGAGGGAGGGAGGGCAGGAATGGAAAGATACAAGAGAGGGATAACAATTGGGGTGTAATCTGAATAAATTGCAATAAATTAAATTTTTAAAAAAGACTTAAGTCCCTGTAGAACAGTTCTCTATAATGTAAAGACAGATAACATGGTCTGTCATCCTTTATATACAGAAATGTTGAACAGTGAAGAATGTTACTTGTGTAAGTCAGATTCTGATACCATATAAATGTTAGCAGCTTTTTCAATAAGTAAAAAGCTCTTCCATGGCTACAAAGGGAACATGCCACAGCTCAAAAGTCCCAAAAGTAATGAAGTACAATTACAATGTTTAAATATATTTCATTACCATACTTAAGTTTTAAGAAATCTTTTAAATACTGATTTTAAAATATATTTATACATATCTAAAGCAATTCTATTTAAAAAAATAGATTTCAACTTCATATAGAAAAAAAAGCCCAGAATAGCTAAAACAATCCTGTACAATAAAAGATCCTCCAAAGGACTCTCCATTCCTGATCTCAAACTGTACTATAGAGCAATAGTAATCAAAACAGCATGGTACTGGCACAGCAAGAGGCTAGCTGATCAATGGATTCGAATCAAAGACCAAGAAATGAATCCACACAGATATAGTCACTTCATTTTTGACAAAGACGCCAAATCTATTCAATGGAAAAACAATAGCATCTTCAACAAATGGTGCTGTTCCAGCTGGATTCTATGTGTAAAAAAATTCAATTAGACCCATCTTTGTCACCATGCACAAAACTCAAGTCCAAGTGGATTAAAGACCTCAACATAAAACCAGAGACACTAAATCAGTGAGAAGAAAAAGTGGGGAAGAGTCTGGAACACATTGGCACAGGAGACAACTTCCTGAACAGAACACCCACAGCCCAGGCCTTAATGTCAGCAATTAATAAATGGGACCTCATGAGGCTGAGAAGCTTCTGTAAGGCAGGAGAGACTGTCAACAGAACAAAGAGACTGCCTACAAACTGGGAAAAGATCTTCACCAACCCTACATCTGACAAAGGGCTAATATCCAAAATATACAAAGAAATGAAGAAATTAAACACTACCAAACCAAATAACCCAATTAAAAAATGGAGTTCAGAGCTAAACAGACAATTCTCAACAGAGGAATATCAAATGGCTGAGAAACACTTAAAGAAATGCTCAATGTCCTTAGTCATCAGGGAAATGCAAATCAAAACGACTCTGAGATTCCATCTTACACCCATCAGAATGGCTAAGATCAAAAACTCAAGTGACAGCGTATGCCGGCAAGGATGTGGAGAAAGGGGTACACTCCTTCATTGCTGGTGGGGGTGAAACTTGTACAACCACTTTTGAAATCAATCTGGCACTTTCTTAGAAAACTGTGAATAGGGCTACCTCAAACCCAGCTATTCCACTCCTTGAAGTATACCCAAAAGATGATCCACCATGGGAGGAGACAAGCAAGGGGTTAGCAATTGAGATGTAATCTAATTTAAAAAAAAACAAGGACATTTGCTCAACCATGTTCATAGCAGCCTTATTCATAATAGCTAGAACCTGGAAACAACCTAGATGTCCCTCATTTGAAGAACGGATAAAGAAACTATGGTTCATTTACACAATAGAATACTACTCAGCTATTAAACCCAAGGAAATCTTGAAATTTGCAGGCAAATGGATGGAACTGGAAATGATCGTCATGAGTGAGTTAACCTAGACCCAGAAAGATACACATGGTATATCTTTGTATCACTTATAAATAGACATTAGCCCAACATGGATGTCCTCTGAGAATCTTCACTCAGCAGAGGATTGGGCAGATGCTGGGACTTCCTATTGGGACTCTAAGTGAAAAGCATATGGGAGAATGGGGAAATAGAAGGACCCAGAAGGTCCTAGAACCCTACAAGAAAATCATCAAGGCTGGTGGATCCGCACCAGACAGCCTGCACAAACTACTGTACTAAGAAAGGACAATGCATGCAGTAAACCTAGACCCCCTATTCAGATCTAGGCAATGGATAGTGCATTCTATACAGTTGAGGGGAGATCAAGGACTGCCTGGGACATGAACTCTGGTGCCCCCTATTTGACCATTTCTCCTTGGTGGAGAGCCCTGGTGGCACTCGGAGGAAAGGTAAGCAGGCTACCAGGATGAGACTAAACAGGCTATGGATCTAGGGAGAGACCAAATACTACTGTTCTGCTAAAGGAACACAGCAATAAAATGACTCCAAACAACCTTCTGTCTGTTATATTCATAGGTCATTCTTGCTCAGCCACTATCAGAGAAGCTTCATCCAGCAGTACACAAGAACAAATACAGAGGCCTACAACTAGACAATGCGCAAAAAGTAAGAGACGCTGAAATATTCAGTCCTTACTGAGATGTCTCCCTCAGTGAACCTTGCAGATGAGAAGGCAGAAAGACTGTAAGATCCACTAGGCATGGAAGACACCAACAAAACCAGGCCTTCTAGATACAATAGGACTAACACACATGTGAACTCACAGAGACTGTGCCAGCATACACAGGGCCTGCATATGTCTAAGCCAAATGAGATTCCAGTGCTGAGTGAACAAAAGCCCTACTTCTAACCCAGAGGCAATCTCCAAATAACAACTATTTACAAAGAAAAATTAGTTTACTCCAATGGAGTCTCACTGGGTATACAAACCACACTTAAGGGCAGGACCCATGTGCAGCAGTATATGACCAACACAAAACATTCTCACTAGTATCTTTGGAAGGTTTTTGTCTCATAAGTCTTTGTCTAGGTATTTTGTTTTGTTTCTTGGTTTTTTTTTTAATCTTACACATCTTTTCGTATATATTATGGTTTTCAATTTTGTGATTTTATGGGATATCTCTGTGTGTGAGCATGTGTGTGTCAACTATATGTAGTGTGTGTGTGTGTGTGTGTGTGTGTGTGTGTGTTTTCTTTGGCATTTTTTCTGTTTGTCTTATTCTATTACAGTTTGTTTGTTTGAGCTGTCTGTTTTCTAAGGAGAGAGAAGGAAAGCCTGTGGACTTGGGTGGGTGGGGACTTGAGAAAGATTCAGGAAGTCTTGAGGATAAAAAACTGTGAACAGGAAAAAAAACTATTTTCAACAGAAATTAAAATTATTTTTAAACTTATGCTAAATAAATCACAGTAATGTGAAGTATGAACAGATCATTGAGTCTAGAGAAAGTGGATATATAATGGAAATGTTATCTTAGTTGCTAGAAAAAATCATTAATTATAACCAAAAAGTTAACTCGATATATAGGCAGAGTTGAAATTATTTTTTTTAGATACAGAGTTTATTAAATGCGTATGGGGAGAGAAGGAAAGCGGGAAGGGGTACCCCAGAGAGAAACAGAGAGAATCAGAGGAGAGAGAGAGGTGAGAGGGGGGAGCTGAAATTACTTTTATACCTTACATTATAGACAAAAGTAAGTCCCAGGTGTTCTAATATCCTAAAGTCAAATCATTATTTAATTAAAATCTGCAATAATATTTTGTTTTAAGTTATCAAAAAGGAATCTCATTGACAAAAATATACATTACATATTATTTAAATAGTAGTAATTTCTGTTAATTCTATACAGCCTAAATAAACAGATTTAACTTTAAGACATGACTTGCAAAACCAAAGAAATCAACTAGAATACAAAAATAACTCCTTTAAAAATACAACTGAGAAAAATCATGGACAAAGGCAACTTAACCTTAAGTACAGGAAAAGTAGAAACACTGAGCAATATTCTATCCCATGAGGATGTGGGAAGATGAGTGCACTAGGCTCAGCTAGTGAGTTCTGAGTGCTGTGTGAGTGACAAGGAGAATAATCAGGTCCTCCTACATGGAGCCTCTACCTCTGAGTAAGCATGAAAACAGGCATATAAAATGGCATTTGTCATACACAAACCATAAAATAAAGTGAACTAAGGCACAATTAAAATGAAAATAAATTATCAGTGAATAAAACTAATGTCTGAGTGAATAAAAACATAAAAATTAACTGAACTGAACTAATAAATAAAGTAAACACATTAAAGAGAATCACAGACAGGGCAAAAATGGCAAGAAACAGATGCCAAAAGACTGCACAACAGAAGAAACTCAAGGCATAACCAGAAAACATAGGACAGGTAGATAATGTGAAGCCAAGGTATTTAAACTTTAAATGCCAATCTAAAATAGATTAAATATAATCAACCTCTTATATAGGCATAACTTGCAGAATTCAAATGTTAATTTTAAGAATAAATTTAATATTTTAAATAAAATGAGGCAATAAAAAGGAGATCAGTTACATAAAAAATTTATAATCCAACTATGAAAGCTGCAGCTGGTAAAATCAATGAAAATAGAAGAACAATGAACACTAAAAATCATCTCATTTATGAAATTGATAAAAATAACATCTCTGGAAGTTAATTAAAAACTTTTAACAACCTAGAGAATATTAATATAAGAAAATCAACAGCGAATATCCAAAAGCTCAATCCTAGAGGCAGAATTGGCTCCTGTAGTCTTTCCCCTCCAGTGCAGACCTCAGTACTCTTTCTGATATGCTCGGGGGATGGCTGAGAGCTCGGACATGGGCTGTTCCTAAGGACACAAACTGAGAGCCTTCCGGAGCAAGAAGAAACCTTCCCAAACACTGATCACAAAACTTATGGGGCCAAAGACACTCTGGGTATGCAAAGAGGCTCTGAAGTTGCCTGTAGCCTTAAGCTCACAACTAACCCTAACAAGCTGGCCCAGCCTTTGCCCACATCCAGGTCCAACTTAAAAAACAAGGATGAAAACAAACTTCAGCAAGGCTCACTATCACCCTGGAATAGAGAAAGTTCCAATATTAGAGAGCATGGGAAACTTCTCCAATTCAGATGGTGTTTCAACATTCCTTAAACCTTTGTTTTTTACTGTATGTATAGTATATTTTATATTTCAAAGACCTTTGAATTATATTTATTCTTTAAATGACTATCTAATATTGCTCACATAGTTCCCTCTATTTTGAATCAGATATATTTTGCCCATGGTTCTTTTCCTCAAATTCTTTCTTCTTTCATTTCAACTTACTTTAAACTAGCTTTCTTTTCTTGTATATTGTTTGATCTTAATTCTTCCTACTTCCTTTCTTTGTCCTCTCCTTTATTTCTTTCATTTATTTGGTTTTTTCTTTACTGAATATTTATTATACTTTATTATACTTTATTGACATTTTCTTTTCTCTGCTTATTGTTAGTATATTATTTGACTTTGACTTTAACTATATTTCTGCATTTGGTGTATTTTGGTATTTTTACTATTATAAAACTGTTTTCTCCTACCTCAGTAGGACTGGAAATTGAGCCTTCAATTTCCTTTATAAAGTAGGTCACTATGAAGACCCCATGGAATAAATATCCACTCATACTCACACACACAATTGCAACTTAGAAACACACATGCATGTGCACGCGCACACACACACACACACATATACACACACACACGCACACGCATACACACATGCAGGAAGAACCAATTTAAAAAAAGACTTCTCCAAAAGTTTCAAAGCACTCAATAACTACAACAAAAGATTCTAAAATGGCTAAAATGCCAGACAAAAATTTCAAAAGTCTTGCTCTACAAAACATCATTGGCATTTGCTGCTCCCGCAACCCATCACCAGGAACAATGAAGAGAAGAGAGGTGAATCCATAATAGGGAGAATTGAGCAAGCAATGAACAACTGGTTAAGGGAAACCAACCATTGGTTGAACAAATACCTAGAGGAACCAGTTTTGAGGAGAAGTTGAAGAACAGAGGAAAAATAAATACTTGGAGACTCAGGCATATGTGGTACTTTGTTTTCTGGCTCTCTGGCTCTGTCTCAGTCTTGCCTGCTATCTGTCTGACTCCTTGTTCATGGTCATCCATCTTTCTCTCTCTCCTCCTGCTTGTTGTTCCCCATCTTTCTATCTCTCTTGCTGTTCCCCATCTTTCTATCTCTCTTGCTGTTCCCCATCT
>OU015747.1:41984105-42007675 GCA_907169655.1 Acomys percivali | reverse complement strand
TCTCTTGCTGTTCCCCATCTTTCTATCTCTCTTGCTGTTCCCCATCTCACTGTAGCTTACTCTCTCATGTCTGTTACTTGCTTTCCCTTCTCCTTGGGCCAAGTTCAGTATTTTATTAAAATGAAGTTCAATTTTTTCATTACAGATTACATCATGATTTTTCTCATCTTTTACAATCAATAGTGCATTAAGAAGATAACAAAGCATGCAGCACATATACTAAAATTGGAATGATACAGAGAAGATTAGCATGGGCCCTGTGCAAGGATGACATGCATGTTCGTGAAGTGTTCCATATTTTTGATGAAGGAAATCAATAAAACTGTTCAAGCTCTGGAGGCCTATAAAGAGGCAATGGAAGAAACTCAGGAATATACAAAAAATCATATGAAAGAAGTAAATAAAGTTCACCTTCAGTTCAAGATCTGAAGATGAAAATGGATTCAATGATAAATGCACAGACAGAAAAAAAAAAACGGGAATGTGAGAGCTCAGAGAGGAAGGAAAGCAACACAGAGGCGAGCCTGTCTAACAGAATCCAAGAGATGGAGGAACAAATCTCAGGTCTAGAAGATATAATCACAGATCTTGAAGCAACCATTAAAGAAAATGCTAAATCTGGAAAAATCCTGACACAAAACATCCAAGAAATCAAGGACACCATGAAAAGAAATCTGAGGATAATAGGAATTGAGGAAAGAGAAGATGCCAGACTCCAAGGCCCAGAAATTATTTTCAACAAAATCATAGAAGAAACCTTCCCCAATCTAAAGAAAGAGATGCCTATAAACATACAAGAGGCCTACAGAACACCAAATAGAATAGACCATAAAAGAATAACTTCCCATCACATAATAATCAAAACACAAAATATACAGAACAAAGAAAAAGTATTAAAAGCTGCAAGGGAAGGGGGCCAAATAACATTTAATGGCAAACCTATCAGAATTACACCTGAATTCTCAGCCGAGACTATAAAAGCCAGAAGGGCCTGGACAGAGATACTGCAAACCCTGAGAGACCACAGATGCCAGGCCAGACTACTTTACCCAGCAAAACTGTCAATAGCCATTGAAAAGGAAACAAAATATTCCATAACAAAAACAATTCAAACAGTACCTATCCACAAATCCAGCTTTATAGAAAGTACTAGAAGGAAAACTCCACCCTAAGGGGACAAGCTACAACCAAAACTACACAGAAAATAGATAACGACACAATTACGAAACACAACGACACAAACGCTCTACTGGAACCACCATCAAAATTAAGGCTCTTAACAGTCACTGATCATTAATATGTCTCAAGATCAATAGTCTCAATTCTCCAATAAAAAGACACAGACTAACTGAATGGATGCACAAACAACATCCAACATTCTTCTGCATTCAAGAAACACATCTCACCCATAATGATAGACATTAACTCAGGGTTAAAGTCTGGAAAAAATATTCTAAGCAAATGGTCACAAGAAGCAAGCAGGCATAGCCATTTAATATCTAACAAAATAGACTTTCAACCAAAATTAATCAAAAGGGATGCAGAAGGACACTTCATACTCAACAAAGGTAAAGTCAACCAAGATGACATCACAATTCTGAACATCTATGCTCCCAATACAAAGGCACCCACACTTGTAAAAGATCTGCTAATGAAGGTGAAACCACACATAGATCCCCACACAGTAATAGTGGGAGACTTCAACACCTCACTCTCACTGAAGGATAGGTCAGTGAAACAGAAACTAAGCCGAGAAATTTCATCATTAATCAATGCCATGAGTCAAATGGATCTAACAGATATATACAGAACCTTTCACCGAAACAAAAAGGAATATACCTTCTTCTCTGCACCCCATGGAACCTTCTCCAAAATTGATCACATAGTAGGTCACAAAGCAAGCCTCAACAGATACAAGAGGACTGAAATAATACTTTGTATCCTATCAGATCACCATGGTCTTAAGGCTGAATTCAACAACAACAGAAATAACAAAAAGGCTACACATACATGGAAACTAAATAACTCTCTACTTAATGACACCTGGGTCAGGGAAGAAATAAAGAAAGAAATCAAGGAGTTTCTGAAATTCAATGAAAATGAAGAAACAACATACCCAAATTTGTGGGACACATTGAAAGCATTGCTAAGAGGAAAATTCATAGCACTAAGTGCCTTTAAAAAGAAATTGGAAACATCCCACATAAGCAACTTAACGACACAGATGGAAGCCCTAGGAAAAAAAGAAGCAGATACACCCAAGAGGAGTAGACGTCTGGAAATAATCAAACTCAGGGCTGAAATCAATAAATTAGAAACTAAGAAAACAGTCCAAAGAATCAACAAAACCAAGAGCTGGTTCTTTGAGAAAATCAACAAGATAGACAAGCCATTAGCCAAACTAACTAAAACGCAGAGAGACAGTATCCAAATCAACAAAATCAGAAATGAAAAAGGAAACAAAACAACAGACACTGAAGAAATACAAAGAATCATAAGATCCTACTTTGAAGGCATATATGCCACAAAATTTGAAAATCTAAGGGAAATGGACGATTTTCTTGATCAATTCCACTTGCCAAAATTGAGCGAAGAACAGATAAACAAGCTAAATAGTCCCATTTTTCCCCTATAGAAATAGAAGCAATCATGATAGTCTCCCAACCAAAAAAAAAAAAAAGCCCAGGGCCAGATGGTTTCAGTGCAGAATTCTACCAGACCTTCACGGATGTGATAATACTGATACTCTACAAACTACTCCAAAAGATAGAAATGGATGGAACATTACCAAATTCATTCTATGAGGCCATAGTCACATTGATACCTAAACCTCACAAAGACCCAACAAAGAAAGAGAATTTCAGACCAATTTCTCTTATGAACATTGATGCAAAAATACTCAATAAATTACTTGCAAAACGAATACAAGAACATATCAAATATATCATTCACCATGACCAGGTAGGCTTCATTCCAGGCATACCAGGATGGCTTAATATACAGAAATCCATCAATGTAATCCACCATATAAACAAACTGAAAATAAAAAACCACATGATCATCTCCTTAGATGCAGAGAAAGCATTTAATAAAATCCAACACTCATTCATGCTAAAAGTTTTTGGAGAGATCAGGGACACAAGGCACATACCTCAACATAAGATAGGCTATAAACAGCAAGCCAATAGCCAAAATAAAATTAAATGGTGAGATACTTAAGGAAATTCCTCTAAAATCGGGAACAAGGCAAGGCTGCCCACTCTCTCCATATCTCTTCAATATAGTACTGGAATTTCTAGCCAGAGCAATAAGGCAACAGAAGGAGATCAAGGGTATCCAAATAGGAAATGAGGAAGTCAAATTGTCCCTATTTGCAGATGATATGATAGTGTACATAAGTGACCCCCAAAATTGCACCAGAGAACTCCTACAGCTGATAAACACCTTCAGCAAATTGGCTGGATACAAACTTAACTCTAAAAAGTCAGTAGCCTTCCTATATACAAATGGCAATCATGCAGAGGAAGATATTAGGAGAACTACACCCTTCACATTAGCCACAAGTAATTTAAAATATTTAGGAGTTACTCTAACTAAGCAAGTGAAGAACTTGTTTGAATAAATTTCAAAATTCTGAAGAAAAAGATTGAAGATGACATCAGAAGATAGAATGATCTTCCTTGCTCATGGATCAGGAGAACTAACATAGTAAAAATGGCCGTCTTACCAAAAGCAATTTACAGATTCAATGCAATCCCTATCAAAATACCTACACAATTTTTTAAAGACATTGAAAGTTCAATTCTGAACTTCATATGGAAAAACAAAAAACCCAGAATAGCTAAAACAATCTTGTACAATAAAAGATCCTCCAGAGGAATCTCCATACCTGATCTCAAGCTGTACTATAAAGCAACAGTAATTAAAAACAGCATGGTACTGGCACAGCAATAGGCTGGTTGATCAATGGAATCAAATCGAAGACCCAGAAATGAATCCAAGTTCTTTACAAAGGTACTTAGTGCTATGAACTGTCCTCTCACCACTGATTTCGAATCCAAGTGAATCAAAGACCTCAACATAAAACCAGAGACACTACATCACTTAGAAGAAAAAGTGGGGAGGAGCCTGGAACACATTGGCACAGGAGACAACTTCCTGAAAGGAACTCCAACAGCCCAGGCTTTAAATTCAACAATTAATAAATGGGACCTCATGAGGCTGAGAAGCTTCTGTAAGGCAGGAGACACTGTCAACAGAACAAATTGACAGTCTATAAACAGGGATAGGAGCCTCACCAACCCTGAATCTGACAAAGGTCTAATATCCAAAATATACAAAGAACTCAAGAAATTAAACACCACCAAACCAATAACCCAATTGAGAAATGGGGCTCAGACTAAACAGAGAATTCTCAACAGACGAATATCGAATGGCTGAGAAACACTTAAAGAAATGCTCAATGTCCTTCCTTAGTCATCAGGGAAATGCAAATCAAAACAACTCTGAGATTCCATCTTATACCCATCAGAATGACTTAAGATCAAAAACTTAAGCAAGCGACACCACATGCTGGCGAGGATGTGGGGAGAGAGGAACACTCCTTCATTGCTGGTGGGAATGCAAACTCGTATAGCCACTTTGGAAATCTATCTGGAGCTATATCAGAAAACTGGGAATACGGCTTCCTCAAGACCCAGCTATTCCACTCCTTGGAATATACCCAGAAGATGCTCCAGCACACAAGAACATTTGCTCAACCACATTCATAGCAGCCTTATTCATAATAGCCAGATCATGGAAACAGCCTAAGTGTCCCTCAGTCGAAGAATGGATAAAGAAACTGTGGTACATATACACTATGGAATACTACTCAGCTATTAAAAACAGGGAAATCCCGAAATCTGTGGACAAATGGATTGAACTAGAAATGATCATAATGAATGACTTAACCCAGAAGCAGGAAGAGTCAAATGGTATATACTCGCTTATATCTGGACACTAGCCCAAGGAGCATGTCCCATGAAAGTCTTCACTTACCAGGAAAGTGGGACAGAGGGAAAGACTTCCTATTGGCACTCTAGGTAAGAGAAGCATGGAAGAATGGGGAAATAGACGGATCCAGAGAGTCCTAGAAACCTACAAGAAGAACATTATAATGGACAGATCTTGGCCCAGGGGTCCTTTCAAACTATGGCACCAACCAAAGACAATACATGCAGTAAACTTCGAACCCCTACCTAGATCTAGCCAATGGACAGGACATTCTCCACAGTTAAATGGATACTGGGGACTGACTTTCACATGAACTCTGGTGCCCCATATTTGACCATGTCCCTGGGATGGGGAGGCCTGGTGGCACTCAGAGGAAAGATAGCAGGCTACCAAGAAGAGACTTGATACCCTATGAGCATATACAGGGGAGGTGGTCCTCCTCAGTCATAGTCATAGGGGAGGGGAGTAAGGGGAAAATGGGAGGGAGGGAGGAATGGGAGTATGCAAGTGATGGGATAACAATTTAGATGTAATATGAATAAATTAATAAAATATATTTTTAAAAAAGATAACAAAGCAAGAGAACAATCTAACAAGAAAATACAAACAGTTCTATATAACCTATAATAAAGCATACAGCAAAAATAAATTTCCAAGCAATGGTCAACATAACCTGATTATTATTTCTTAAACAATACTTGGGAAAATTTAATTATAAATTTCCCCGGGCTCAAGCCATTGTGTTTACAAGATGGTCACAGCAATATAGTATGAGCTAAATGTTCTCTAATAAAGAGAAACTTGACGTATTCCCAGTTCCAAACCAATAGGTGTGCTATCCAAACCTAGGCTAGCTGTCAAGGGGTCCCCTCTTGTAAAATATCTGTGAAGTATGACGATCCAAGCCCACCTTCTATTTCTCTCAAAGCAATAGATTCTAACAAAACCTTCCTATGGCTAACAGTATCTTGCCAGGTACTGTTACGTAAAAGTCTTACTTTTTATGCACTTTCTGCTTAGGTGCTCACAGTCAGAGCAAAACAAAACAAAAAACAAAAAAACACAACAACAACAACAAAAAACCCTCTATCATTGTCTTAAGCCTTTGACCAGATGCCCTCTTTCAACATTCTCTGTGGGAAAAGGTTTTCCATGTATAATTTTCACTAGGGCTAAGAAAAGAAAACAGACAGTTTTAGGAGAAAAAGCAGTTTGCTAGACAAAATTACACCTGGACCATACATAATATTTAAGGGCAGTGGTGATCAGCTGGACATCTTTAGCACTTTGTCAAGCAAAGCCTCTGTGACCTATCCTTATGTCTGTGAACAGGCATTAAGCAAGATTCAAACGGATGAAAGAAGTCAATTCAAGACCTGGATGAGAAAGATAACAACCTAGACAGGAAATCAACAGAGACAGAGATTCTTTTTTTTTTTTTTTTGTATTGAAAATAGATTTTTTTTATTAATTTATTCTTGTTACATCTCAATGGTTATCCCATCCCTTGTATCCTCCCATTCTTCCCTTCCTCCCATTTTTCCCTTATTCCCCTCCCCTATGACTGTTCCTGAGGGGGATTACCTCCCCCTGTATATGCTCATAGGGTATCAAGTCTCTTCTTGGTAACCTGCTGTACTTCCTCTGAGTGCCACCAGGTCTCCCCCTCCAGGGGACATGGTCAAATGTGAGGCACCAGAGTACGTGAGAAAGTCATATCCCACTCTCCACTCAAGTGTGGAGAACTAGAGATTCTTAAACAAAATATACAGAAGTTTTAGAAATGAAAAACCTAGTTAATAAAACAGAAATCTCAATGGAAAACAGCACCAATGGACTAGAATAGGCAAAGGAGGAACACAAGAGATCGAAGGCTGGGTTCAGAATTAACATAGTCACATAGCAACAAAGAAAAGAAACCAAAACAAAGACCTCTGGGACATAAATTATATGAGGAATTTAGAAACACTAATAGGCATGGGAAAAACCTCTCTGTGTCATATTAAGGTTAAAATACTAAGAATAGAGAAGAAAGAAAGAATGCTCAAAACACCAGGAAGAAGTACCAAGTTAACAGTTTACTTCTCAGCAAAGAATTTAAATTCCAGGAGAATATGGCCTAATATATTTCAAGTCCTGAAACAAAATAACTGTTTACAGGACTACTAAATCTAACAAAGTTATCCTTTGAAAATAAAGGATAAAGAAAAATCTATGATAATCTTAAACTAAACAAAACCAGCAACTACAGAAGAAACCAAACAGAATAGGAAACAGAAGATGAAGAAACAGACACAAGCATAGTAGGTCAGCAATGAGTAAATTTCACTGGGAGAATAGGTAACAAATGATACTCAAGTTTTATTAATTCAGCAAGCCTCACAGAAAGGAAAAGTTAAATTACTCTCAATAGTAATCTTAAATGTAGACTGGCAACTGGCTAGATAGTTTAAGAAAAAAATCCAATTACTTTCTCTATTTAAAAAAATCTCACCTCACTTGCAAACAGAAAGACTAAAGGTAAATGATATAAAATGATATTCTAAGTAAAAGAAATTTAAAACTAAGTACAGGTTTCTATGCTCATACCTAGCAAAGCATATATCCAAGCCTATGTTAGTCAGAAATGATAAAGGTCATGGGATTCTAACAAATGCAACAGTCCTTCACAAAGACAAAATGATTATAAATAGATATGAATTGAATATTAGATTACCCAATTGCATAAAACAAACTTTTGAACATAAAGGTAAAAACCGGTCTGGATGAGTACTAATGGGTAATTTCAATATCCCATTCTCATTAGCCAGTAGATTATTCAGGGTAAAGAAATAAATAACTGGAAAGCCAGGGATACATTGATAAAAATGAATTTAGTTGTCAGACATCTATATGACATACTGTGGAGCCGTGAAAGCCAGCCCTAAGCTGATGGCTCTGTGTTTTTACCTGCCCAGAAATGAACTGCTGTATCCCACACATTAAAGTGCTCAGAACTGAGTAATAATTAGCACAGGTCCCCAGTGATGACTAAAGAAACTTTGTATGGAGCCAGGAGTCCTTTAAGAGCCATTGACTTTTGGCTCTGGAATGCCTAGACAATTCTAGCGGCCTGCAGGTGAGATAAGAGAAGGCTGATGGGCTGTGAGGTATTGACAGCAGCCTTTGCCTCTGTAAAACTTGCTTATCACTATGGTAAAGGTATGAAATGGTCTTTTTATTTATTACTATATAGTAGGAAAGGAAAAAAGCTGAGGGAAGTAAAACAATTTTGCTGCCCAGCTGTGGATTCCATGGATGGTGGTAATGCACACCTTTCTGATGCCCGCCTTTAAAACCCCACTTTAACCACCACCGCCCTTCCACATGGCACACTGTCTGGCTAGCAGATAAATTGAATTCATTTAATATATGTTCACTTCCAGAAACTGGAAATAGCCTAGAAACCCATCAGCAGATGAACAGGTTAGGGAAACATGGATCATTTAAACAATGGAACATTATTCACCTGCTCAAAAATAATCATGAAATTTACAGGTAAATAGATGAAACTTTCAAAAAATCATCCTGTGTTAAGTAACCCTGAAATCTATAATGTATCTGCTTGCATAATCCACTGGTGCAATAGTGGCTTAAGGAAAGAAGAAAAAAGAAAGAAAAGAACACACAAATAAGAAAGAAAAAAGCCAAATCACCTCTACCAAGCAACATCACACTTCAATTGCCCTAAAGACACCACTAGAACAGTTTTAGCTTAGTAAGCAAAATATCTGGACAAAATGCAACATACTAATTTCAATTGCTTCTCTATATAGAAACATGCTTAGAACGAAACGAGACAATCAAACCCACTCACACTAGCACTTAACATCACCTAGGAAAAACATAAAAGATAACTACAATAAAAAAAAAACTTGAAAACACCAAAGAAAGAAACTTAGTAGGATATTATTCAAAGACAGACTCCTATGTTCATGGATTGCCAAAATTAATATCATGGATGTGTCTTTATAACTGAGGACAACCTACAGATTCAATGTAATCTCCACTAAAATGCCAATGGCCTTTTTCACAGAAATATTTTTTAAAAATTTAAAAACTCCTAAGTGAGTTCAAAAAATTCCAAATAGCCAAAGCCACCCTGAGGAAAAAGGTAGCACCGTTGGAACTATTACAATATTAAATTTTTAATTATATGACAGAGTAACAGTAAAAAACACCTAATACAGGCACAAAACAGACAGACATATCAATGCAATTGCCCAAAGGAACCAAAAATGAACCAATATAGCTATAGCTACAGCCACATGATTCCCAACAAAGATGGTATAAAAACTTACCTTGGACAGAAATTAGCCTCCCCAGTAAATGGACGGAAACAGATGCCTACAGGTAAAGACTGGAAGTAGACTCCTAATGTCCATCTCCTACAGAAATCAATTCAAAGTAGATGAAAGACTTCAATGTTTGTTTGAAACTACCAGAAGCAAACACTTCAATATATTGCAGAGGCAATGGCTTCCTGTCAGGAGCACAACAGCTCAGAAAACAATAGCGAGAAGGGCAAATGGAATTGCACAAAGTTAAAGGGCCACTCCATAACTAAGAAACAATTGACAGAGCCAACGGAATGTCTGTCAACAGACTCGTATCTGTAATATATTTTTAACTCAAAAGTTAAAGCAAATAGTCAATTCAGAAATGAGAAAGTGAACTGAAGAGAAACCTTTCAAAACAATAAATGCAAATGTATACCAATAAGACCTTTGGAGAAACTTTTTTTTGCAAGTGGTTGTTAATCAAGATAGGCTCTTAGTTGGGAATGAGACCTGTGTCTACTTCCCCATCTCAGCACTGGCATCCATCTTGTTTGGATAATGTGGGCCATATGCATATTATCCCAGTCTCTGTGACTTCATATGTCCATCAGTCCTGTTGTGTCTCGAAGACACTGTGACCATCCGTCACCTCTGGCTCTGACCATCTTTCTGCCTTCTCTTCCACATAGTTCGCTGAGCCCTCTGGGAATTTGATGAAAGCATCCCATTTAGGGCTAAGTGCTCCCAAAGTCTCTACTCCTGTGCACTGTCTAGTCTATCCTTTTTTTCTTTCTCTCTTTTTTACCCTACTAGTCCTTTGCATATATGGTTTCTGGTTTTGTGTTTTTGTCAGACTCATGACTATGCGAAGGAACACGTGGTTCTCTGTGTCTATATCTGTTTCTTGCACCTTTCTTGGACTCTCTTCCTTCTGCATGTTGTATCTTACCTTTCTTCTGTTGTTTTTGATTTTGTGCTATTTTATTATACTTATTTTATTATTATCCCTTAGATTCATGTGTCTTTTCTAATGAGACATAATTAAGGTGGATGCCGGTTGGAAGGGAAGTGTGGAGGAACTTGGAAAAGTAGAGGGATGCAAAACTGTAAATAGGATATATTGTATGAAAAAATATATTTTCAATAAAAGAAAACAAGATAAAAGGAAATGCAAATGTCCAATAAATACATGTACCTAATGTGTAAAAATGTTCAAGTTAAAAGCAAGTTGAGATTCTATTACACTCCAGAATGGCTATCATAATAAAAACATTATACATATACACTATGGAATATTATTCAGCCACAAACAAAAATAAAACCATGAACTTTGCAGGTAAATGAATGGAACAAGAAAAGACCATATTGAGGAGGTATCCCAGGCCCAGAAAGACAGGCATAACATTTTCTCTCTCACTGGTGGCTCCTAGCTCCAAATCTTCAGATGTGAGTACATGACTTGAAGTAACTAAATAAACTAAAAGTGGAGAAGTGGAGAGCAATACAGAGGGAAATAGCAGGGGAAACGGCAAAAATGGGCAACTCTAGGCAGGGAGGACACAGGTAAATACAAGAAGAAGGAAGTAAAATGGTAATACTAATAGTAAGGATGTCTGAAAATGTCATAAGGAATCACACTATTAACTTTTATACTATTAACTGTTAAACATATCTATACATGAATATACATAATTTAAACAAATGCTCCCACTAACAGCCAAAGACTAACAAAAACCCCAACAGCAGTCATAAGAAGTCCTCTTTTGAGTTGTTGGTCAAGGTTGTCCAAGAGATTCCTAAAACCTCCCAGGTTATTGCTTTTGACCCTGGTTGTTCCCAGAGGTAGACAGTAAATCCCTGTTGCTCTAGACAGCATGCACATCAGCTGCAGGGCTCAGAGGCCCCTGAGCTAGAACTGACTTGAATGCCTCCTCGCTGATGACTAGGTTTCATGGTAACAAAAGGCACCATGCAAACTTCCAAAGGAGAGAAACCACCATTAGTCCTATTGAGTTATGATACCTATGAACGCCAACAACCAGCATGCTAGCCCTAACAGTGCAGTAGTCTCATGCATACCTTGGCAGTAACTAACAGCTCTTTAATTAGACTTAGATCTGATCAACAAGAGGGAAATCATGCCTGGGACTAGAAACCTGTACAACCACACAGGGCCAGTGAAGTCATGGATCTTGAAAAAGAACTTACAACCAGTGTACTGACCCAGCATAATAATCCCTAATGACATCCTAAATATTTGTCCTTATACCCAAAGATAAATGTAATTCTCACCTCTCATCATGGAAATTTCTTTTTGACACAAAGCAAATCCATTATTTAAAAAAATGTAACCAACCATAATGTTGTGATGGAGCCCACTCCCTATTGATACCTCTACGACACAACTCCTGCATCTAGGGCTCACTGCTGAAGAGAGGATGGATAAACCTAAGAGCCAGAGGAACAGAAAGTTGACTGTGAAACTGTGGCTCCAAGAAATGTGGAAGGCTATACCCAAGAAGTCTCACCGACATGACTGCCTACCCAGGAGCTGGACAAGATTAACACCAGCTGACATGCTAATGTATATGAGGAGAGAGCTAGGGAGGCTTCAACTCCACACAAAGAACTATAAGCAACTAAGAAGGCTGTGAGCAGCAGAAAACAGTCCAGGGAGAGCGTTATCAATCGGCTATCCAACACCAAACAGTAAGCCCTGAAAACATATATACGAGTAACAGTATACAGACTGAACAGGTTGTGTTTACGTACACACACAACAACAAAAACAACAACCAAAAATGAAGTCATGAATCTGAAAAGAAAACAAAAAGAGGCTACAGGAGCATTTGGAGGGAGGAAAGAGAACAGGGAAATTATATAAGTATATTAAAATCTCAAAAATTAAATACAAAAGTATTTTTAAAAGAAAATAAGCTCAAATCATATTATCTAGGGCATGGGAGAGTGTGGGCAGCCTCTACACACTGTTGATGGGATGCTAAGTTCAGCCATTATAGAAATCAGTGTGGAAGTCTATAAAAAATAAAAACAGCACTGTCATAGGAGCTATATCCATTCACCCAAAGGAAACTAAGTCAGCGTACAACAGAGATATCTGCACACCAGTGATTATTGTGGCACTATTCGTGACACCCATGTTATAGAATCAGCCTAGGTATAAAACAACATGGATTTTTAAATTGTGAGTTTTATTCAACCATGAAAAGTAGTGAAATTATGTTATTTGGAAAAAATGATGGAACTTAAGATGCTGGTGAGTGAAATTGACCAGATTCAGCAAGATAGACCATGTATGCTTTCCCTCTTCCATAGAATCTATATTTTGTGTGGTGTATGTGTACAGTGAATGCATGCTTATTCATAAGAGTGTGTGAGGGGACAGAAAGGCATTAATCATCTCCTATTGTTCACTCCCTTATTGTTTTCTAACATAGTCTCTCACACAGCCTAACGTTCAGTTTCAGCTAGGCCATCTAGCTAGTGAGCTCGGGGATTCACCCGTCTCCTTCCGTCAATGCTGAGTTTACTGTCATGCAGGACCTCACCAGCTTTTCATGAAAGCTGTGTATCTGAAATCAGATCCTCATGCACAGACAGCAAGCACTCTTATGCCTGAACAATCTCCCTCACCCTAGATACTTTTTTAAAAGGTATGAAAGGAGAAGGATTACTATTTGAAAAATGGAAGATGACTAGGTTTGAAGGGGGACACAAGGAGAGCAAATGTGATCAAAGAATGCTATGTGTCTATGAAAACAATAATGAAAACAATTTTGTATAATTGATGTACAATAATAAAAAATGGGTGTGATGACTAGCCCAAAAATAAGTGTTATTATTTAATTTTTAAAAAGTTTAAAGAAAGCAAGTTGACAGAGGGAAAAAGAGAGGAGAAAGAAAGGGGAGAGGGGGCAAGAGAAGGGGAAGGAAGAGACAGGAGAGGAGGAAGGAGGGAGGATTCTATCATCTATCTCAGCTTACGGGCTGAAGTGTGCCTTCCTTGCCACAGAGAATTACCAATCCACACTGAGAATGTGAACTCACTTGGACACAGGGCCTCTGCAAAGAAACTCAAGTCTGTAGAGTGGATCCAAATCCAGTATGACTAATGTTCACATAGAAGGGGAGACTTACACCCACATACAAGTAAATACAAGGGTAAGACATAGAAGAGATTCGTGGAGAAGCTAGTCCACTTCTAACTCAAGCAAAGTCTGAAACAGACCTTTTCCTTACAGCCCTCATAGGAGCCAAAGCTGCTACCACTCTCACTATGCAATTCTAGCATCCAGGACTATGAGACCTCTCCGTTGTTTAAGCCATCCACTAAGTGGTGCTCTGCTGCAGGAGTCCCAGAGAACTACAGTACTTAGAAAAGGTTGGCCTTGTAGCGTTTTATTAGGTCCTGTTCTAACCCCTCTTCTCCACCTCCCTAGTAACCTTAAAAACTAATGGTCTGAAATTATAGCAGAGCCAGGAGCCTGGCAGCCACTAGAGGGAGTAAAAAGCATTTGGATGCCTTTTTTTTTTTTTTTTTTTTTTTTTTTCTCTCAGAGGACAGTCATTGGATCTGTCTAACATTATATTGAAAGACCCTCTGGCCGTTTTTTACTGGAATTTAGAGTATACTGGATTGTACAGCTTGATACAGTGAAATAATTGCAGGAAGTACATTACCAAAAATGCTTATGAGGAAAAAAAACTAGTGAATGACATTTGGAACTTTGAAAAAATTCTAACACATTCCATAAATAACAGAACACCAAGTTCATGCATACGAATGTGAGCATTCCCAGGACTGTGTACATGCACATTCAATGTACATTGAATTTTTACCTCTGGATGAAACCAAAGCTCTTCACAGCTTAAAGTTAATAGTAAAACATAACTAGCACCTACCTGTGTGGAAACTAAAATTATCCCCTGCCCCTCAAAAAAGTGCAGAGAACCTTCTGTAAAGGCTAAAGGCTAACTGGTGACAAATACTGAAGTTTCTGGCTAGTCATTAGCCTACAGAAAATCAACCAAAACACCACCACCATATCTTGAGAAGTCAAAATAATCTTATTTTCAGAATCACTATGCTATATTATTTTAAATGTCCATTTCCAAAACAGATCCAAGGAATATGCGTGTGGACATAGCAGAAAATTGAAAGTGAATTTGAGAAATAACAAATGTTTGGTACAACTGATTAAAATGTTAAATTTGCTATTTTAAGTATGAGCCAAGAAACGATACCTAAAGTACTAATAAAAATATGGGATGCAGACAGCGGGCGCAGGTCCGCAGGGTTCAAAAGATGAGGTCCTCAATGCATTCTGAGGAGGAGGATTATGTTCCAGAGCTACACAGACATGTTTACGCCCGAGAGAGGCCTGATTGGGAGGAAACACTTAGCACAATGTATTAGAAATACCCAAGCTGAGATCATCCAAGATGGTGTCGATCACACACTGTGTCTGATCTGCCAAACAGCAGTGACTGCACAGCCACCAAAGGACCATAATGAGAGCTCCAAAACACAGTGCTGGTGTTTCCCAGAAAGAAGGAAATCCGGTCATGGATCAGCCATGTCCTCCCACCACAGGACCATGGGAGCTCCCAGAGACCACAGGCTGCCTCCTCCACTGCTGCTTTTCGGGCCCAATGCACTGTGGGCTAAGGAGATGGCGTTCGAGGAGCGGGTGCTGCTCAAATTGAGCCTGAGTGAGGACTGCACCGCCCACACCACAGACCTCATGGACCTCCTCTCATGGGCCTGGGCCATGCTCAGTGCCGAAAGCTGGATGATGCAGAGGTGGATACTACCGGCAGCACCGAGCAAGGGGCCCATACGTGATGGAACCAGAGACTCAAGAGGCATAATCAACAGAGCCACAAATTCCCCAGGACAAGAAGCTGAGCTGAGCCAACATCGAGGGTTTCTGTGAGCTACTCAACAAAGACTTTGAGAGGCCTCCACTTGCCACCTGCTTGATGGCCCACAAGATCCAGCACCTACAGGGGTAGGAGGCCATCCAGGCCTTGATGGCCAGCAACAATCTGGCGAATTGAACGGGAGCAGGAGAGCTGGCCCTGAGGACAAGGGAGCAGGTGAGCCAGCCCTGGAGACACAGGAGCCAGAGAGCTGGCCCTGCCCTGAGGAATGGAAGCAGGTGAGCCAATCCTGCCCCGATGACATGGGAGTGGGTGAGCCAGCCCTGCCCTGAGGACATGGGAACAGGAGAGCCAGCCCTGCCATGATGACATGGGAGTGAGAAAGCGGGCCCTGCCCTAAGAACAAGGAAGCAGGCCCTGATCCAGGGCTCTGAGTGAACCTCACCACCAACATCTACCCCAGGGGCCGGACCTGCAGATTCAAAGATTAAGAATTTCCTTGACACACGACAACAATGGGATATCCAAAAGCAGTCCCAGTGAGGATCTGGTAATGACAGTGTAGGCCTCAAACCAGACCCATGACTCATAGCAACGAATATTTGAAAGTAAACATATGTGGACAAAAGGCTATACTGCATGATACACTGCAGCTTCTGTGACAAGATTTTTTTTGTCTGTTTGTTTTATTTAATTGGGAGGATGAGAGACATGTAAATCATAGACATTTAATAAAAGTTACAAAAAATGGGGTGCAGTCATTTCAAATAGAGAATATCAATGAAAAATTAAAAGGTCTGGAAAAATTCCAAACTAAAGTGTAATAACAAATGAAAACTCCAGTCTCAGGGAACAGTCAGAAGGGACGGGACCTTTTAAGAAAAGCCTGGGGATTATCCAGACTGAGAGACATGAAATTGAGGATAAAGATAAATGAACCCTGGAAGGGGAGACCTGATGGCACTCAGAGGAAGGATAGCAGATTACCAAGAAGAGACTTGATACCCTATGAGCACATACAGGGGGAGGAAATCCCCCTCAGGAACAGTTATAGGGGAAGGGAATAAGGGGAAAATGGGAGGGAGGGAAGAATGGGAGGATACAAGGTATGGGATAACCATTGAGATGTAACAAGAATAAATTAATAAAAAATTTTTAAAAAACAAAAACAAAAAGAAGATAAATGAACCATGTCGTGGACATAAGGGAAATCACCAGTTCATCAGCATTCCAGTAAAGGTAGGAAAATATTACAGAGAAATGTTTGAAAAAACATTGATTAAAACCTTCCCAAAATTCACAAATTTCACAAGTCCACAAATTTAAGAAGATTACTGAACTTCAGCAAGAAAAAACTCAAAAAGATGCACACCTACACACTTCATGATCCGTCAAAATTCATAAACAAAGATTCTCTAGATGTTTATAATAAAAGCAACAAAGAGAAGTAACTAGTTATATAAGTGACCCTCAATGAATAGTTTGGCTCTCATTTTTTTTCCTTAGAAGGTGTGATTAAATATAAAATCTGAATAAGGATAAAAACAGAGTAAATTGCTATTAAAATATATTTTACAAACTCTGGAAACAGATGGGCTTACCAGAAAATTGTATCAAATAATTAAGTAAAATTAACAATGATCCTTCACAAACTGTTTCCAAAAATATGAGGAGGAAATATACTAGTATGTTCTACAAAGTCACCACCACTGTAACATTAAAATCAAATGCATTGCTCACAAAAGACTACAAGCCTTTGTGACATAGACTGCACAATACTAGCAATCAAATCTGGCGTCACAGAAAAAGACTGTAGTGGGCCAGTAAGATGGCTCATCAAGTAAAGCTTCTTCTCCGCATCCCTGACATAGTTGAAGGAGAGAACCAAGCCCTTCAAGTTGTCCTCTGACCTCCACACAATGGTGACAGCATGCACACACACCCTTCCACATGCCCCAAACATACAAATGATACATAATTTATTTTTACAAAGCAAAGGACTCTACATCATGATCAACAAAGGACTAAATGTCATAATCAACTAAAATTTGCTCCAAAAATGCAAGGCTATTTCAAAATATAAAAACCAATCAATAAAAAGCACCGTAACAACAAAATAAGCAAAACCAAATGATTGTTTTCACAGATGTAGGAAAACAATTTGACAAAGCCCAACACGCTTAGCAGCAAAAACACTCAAGAGGGACAGAAGGAACCTTCTTCAGTCTGACTAAGAACATCTTTACAAACACAGCATTATGCTGAATACTCAAAAAATAAAACAGTCACCTTCCCCTAAGAAGAAGCAACACAAAGTGACTTGCTATATATAATCAGTATTGACGAAGTCCTAAAGGAAATGACATGTAAGAAAAACAATTGTATTCATATTGAAAACAAAGAAACACAGCTATTTTCAGGTATTATAAGTTGCATAGAAAAGATTCGGGAATAACACCCAAGGACAGCTAATAAATAAAATTTTGCAAATGACAAGGTATAAAACCAACTGCATGTCTAAAACCAGCAATAAACAATCTAAAAACTAGGGAAATTAAATTCTCTCATTTAAAACAGCATTAAAACTGAAATAAGTTAGAATAAACACTACAACCACAAACTTATATTCTGAAAACTACAAGCAGCCTGAAGAGAAATTAGGCTTAAAGGTGAAGCTATGTAATGTTCATTCAATGAAAGGATTAACAAGGGACAAAAATGGATCTAGAAACTCCATTTAACTCCTATTTTAAAAGCCCAGTGTACTGTTTGTTGCAATTGATACTGACTATAGAACTAATGTGGCATTGCAAGGAGTCCACAGTAACGAAATCTTAGACAACAAAATTGAAGGTCTCACATTTAACCACCTAAAAACTCACTAGAAAGCAGTGATAATCAGAACAGCAAGATGTGGCATAAGACACAGACATGAGGACCAATGGAACAGGACAGAGAGCCCATCACTAAGCCCACAGCCATGGCCAGTTGCTTTTCAGTAACAGTGACAAGACAGACTTCAAAAGAGAATCATCCCTTCAGCAGCAGGACAGCCATACATTAAAGAAAGAGTTCTAGCTCTAGCATTTATCAACGGCAAAGATTAACTCAGAATGGATCAGAATGAAGATTGTGAGACTCTTAAAAGGAAACAGAAGAATAAACTGAGACCAAAGTTTAAATTGTATTTTTCTAAAGACATTAAAAAGTAAAAACTGTAGCTGGGCAGAAATGGTGCATGACTTTAATCCCAGCACTCAGGAGACAGAGGCAGATGAGTTTGAGACCAGCCTGATCTACAGAGCTAGACCAAGGAAAACCAGACACACACACACACACACGCAAACAAACAAATAAATAAATAAATAAAACCTCTCTCTCTCTCAAAAAAAAAAAGGAGGGGATATAATTCACAGAATGGAATCTGTAAGTCATATGATGTCTAACAAGCTTCCAACAGCTACAATACATAAAGAACACTACAACACAACCCGAGTATGAGCTAGGTACGGTCTCAAATAGGCATTCTTGCAGAAAGATACATAAATACTATACAGGTATATATGAGAAGAGGCATGTCACTATTAGTCCTTAGGAGCATACAATGCAAAACCACAATAAGGTATCATTTCACACATGACTAGGATGGCCAGAATATAAACAGATGGACAGTGACAAAAGTTGATGAGAGTATTAGGAAGTTTGTCCCTCCATACACTGCTGGTATGAAGGAAAACATGTTCAGGATCTATAGAAAATATTTTAGGAGTTCTTCAATATGTTAAACACATCATTGATACTTTAGCTATTAATAACTCTCCTAAGGTATACCTAAGGAAAGTAAAAACACACATACACTCACATACAAAAGAACATTATTTGGCTGCAAAAGGAGTGACATACTTATACAACCTCAACAAAAAAAAGTGTTATACAAAGTGAATACAAAGGCCATATAACATACGGTTTTAATTAAGCCAACAACAGCACATATCAATCTGAAAATATTAGCAGTGTTCAAGAGCCGGGAATACTTGCTTAATGAGCATTGATATTTCTTTACAATATAATGGTGATGTCGAACTTCTAGTTCTGATGATTGCCAAACTTATCAATAAACTAAAAAACATTAAAGAGTGTGATTTGTGGCAAGTGAATTTACTCAATAAAAAACCAACAAAAGTTGCAGCTGCTGAGCCTCACGTGAATACTCTGAAAACATATATCCAAAATCTTCATGGGGTTTAGATCTCAAATGGAAATTATTTCAGCATATTTAGGCTACCCACATTTAGTACTATAATGAGTAGTATATGTTACAAGTAAAAACACTATATGAAACAAGTTAACTTTTAGAAATAAATTTTCTTTTCGCATAATTAGACTTGAATGACTCTAGATCTACAAAAGCCACGTTAATTCAGCTTTGCAGAAGGAGAGTAACTGGGGAATATGACCCTTTTCAGCAGGACTGCTAAACTCTAAACAGATGCTAGTAATTTCCAATTACTGAAAAGCTATTCAGGAGTACCAGGAAAATGTGACGATCCCACTATTTTCAGTGAATCCTGAGTCAAGCGAAAACCTCTTGGCAATCGAGCCAAATCTCCAACTATGGAAAACAAGAAGAAAGCAAATGATCAACGTTTGTCTCATAAAAATTCCAACAGTATTAAAATAAGAGTGCAATTTATCTTGACTCCACTTCAAAAAGCATGAAGCCATCTCCTAGGACATGTTATCTATTGCTCTGCATAACCCTTAAAGAATTTAATATACCTATGGCTCACCCCTGTTATAAATCTTATTCCAGCCTGTCTGTGCCTACTTACGATATTCTCCCACCTTACAGGTCCTGGATCACAAAGCCCTACTCTCTCAAATTTCCCACTTGTCCTCATTACTCAGCAGTCATGGAACACTCAATCTACAATGGAATACGGTTATTCATACACACACACACACATCACTTTCCTTGGTACAGACTCTACTGATAGAAGTGCCAGTTTTTAATTCAACTTATCAAGAATCGTTGGCAAGCACTACACCTTTGACATGAAAACCATTAGGACAATAATAATTTTTTAAAAAACACCCTGATAGTTTTCTCCTATTGTGGAATGAGCATATTTGATGACATGAGGCTGTCAACAGAACGAATGGCAAAGGCAGTGCAGCGACTGTAAAGCGTTAACCTCAAACAGCCTAACAGCAAGCACGTGCAGAGGAGACATCACCGCATTTAAAGCTGGAGTGGAAATTCTGCCACATGCTGACATCAAGAAAGTTAACTTTAAACTACAAGTTTGAGGCTGACAGCAATTCCATCCTTACAGGGTTGTCGTAGGCACTTCGAAGTACTATATAAACATCAGCCTTTACATGTTATGATACTAATCACTTGTCCTGTTTGTTTGTTGTTTGTTTTATAGTCCTGACTAGAGAAAAGGAAAGCCAAGCAATATTTTAAAGCAAAACACAAATTTTCATTACCATGTACATGGCCAAGAGCCATACTCAAATGCATCTTTCTTAGATTACTTAAAGACAATTTATTCTCATACCCTTGTACCCAATACCTGGACTTTATATTATATAGGGAGTAATCGACATATCCTCTGCCTTCTCCGTGCCCTAGGTTACTTTCTGTTGCTGTGATAAACACCCCCCCCCCCCCCCCCCCACCAATTTGGGAAGCAGGGAGAAAAAGGTTGTTTTACCTTGGAGGGTATACACCCTGGGGGAAAAACAAGGCAAGAACTCTAACCTGGACTTGGGGGGGGGGGGGGGCCGAGGGGGGGGGGGGAACACTGCTTTCTGCCTTGCTTTCCCTGGCTTTCTCAGCCTTTCTTTCACAACCCAGGACCACCTGCCCAGGGATGGCGCCACCCACGTAGGGCTGGTCCCTCCCATATCAAAAACAATTAAGAAAATACCCCCACAGATGTGCTCACAGGTCAATCTGATAGAGTCAAATCTTCAGCTGAGGTTTCCTGTTCCCAGGTGTCTCTAGTTTGTATCAAGTTAACAAAAACTAGCAAGCACGGCTTATTTTTTCCTTTGTCCACTGTTTCCCTTTCTTCACATTTCTTCTACCTTTGTATCCTTGGTTATTTTATCTTTTCGTTGTTCCTTATTTCAACAAATTTTAACTCTGATAAGTGTATCTTTAGTACATTTATTTAGCATATATGTCACACAGCTTGCTCGTAAATCTACAACTTCAACACACACGCTGCACTCAAGCCCTTCTAGTTAAAAGGCAAATCCAGTAAATGCCCATTTCTTTCTCCAACATAGAGTTCTGAAACTGTGAGAAGTGTTGCAGTTTAAAATCTTAAAACCGCAGCTACTCCCTGCACTCTACATCCAGAACCAACAGAGGGCGCTCTACTATCAAGGATGGATTAAAAGCTCACTTAGCTTCGCAACTCAGATACAGTACGATACATGGCTCTGAAACGCAAGATGGGCAATGACCAACAGACTTGAATTTATCAAGGCATTTTTTAATTTAAAGCTTCACGTTTGGATAATCTCCTGGAGCTGGGCTTCCTTCACGATGCCATGGCGGCGATCTGCTCTATGCAAATGTTGTTCTTTTCAAAATCCCTACACAAAACAAGGCTCTCAGGGTGCAGTAGGGGCCAGCACGGCTTTTCTTTGTGTAACGGGGGTCACGTGACACGGGGGGGGGGGGGCGGGCAAACGCAATTCTCCCGAGGAGCCAGGCGCGGCAGCCAGAGCTCCCGCCGTGCGGCGCCGAGCCTCACCTGCAGGGGGCGCCCGCAGCAAGGCGGAGAGCAGGACGGCGGCCACCGACAGCGTGGAGAGCGCGGAGCCCGCGGCCCTGGCCCGCCGCCGTCCCCGCGGAGCCCGGCCCGGGGCCAAGGCCTCCATCCACACGCCGCCGACGGCCGAGCCTCGGCGTAGAAGGTCGTTACCTGGCGCGCGCCCACCCGCCGCCGGAAGTTGGCGGACGACAGGCCGGAAAGACGGACCGACGGACAAGCCGCCACTTCCGCTAGGGCTGGCTGCGGGAGGTGTGCTAGCTTGGGAGCTGGCTTGGGTACATATGGGAGACGAAAGGTCGATCCTCTGGGGGTCTCCTTCGCCTTCGAGGTCACCGAACCACTTAGGAAACCCTCCAGAACCTGTCTTTTCAGAGATTCCAAAGCTAGGAGAAGAATCTTGTGCCTCAAGAGTTCTAACCGTTGCCTTTCCATGGTGCCTGTGGTCAAGGGAAAAGCCCTTCTTATTACCTTGGCATTGTTACTGAATTTCAGCCTTTGGGCGCCAACTCATAGCAACAAATACTTGCGAGCTAATGATTTTACTGCATGTGCATCTCTCAGAAAGTTCCTGACTATAGGAGTGCCACCGCATAAAGTTCCTGACTGCAGAAGTTCCAACGGTTGTACATTATCAGTCTGTGGAACTTCATGGAAGATCAGTGGAGTGAACATCTAGGAGGAATTAACAGTGTTGCCTTTAAAAGTGATATAATGGGAAAACGGAGGAAATGAACATGGATGAAGTTGACTTTCATGCTGTCCTCAGCTTGGAACATCACGTTTCATAACCTGGATGCAGGAAAACATGTAAAACCAACTAAGAGGCCACTTTTAATGAGAAAGTGTTTTAGATTGAAAGAGAATCATATGTCCACTTTTCTGCCTTTGAAAGGATTTAATAATAGTCCAGCTATGATAGGAATAAATTTTATACAAATATATTGAACAATGAATTTTGAACAACTGAAAAGAGAGTGTTAAATGTTTTCACTTTAATATGAAGAAATGAGTATTACTGACCAACTTTCATTATCTTGTGTATACCGTGTCCAGGGCCTCCTGCTGAAAACTTACACATTTATTTCAACTTTACCTCTTGTTTACTAGTATATCTCAATCATCATAGGTTGCTGAGACATCCTGCTTATATTTACTATACAATTGATCTGTATATATTCTGTACCTGATTCTTGTAGAAGCTTGCCTCTTTTTTTCTTAATTTCAGAAAGGTGTGAGCTATTATGTCCCAAATTATAATAATTCAACTTAGTTTCAGTTTTCATGCAAAGCCAAATTGTCTAGTTAAAAATAGCTATTAAGATGACTGCCATACTTGTCATTCAAAACATCTTGCTTTTTATGTGGCCATTTACTGAAGTAACATAAATAACCTGATTTCTTTCATTCTGGACATTGTGGTAGCCTTAAGGAAACAGAATAATTTAAGACATAAAAGGATACACCTTTACTTTGACTATAATTTGTGATTACTTTCCTTAAAAATCAGTATAATGTATGTTCATTGTTACAGTGTGTTTAAGTTAAACATACATCAATT